>JABTTQ020002987.1:0-83939 GCA_016081115.2 Rehmannia glutinosa | reverse complement strand
TCATCCTTGTTGAACTTGTTCTTGTCTCGTTCATAAACGAGGTGAACATGTCTTCCATGGTTGGTTTAGGATCTGCAGTAATAACTCCATTAGTCACATTAAACCCCGGTGGTGGTTGCATCACGTTCTTTGTGTTCGCATAGGAGAAATTTTCGTGGTTCCTTAGGCCCGGATGATAATGAGTGGGATTTTGATTGTTCCGGAAATTGTTGAAATTCCGGTTATTCACGTAATTTGCTTCCTCTATCAGATCTAGAGAAACTCCCCCACTACTTGCACCCGCGTTTACCTCATTTGCCTTTGTCAATGTACTCAATTGATTGGTCAAAACGGCCATCTGGGCTGTCAACTCTTTAATTGGATCTGAATCAGAAACTTCAGCTACCCTTTTCACGTTAGTCCTCTCGGAAGGCCACTGATAGCTATTCATGGCCATCTCCTCTAACAAGTTGAATGCATCTTCCGGAAATCTCGCGAGTAGAGCGCCGCCCGCTGCGGCATCTACAAATGATCTCGTCTGTCCCATCAACCCATTGTAGAAAAAGCAGAGCTGCTGATCTTCAGGAAATCCATGTTGCGGGCACCTCCTCAACAAATCCCGGAATCTCTCCCAGGCCTCGTACAAAGCTCGAGTCAAACCGCTGAACCGAGTGATCTCGCTTTTTAAGTCAGTAGTGTCTTACTTGGTGGGAAGTATTTAAAAAACCTCGACTTAGCTCATCCCGATTGTTCACACTCCCCGAGCTAGGGTGCCTAGCCAGTTCCTAGCCTTATCCCTTAAAGAGAAAGGGAATAGGCGAAGACGTATAGCATCATCAGTCACCCCATTCATCTTGATAGTATTGCAGATTTGTATGAAATTCGCAAGATGAGAGTTGGGATCTTCGACGGAAGCCCCCAAACCGGTTCTGTTGTACCATCGAGATCGGCGCGGCTTTAGCTCAAAATTATTCGCATTGATCGGGACATTGGCAATGCCACCATAGTTGCGATTGATTGGTGAAAGTAATCGCGTCGCGCTTCTGTTGGTCTGCGGAGCCACTGAAACCTCACGTATTGGTAACTCAACATTGACCACAGTTAGCCTGGTTGTTACCCCGTTATTGCCTCTGTTGTTGTCTTCAACTCCTCGCCATGGTTTGGTCTGTTGTCTTTCCGCGCCGTTTAGTAGCTGCACTATTTCGCCTAGCAAAAGCTTCAACCTCCGGTATGAATGGTGCTAATTCTCCTTGCTTTGAGCGAGTGATCATGCACTACCCGAACCAACTAAAGAAAACAAGTTAACCCCAATAGAAGTAAAATCGAACAAATAAAAACAAGAAAAAAGAAAGAACGTCTAGATTAAGAATAGTTCTATTTTATCGCAATATTAGTACTAAAAATTTAATTAATCCCGGAACGCGCCAAAAACTTGTTCGCCTATTTTTTTAGCTTCACCGCAAGTGTACGGATCGGTTTATAGAATAGGGTTTGCAAGGTCGAATCCACGAGGATTAATAAATTAATGTACTAAGTATTGATTATAATAGTCCTATTTTTATCTAAACTATCGAAATTTGAAGGTTTGGTTTTATTACTACTAAAGCGAAATTAATCCTAAAATAACAAAGTAAAGAGCGGTTAATAGATCAAGTATGAATGGATGGATTCCTGGGTTATGGTTTCAATTAATATCCCACTTTTATGCTCGTGTTAAGCAAACCAAGGTTAAACATATTCTTCTCTATAGACCAATCACAAAAGTAATTTACTCCCTCTCTCGAGATGTATGTAAAGCGTTGATTGGAATATCTATGTTAGCATCTCTACTCAACATGAGATATCCAACTCCCAAAAGTTCAAAAGATTAAAAGATCTCACAAATATTCACGAGACTTCTCAATCATGCAATCTATTTGTGTCAAGTACTCAAGATCTAGTATTGAAACTCATCGGTTAGAATTATGAATCAATACATCAAACAAGTTTAGATCAAAGGCCGTTTGATAAAACAAGAATTAAAGCAAAGTACTTGAATAGAGAAAGAAAACATTAACTTCAATTATCCTTAATCATCACATAAAAGTGTTTATTAATCTACTCCCAAACCCAGGAATCACAAGAGTTTTAGCCGGACATTGAAAATAAACAATTCATAGACAAATTATTCATAATCAAAATCTAACTAATTGAAATACGATACGATGGAATGAGTGACTCGGGGGATGACGACGATCTCTCGATCTATCTTCAATCCTCGAAGGTGTGGTTGCGGTCTTGATCAATCTCTCGAAGTATCCTTGAAAATCGCTTTTTCTCTGGTTTCTAGGGTAAAAATCAGCGTCTTTTCGTTTGTGGCCGCCCGGTCTATTTGTACTTCGTTCGGGTCGAAACCTAGTTGAAATTTGACAAACTCTGTTTTCCTTGCAAAGACGGCACGGCCGTGCCCTTTTGGCACGCCCAGCCCGTGCTGGGTGCCGAACCATTTGTAATCTTTCTTCAGAGGAGCACGGGCGTGCCAATATGGCACGGGCTGCCCGTGCCCTAGGCCGCACCTTGAGTCATCCTGTTTGGGTTGAGCACGGGCTGTGCTAGAGGAGCACGCCCTGCCCGTGCTCACCTGGAACAATATGCCCATAGACTATTTTTTCCGTTTCTCGCCCGGTTCGTCCAACTTCTTCTCGACTCGACTCCAAACTTCGTCACTTGAGTCAAGTATTGGCGGTTTGCAATGCTTGAATTGTGGCCACTATGCCACAAATATAGATAAATTCCTACAAAACGAGCAAAGCGTAATCCAATTCCACAAAACAAGAATACTACCCAATTTACTTGTATAACGCATGCATATTCCCACATTCTAGCCAATATTAAGCCCAAAAATACATGCAAAATACCATCAATCAAACCTTCCTTGTAACGACCAGGTGTTACAACACATTGATGACCACATCCTGGGGTTACAACCCCACTATCCGAGGAGTTCTGACTCAACAAATCAACTATGAATCGGACACTGCGCAATGTCCAGGCTCATCGGGCGGCCCAACACCCAACAGTCACTTGAATCTGGGCCAAGCCCATTTTCGAGTGACAAAAGTGTAGTGGACCTAGACCCGAGCCCAATAGGGTCGTGCCATCCCAAGCCCAGGCCCAGGCCGGGCCGGGCAGGTGGGCGCGCGCGCATATGGCCCACTTGTGATCATCCACTTATGTTATAGTATATCCAACTAATAACATCTTCTAGTTTATAAACTAGGTTAAACTTAGCTTTCTAAGCTATGTGGGATGAAGAAAATCCTTTCAACTCCCATTACATAATGCCCATTTATGTAGCCAACTTCGTGTATTAATTTCTTACACACCGAAATTCGGTTTTGAGAAATAAAAAATACTACGAACATCTATTCGGAAAGTAGATCAATAATATACAATTTAATTCCTCAAAAATTAAATTCTTAGCCACCGAAAATTTGGTCAAAGTCGGGACGACGCCCATTTTCTCAAACCCAAATTTCCAATAATCCCCACATGAGTGGAAATTAATGCATGCATGAATGCGAGACATGCAAACCAGATCCTTAAGAGACAATACTGCATCAGGATAGGTAGCTTGTGGCTTTGAACCTTCCATAGTCAATACTATCGGGTACACTGGCGGCCTAGTGGACGTAATGCCTTGAACTATTCCTCCACGGTGTATACCGAGACAACAACATTAACACGAAAGAAGGTCTCAATACCTCCTGTTCTCACGTTTTGTGTCCGTTTCGCCATGGACACCTCTTTGGATTCGTAAGTGTTACTTTGAAGCGGCCCTCACTTCTCACTTACATAGGTGATCTCCTATCCGAGTATCCTGCCATACTCAACCTCAACGAGGTGTAGGAATCATTAAAAGTCAAATGACTTAGCCTCACCACAACTTTAATTTGCGGTGTTTCAACACTTGGCATTGCTCTCTAGGGATGGGTTGAAACATTATTTCCAAGTGTTACAACATAACCTTCATAGCTTAGTTTTCCCATTGAACCAAGTTCTTGGGATCTCCAGTCATCATGGTTGGGTTGCCACTATGATGGTTATTTTTATTTTGTGGACTTTAAGCCCATTCCCTCTAGCAATTTACTCAATTGATCTCGATTCAGTCCTTTCGTCAAAGGATCTGCCAAATTGTCTTTTGACTTTACGTAGTTAATTGACATCACACCATTTGAGATCAATTGTCTAACGGTATTATATCTCCGACGAATATGTCTAGACTTACCGTTATACATATTGCTCTGTGCCCTTCCTATGGCCGTTTGGCTATCACAGTGAATCGTCACAGAAGGCACAGGCTTCCTCCAACATGGAATATCTTCCAAAAAGTTTCGAAGCCACTCTGCTTCTTCACCAGTTTTGTCCAAAGCTATAAACTCTGATTCCATGGTGGACCGAGCTATACACGTTTGCTTCATGGACTTCCACGATACCGCACCACCTCTAATGGTGAATATGTATCCACTAGTGGAATAAGAATCTTTCGAATTCGAAATCCAACTAGCATCACTATACCCTTCAAGTACAAATGGGATATCTCGAGTAATATAGCACATACTCCAAGGTATACTTCAAGTATTTTAACACCTTGGTTAATGCTTTCCATGCTCGTGGCTTAGATTGCTCGTGAACCTACTCAACATATTTACAGGGGTAGGCTAAGTCCGGATGTGTACAATTTGTGATGTACATCGATCGCCTATAATACGTGAGTATTCCATCCGAGCCACCGGTTTCGCTTCATTAACAACCGATTTACACTTAAATCAATGAGCGTCTTTGACGGAATGAATATCAAAAGTATTGAATTTCTTGAGCACTTTCTCCACATAGTGGGATTGTGACAAGATAATTCCATCAGAGTTCTGTTGATTTTTATCCCCAAGATCACATCAGCAGTCCCCATATCCTTCATGTCAAAGTTTCTCTTTAACATTCTTTTCGTGTCCATGATAGTATCATGACTACTGCCCATGATTAACAAATCGTCTACGTATAGACAAACTATGACAAATGCTTCCGATGTCCCTTTGACATATACGCATTTATCACACTTGTTGATTTTAAACCCATTTGACAACATCGTGTTGTCAAACTTAAGATGCCATTGAATCTGGGCCAAGCCCATTTTCGAGTGACAAAAGTGTAGTGGACCTGGACCCGATCCCAATAGGGTCGGGCCGTCCCAGGCCCAGGTCGGGCGGGGCGGGCGAGCGGGCGCGCGCGCGCGTGTGGCCCACTTGTGATCATCCACTTATATTATAGTATATCCAACTAATAACATATTCTAGTTTATAAACTAGGATAAACTTAGCTTTCTAAGCTATGTGGGATGAAGAAAAATTCTTTCAACTCCCATTACATAATGTCCATTTATGTGGCAAACTTCGTGTATTAATTTCTCACTCACAAAATTCGGTTTGAGAAATAAAAATACTACGAACATCTACTCGGAAAGTAGATCAATAATACACATTTTAATTCCTCAAAAATTAAATTCTTAGCCACCGAAAATTTGGTCAAAGTCGGGACGACGCCCACTTTGTCAAACCCAAATTTCCAACAGGTTTTGGTTCCAGTTCCAATTTCTCCAAAACGAGAAACCGGAACCGGCGGTTCCGAAACTGTGGTCATCCCTACATATAGTTGCTGGTACGTAACTAGGAGAGAAACGAAATCAAATTGAAATGAACATTTTAAAATTTTTACCATGTGAGAACTGACTCGCATACTACACAAATTTAAAAATATCCACTCATAGTTTAAATTTTGTTACTTCAAATTGTTAGCCAAACTTCTTGTTCACATTAAACTAAAGGAAGGTATTAATTAATAAGTCTACTGGTTTTTTGCATGAAATGCTACCACTTGTGTAACATGTGTCAAAAGACAAATTTTCACCACCAATGTATTTTTCTAATTTTTTTACTTCCGCCAGTTTGAAATGGAATTACTACAAAGGGAAAAAAAGAAAGAAAAAAAGAGAGCGAAAGAAAAATCGCCACCAAAACTTCACTTAACCGGTCTAAATGCTACACCAGAGCTGGCAAATGAGTCGGGCCGGTGTTGGCCCACTGGGCTAAAGCAAAAAATCGGATTGGGCAAAACAACGACCGTGGCACAATTTCCAGCCCACAAAAATACAATGAAAAAATTGGGCCAATCGATTCAGCCCAATTTTCCAGGTCGAATGTGCCAGGTCAAATAGGTCCAGTTCATTTCGGACCTCAAAAAATACAGCCTAGACCGGGCTTTTACTAGGCTAATCGAACCAGCCCACCGGGCCAGGCCAAAATTGACAGCTCAAGATGTATGGTACACTTGGTGTAATTGATGGACATGGGCTAATTTAACAGAACATGCCAAATACGAGATTAGGGATGGCAATGTGGCGGTTTAAACCGAACCCGTAATGAACTCGTCTCCCTGGGTCTCACCTGACCAATTGGGTTGCGGGTTTCATGTTTTTGGACCCAGGCGGGTAAAGACGAACCGCCCTCTATACATTTTAACAATAAATGTTAAATATTTGTAATATAGAAAAATAATGTTATTTGATGTCATATTTTCACAAGGCTAGGATTTAATTGACTTCTCAAATTTCACAGCAGCAGTTTTTGAGAACTCAGCAAAAACTTCATTCTCAGAAGACAAACTTCTTTAACTCCCAAATTCCATCAACACAAATTTGATCATTTTCTCGTCCATATTCATCATAATCATTGCACAATAGCAAGTGGAAATAATGTTAATAAAGAGGAACTTAAATGCTTGGAGGCATGTTAATGAATCTTGGATTTGCACGGGGCTTGGGGGTTCTCACTCCATGAAACTGATCAGTTTCTCTTCCATAACCAATTAGAATTTTAGGGTGGCGAGTCCAAGGACTGGGTTTGGAACCGCCGGGTCTGAGGCTGATGACGGGTCCCGAGTCCTTGTTTTTCTTGGCGGGGCGAGTTATTGGTTTGGCCAAATCCGTTCCAAACTCGTCTCGTTGTCATTCCCATGCGAGACTGTTGTGTATTTAGGAGAGCTCTTAAAAAACCAAGTGTAAGCACTAATCCGGATTTAGCCTTTAAAGTAGGCGTCAACCGGTGAGCGCCTACAACAAAGTTTTTTTTTATCCTTTTACTAGGCGTTGGTTTAATTATTTATCAAAAAAAAATGATTGTTGTCATATTAATTTATTTAAATATACTCAATAAGTTAAATTGAAAATTTTATGTGATTTGTATAAAACATTTTAATTTGATGATTTGACTTACCAATTATCACAACTAGACTCGTCATTTCATCAAGAAAATTAATTCATATTTTCAATTAGTTAAATAATTAGCAAGTTGCACCTAAACTAGAGTAATATTCTAATCAAGAAATTGAGATAGTGAGACTATAAACTTATGTAAACTTTCGTTTCATATATCAAAATTTTTTCCTAATTGAGAATATGCAAATATTTGCCACCAAAGAGGAATCAGAGAGGTATCTTGAGGAATTTTTAGAAAAATACACACATAATTTTAATGTGTTGGGTTGCTGGAAAGTCAATACCACTTTATCAAAACTTGAGCAGTATTGCTAGAGATGTTTTGTCAATTCATATTGAAATGCATATTTTTGTGTGATGGATTAAACAGTCAAAGTAGTATTTAATTAATAATTCATGTTAATTATCTTTTTTGTCTCTTTTAAAGCATGGATAATCTTCGATTCTCCACGAACCAAACTGATCCATTAGAACCGAATATCCATACCGAGCCATCCCGAAATTCAGGACGGTATGGTACGGATATTTTTTTATCTACTATATGGTTCAGAATATCAATTTTTAAAAGGAAAAATTATTTTCTGCAAGATGTACTATGACCATTTTGCGAATTTGGTACCTATACTTTTTTTTTTTTTTGGAATTTAGTGCCTAAACTTTACGGGATTGTTAAATTGCAACCTCAAACATCCAGGTGGCAGAATATATCGAAAAGATGCCATCATGTGCGCATCATGTGCGGAAGGCTCAATGAACCACCACTTGTAGGTCCCGAGGGTGATGTGTAAAGTTTAGAAGGGGTTAAATAAACTTTACCAACTTTCGATTTTAGTCCTTTTAAATAATTTCAGAGTTAACTCAAGTCAGCTAAGTCCTTGAGGGACAACTAGGTTGGCTTACACATCAATGTTACCCACTCAACAGACTCGACTGAGCTGTTGATAGTATAACTTAGCTATTTTCAGTTAACACTCAGAAATGCAGTTGACTTGGTTTTACCAGCGGAAAACTTTCACCCTTAGAATTTTGAGTACGTTTTTCAATACTTGTTTTAGAAGTGTTATTATCAGTAGACTTAAGCAACGTAACTTTTCAGCAGATATGAAAATAATGCGAGAAATAATTTACGTTGAAAGTAAATAGACACAAGCAAATTATAGTAGTTCGAGGATGGGTAATTCCTCTAGTCCACTTTCTCCAACCCCTGGAGGAATCCACTAGGTAACTTGACTTGGTTACGAAGTAGTTAAGAGTCCGAGTCAGCTTTGATCACACAGTCTGCTGCTCCGGGACTCGATTTCTTCTAAGCGGTTGTCCTGCTACTGCAGCTTCCTTCAAATCTTTGGACTTAATCATTTAATCCTTCAACAGGTTCAAAGCTCTGGTTCGATGGAACCTCACTACTTCTCCTTTAACCTTAGAGAGTAGACTGTTCGCCAAAAATATTTTGGATCATACAACTGCAAGTGTATAGTGTAGTTTATAGAATAATGGCAAGCAAGGTCGTATTCCTCAGGGATTGATATGTGAAACACTCAGGCTACAATAACATCGTATTCTAATTTTATTGAAGCGATCGAATATCCAATTTATGTTAAAATCAAAAATAAAGAAATAAAAAAGAATTTGTGAACCCCACAAGTATTTTCAACAACTAGAGAGCATCCTTATGCACATAATCTCAACATGTTTTTTTAATATTAAATCCAATTAAAGTTTCAAAACCAATTCATGCAATTCTATGGGTTCAACTCCTAAGATAGTTTATTCCCCTCCCGGGCGCATAAATAGTAGATTAATAACAATTGTATGTCCGCCAACTCGATACAACTATTATTAACTCCTAAAATATTTATGAATTGAATGACTCCCCAAACAGTGTAGGTCTCCGACTGATACACCCGTTTATGTCAATTTGATTTCCGTCTTTGTTAGAACTCCTCTTCCGAATTTCGCACTAACAAATATGACATGCAAATTATTGGTCAAATAAAAAGCAATTATAAATAAGCACTCGAATTCATAAAATAGAAAGCATGAATCAATTAAGAAAACAATTAATCGAGATTTAACATGAATCCACAGCTTTGATTATGCCTCTAAGATCCGAAAGATTAGCCAAACATCGATAACAAATTCATAGACAAATTCGAAATCAACATTATGACATCGTTTAAGCACAGACAAAAGATCTTAGACATAGAAAGAAAACCCTTTCTTGTCAGGATGGATTCCTCCTCCTAAGCCTTCAAGCTCTTGTGCTCACGTATATTGTAACGGCCCGCCTTCCGATCGACGATCGTCCCCACAAACCAACACTAGTCTTTCCAAAGCTTTGTCCTCACTCACGCGCACCCGAGAGCAAACTTCCCGGGGGTCACCCATCATGACATTGCTCCGGCCAAGCACGCTTAACTTCGTAGAGTTTTTACATGATGAGCACCGAGAAAGAAGATGCATCTTGTTGATATGAGTAGTACCTATCAAATCTTTTAAGCTCTCCTCAATCGTATAGTCCCATACCTACACAGCCTCGAGAATCTCCTCTTCTTCGGTGTGGGATCGGTTCATTCATGTCCCCCTCCGCCTGTGCCGCCAGAGCCGCACTCTTGTCTCAGGCCTTCTTGCACCAGCCGATCACTCCCGCCCTCTTTCGGACCGGGCGTCACATGCCCACTCGCCTCCGCTTGGTTCGTCCCGAACCACACCTTACTAGGAGAGGTCCGCTTCCGATACCATCCGTAACGCCCGCCTTCCGGATCGACGATCGTCCCCACAAACCAACACTAGTCTTTCCAGCTGCTTTGTCCTCACTCACGCGCACTCGAGAGCACTTCCAGGGGGTAACCCATCATGACATTGCTCCGGCCAAGCACGCTTAACTTCGAGTTTTTACATGATGAGCACCGAGGAAGAAGATGCATCTTGTTGATATGAGTAGTACCTATCAAATCTTTTAAGCTCTCTCAATCGTATAGTCCCATACCTACACAGCCTCGTAATCTCCTCTTCTTCGGGTGTGGGATCGGTTCATTCATGTCCCCCTCCGCCTAGAAGCCGCTGCCAGAGCCGCACCTTGTCTCAGTGCCTTCTTGCACTGGGCCGATCACTCCCCGCCTCTCTTGACCACCGGGCGTCACATATATGCGAAAAGTCTTGTTGTGTTCTTTGCGACCTAGCCTTCCTCTCTCGTGGTTATTCAATTCTTGCGTTCTGTGTAATTTGATATGTTTTCCCCGTATGAAGTCATGTAATTTCGTTCAAGCCTTGAGTCCCTTATATAGATGCTTGGAGAGATCACTTGTAGAGTTGGAACGGAAAAAGAACTCCGAAAAATGTATCCGCGAGTCCCATACGCTGGCCATGTGGCACCACACAGGTCGTGTGGTTTTGTTGCACAACCCTTTCCACAAAGTTGTGTGAGTTCACACGGCCGGTGGTGCGATCACGTTGCCCTTTCCCACACCTACCGTGTGAGTTTTGAACACTGGAAGGCGGAAGCGAAAAGAAAGACCGGTTGTGAGAGGAAGTCTCAAAGCTTTTTATCACACGGTCTAGCCGTGGTCGGCCTGGTTCCGTCCCCTATTTTTCCCCACTTCACACGGTTGTGTCATTCCGCACCGGCATTTTCACATGGTCAGTGTGACACCACACGATCCGCCGTGTGAAGTGTTTTTTCCATTTTCTTCATTGTTTCGATCTTCTCTTCGCATTCGTCAATCTTTGCCGGGCATTCCAACTGATATTTCTTCATTTTAAGCTCTGTTTCCTGTAAAAATTACAAGAATACGCAGTATCATGCCCTTCTAAGGAAACCAAGTAAAAACATATCAAATATGCGGGCAAATACATCTATTATATATTATTTTAAGCCCCAAAATGCACGTATATTTTACACACATCAAAATCCCCAAACTTAAAGCATTGCTCATCCTCGAGCAATTTAAGACAAATAATATCAAGGGGTAAAAACGAACACCCAAGAACACTATGAACATTAAATAGCATTTGACTCCATACTCAAAGAAACCATGTAATTCATTATCAAGAAGTCATCATTCATAAACGCGGCATAATTATTACTCTCTTGGGTACTCTACATCGCCACTCACAAGTAGATAGTATATCACTTGACTCTCAAAAAGTATGGATAGTGTTTACGCTCAAATTCAATTCACATCGAAAGTAGAACTACCATAGGCTTGCAAATCGTCTAACATCTCGACCACTTTAGTATGCACAATCTAAGAATCAAAAGGGACTTTTCTTTTGGTTGTAATGTAGGGTCTTTGGTAAGGGTGGGGAAAATTTGGATTAAGTGACTTGACTTTGAACAAATAGAATTTAAGCATACAGACTTGCGATTCACCAACTCAATTTCATCATAATACTTTTTTTCAACTCCGTTCACCCTTATTTCTCATTTTTCATTCTTAGGCCTTTTTGCCTCTTTTCTCGTTAGATAAATGTTTTTATCAAGATTTTGATGATTATGTTTAAATGAGTTTTTATACCAAAACAATGTTTATAAATGTTGTCCAAATACTCCTAAATGATTTAAAATATTTTTACTAATTTTTGGAGTATTTCTTAGAGTTTATTATTCGATAAAATTGGACAACACTTTTGATGATTTTATGTTAATTGGTTTTTACACCAAAAACAATGTTGTCCAAATACTCCTAAAAGATTTAAAATGTTTTTACTAATTTCATGGAGTATTTCTTAGAGTTTATTATTCGATAAAAATGGACAACACTATTTATGGTTTTGTTTAAATGAGTTTACTATGTTTATAAATGTTGTCAAAATACTCCCAAGTAATTTAAAATATTTTTACTAATTCTTTGGAGTATTTCTTGAAGTTTATTTTTGATAAAAATCGGACAACATTTCAATTTGAAGGTCGATCGGTCGAACAAGAGGTCGACCGACCAAGAGTGCGTATATGAAACAGTAACACTCGAACACAAAATTTAAGGAGGGGACCGGTCAAGATGGAGGTCGACCGGCCGCACCCCCCAAAGCGACACGGTCCGCACCCCTGTCGACCGGCCGACCCCCTTCGTCCCCCGCACTGATCGCACTATTTTTTCAAAACGTTCAAAATCTTATACAGGCAACCGGTCGCTACTGTAATCTTTTGACAAAGAAAATTTGTACCGTTGAACTCCTTAACAAAAGATTTGCTTTTCAATTTTGTACAATATTTCTACATCTTGTGATCCTCTTTTTGTAGACAAAAGTGAAGAAGAAGGAGCCTATGTTGGGAGCCTATGTTGGTGAAGACTCTCCTATAAATAGAGGATGAATTGAAGACACAAGAGAGAACAACACAAGCAAATACACAACAAGAAATCTGCAAATTTCCAAGCTTTCATATTCAACACACTTGTTGTATTTATAGCCTAAGTATTTTACTTTCACATCTTGAGGTCTAGGCTTTATTTCTTGATTACACTTGTACTCAAATTGTAATATTCATTATTGAGTTGTAATCTTGATTTTTGTCATCATTCAACACAAGACATCCTTGTGAGTATTCTTGTGGAAAGAATACATTTGGGTGATCTTGGTGATAGGTGTTTCAAGAGTGTGGTGCTCTTGAGGTATTGAAGAATTTGGTATTCTTCAAGGTCAAGATTGTGGTAATCTTCACAATGTGCCGTTGGAGATTGTGGTAATCTTCAAGAGAGATTGTGGTAATCTCAAAGGTGGTGTTGTAGAAGAGTGTGGTTCTTTTCAAGGTGATGTTGTAAGATGTTGGGGTAATTAATAAAATCTTTTTTTTTTTGAAATCCATCCTAGAGATACTTTGGGGTGGTAGAGGATTAAGCCCTAGGTGGATTGAACCTTTATAAATCGACGCGTGTTGTTTACTTCCCGCACCTTTATTATTGTTTTGGCGTAATTGATTCAAAAAGAGGGCAAAATCGAAAAGATGGAGATAATCTATTCACCCCCTCTAGATTATCGTAGCCTTGCTGACTTACAAGTGGTATCGTGAGCCAAACTTTTGACAAGCTCGTTCCACATCGCGAGTAAAGAGGAACGATCATCGGCTACGAACGAAGTCTACCTTATCGGCGCCTCCACCACCAAGCCACCACTATTCGATTCCAAAAATTTTACATTTTGGAAAGAAAGAATGGAATGCTATCTACAAGGTTGCAGTTCGATATTTGGAACATGGTCGTAAATGAAGAATCCATTCCAATGATGGACACACCACACAAAGGCCTCAAAGAGCTCAATGATGAAGAAAAGAAAATCATCTCCTTAAATGGTAAAGCTCTTAATATTTTGTATTGTTCACTTACCATTTTGGAATATGATCATATTGTAGGAATTAAATTGGCACATGAAGTATGGAGAAAATTAGAAGAAGTATATGCAAATGAAAGGAGCCACTCAAAAGCATCTACTTCTCAAATGGATACAAACCCAACATGGGATGAGCTTCCTACAACTTCCGACGTTGATGAAAATGAACGATGTCTTATGGGATTCGAAGAAGAAAATGAGGTAAGTTCAAAACCCTCCACTTCTTATGATAATGAATTACAAAATGATTATAGTGATTTGCAAAATGATTTTGATGAACTTCAAAATGAATTCCAAAGCTTACTTGTTAAATACAAAAATTTGAAAAAGGAATTCAATATTTTGAAAATTGATAAGGATAATTTATTTTCCTCTTATGAATCACTTTCATGTGATCACACCACCACACTTGACAAGGTTAGAAACCTTGAAAAAGAAAATAGTACTTTGTTGAGGATATTAATTGCATGAAAAATGATTTATCAAAATCCAACTTGAGTACCGATAAAATGACCGATATTATTGATGTTCATAGTTGTGATAATTTGAAACAAGGACTTGATCATAAGCCTAGTGTTGTTAATTATGTGAAAAGAAATCAAGTCCCTATGCATGTTGGTCATTATGCTCCCAAAATTATTACTTGTTTTTATTGTGGTAAAACGGGTCACACGGTTAATACTTGTCGGGCTAGAAATAGCTCTAATTATTATTGGAGACCGAAAAGTCTCAAAGCTAATTCCAAAGGACCCAAACACTTGAGGGTACCACAATATAATGTCATATTAGGTACCCGACGGAATAATAATCAAAGAAAATTTATGCCGCCTAGAAGACATCAAATGACCATTTCATTTGATCAAAGTAGAAGACATCACCACAATGAATTTCCAAGAGAAAGGCATTATCAACAATGGGAAGGACATAATCCTTGGAAATGGAGCAATTGGAGAAGCTATCATCAACAAGATGATTTTCAAAGGGGAAGATATCATCAACAATGGGAACGACACAACCCATGAAAATGGCGTAATTGGTAAACCGTATCTCCTCATTTAAATATGCATTTTATTTTGTTATGCATGTTTTTATTTGTGCCTTAATTGTAAAATGAGTTTTCAAATATTTCTTAATATTAAGGTCTTCAATATATATTGTCTTTTTAAATATTTTGAAAAGGAGATCTTGTATATTTTGTTCTCAACTCTTGTGCATTTACATAGACTAAGGTGCTTTTATTATCTCTTATTGCTTAGCCTACACTTGTATTATTATGTTTGTGCAAAACGTGTTTAAGAATTGTGTAGGACATATATATTTTCATCAATGGTTATTTTCTCAAGAGAGGACCATAAGCTATCGAAGTACGCTCATCATTGGTATTCATCCTATAGACTCGATATATCTTTGTCATTCGTGCTTGTTTTTCAAAGTATTTTATACAAGTGCTATTAAGAGGATTTTTTGATTTTTAAAAGGCATTATTTGACATAGCTTGTTTTATCTAAGATTTGTAAAGGATTATATTTTGTTTTTGATAAAACATTTAATTTTTTTAAGTTATGCATTTTATTGCACATATAAAATTATTCTTGGTTGCTTTGTCAAAGCTCTTGTTCATATGCTTCTTGTAAATGAGGTCTCAACTATATGCTCTTGAATTTTTCAAATTTCAAAAGAGACCTTATATAGCTTCTTATAAGCTTATTTGAACTTACATGTTTTATGAAACTTTTGATGATTTGTTTGAAAGCATAGTATGTATTACTTGTTATTATGTCTCTATTTTTCGATATTACTATGCTCTTGTGCAAGATATCTTGATTAAGATTTTGCAGAAAATTTTTGAATTTTGGAACAAGCTTGTTGACCAAGGCAAGGTTAGTAGCTCGAAAGTATCGTCAAGGTATTGATTTTGATGTAACATTTGCACCGTAGCACATTTAAAAGTTATTTGCATTTTACTTGCCCATTCTTGTTTTAAGATAATTTCAAGCCTTACTAAATGGATGTTAAATCCATTTTTCTAAATGGTTTTATTCAAGAAGAAGTCTATATAAAACAACCTCCGGGTTTAAAATTTTTTTGGCCAAATAATTTTTATAAAAGGCCTTGTATGATTTAAAACAAGTACCCTCGTATGGTATGATAGACTTAGCTATTTTTGCTAAATGGTTTTACAAGAGGTAAAGTTTATACTACTCTCTTTTTTTAAAAAAAAAAAAAGGGCAAGATTGTTTACTTATACAAATTTATGATATCATTTATGGTGCGACTAATGAATTATTGTGCAAGTTATTTTCTAAGTTGATGCAAGGTGAACTTAAGATGATCATGAAGGGGAGCTAAAATTTCTTCATTGGACTTCAAGTTAAACAATGCCAAGAAAGTGGTTGTAATTCACAATCAAAGTATACAAAAGTACCTTTGAAGAAGTTAGGCATTGAAGAAGGAAGAATCATCTCAACCTCTATGGCTACCAATGTAAAGTTTGACAAAGGTTGAGGAAGGCATATTGATTGACAAATATATTCGAGGTATGTTCACTAACTTTTCGTATTTCATTAGACTTGACATTTTCTATGCCTTATGTCTCTATGCTCGAATTTTAAAACTATCCCAACGAATCTCATTAAAGTGCCGTTAAAAGAAATTTTCAAATATTTGAAAGGCATTTTTTCTTATGACTTGTATATCCAAAGTTTAAAACGTTCTTTATTTTTCGGGATAACAAGTCCGGATATATTATTCGGTTATTCGTATTCAAAATAAACATATTGAGATTCGATATATTTTTCTAAGGGATTGCGTTTCTAAAACGAAAACTTGAGATGTGTTTAATTCCGTCTCAAAGATAACTCGCGGATATTTGTTAATCGCCGAGTATTTTACCTCATTTCGAGCTTGACTTTTGACATAATGTATATTGAATGAGGTCTACGTTTGCATTTTGCACGTTTTTAAAACTTAGGGGCGAAAAATCTGAATTTTGGTTCAAACTTCGATTTTGGGAAACAATTGAACAATCTGAGGACTGATCGGGGCAAGGTCGACCGCCGCCCATGCCCAAAATTTGATTAAATCGCTTTGTTCTCGATTTGTCATTTTGGTTTGTTTTTGTTCATTTTTCGTCCCTTCGCCAATTGCACACAAATTTCACTCAAATTTTGTTTTCTTGCATACATTGCATATTTTGGACTTCATGAGACTCGATTATCATCATTGCTCATCTTTACCGATTAAATGGTAAGAATTTCTCCTTTTAATCTCAATTGGGTTGAACCCTTGAGAATGTGCTTGTATCTTGATATCTTGTTGAAATTCTTGTATTAATATGGTGTTTATGATGATTGATGATGAATGAATATTGTTGTATTGAAATTGGTGATGAAATTTTTTTGGCTTAAACGAATCACAAAGGCGTTATATTTCTCTTGTTTTATTCAATGCACGCCAAGTGTTCGACAAAATGTTTCAATGAAAAACTTATCACCTACATGATTCTCTTGATTTGAAAAGTCTTATAAGTTTATAGAAATCATGTTTTATCAATCAAATGAGCTTTTACAATCAAATGAGCAATTGTTTTCCTTTTATTCGAATTTAAGCTTAAATGCTAAATATGCTCGATAAATCGATTAAATTGCGCACTTTGATATAATTGTATGATGTTTTTATCATGCTAACATTCTTTTGATGATTCCGAAGGGAGAGAAATAGAAAAACGCTCATATGCTTAAAGAAGCGAAAATAAGCTCGCAAGAAAAGCTATAAGCTAGGGCTCTTAAAAGCCAAAAGTTGTGAACAATACTTAGTCCGTGTGATGTATTGTGGACTTTTATGCTTGACTAATGATGTTTTGTGACAGGGGAGCTTATAAGCTCATGATATTCAAGCTTAAGTTGTAAAAGCTAAAGCTTTAAGCTTTTAGTTGTTTGCTTCTATACTTATTCTTGCTATGCTTGTTGATAGGGGAGCTTGTGCAAAAATGATTTTGAAAAATCTTTGCTCCTATCATTGTGTGTTTGTACTTATGATGAATCTTGCTTATAATGGATTGATGTTTTAGACCGAAAATTTGTTTCGCTTTTAAAATCAACTTCCTAAAATTGTTTTGGTTTGTAATCATCAAAAAGGGGAGTTTGTTAGATAAATGTTTTTATCAAGATTTTGATGATTATGTTTAAATGAGTTTTTATACCAAAACAATGTTTATAAATGTTGTCCAAATATTCCTAAATGATTTAAAATATTTTTACTATGTTTACTATGGTTTTGGAGTATTTCTTGAAGTTTATTTTTGATAAAAATCGGACAACATTTTAATTTGAAGGTCGATCGGTCGAACAAGAGGTCGACCGGTACCTGAAGAGTGCGTATATGAAACAGAACACTCTGGAACACAAAATTTGAGGAGGGGGACCGGTCAAGATGGAGGTCGACCGGCGCACCCCTCTGTCGACCGGCCGACCCCCTTCTCGACTGCACTGATCGCACTATTTTTTCAAAACGTTCGAAATCTTATACGTGGCAACCGGTCGCGCTATGTGATCTTTTGACAAAAAAATTTGTACCATTGAACTCCTTGACAAAGATTTCTTGTTAATTTTGTACAATATTTCTACATCTTGTGATCCTCTTTTTGTAAACAAAAGTGAAGAAGAAGGAGCCTATGTTGGGAGCCTATGTTGGTGAAGACTCTCCTATAAATAGAGGATGAATTGAAGACACAAGACAAAACAACACAAGCAAATACACAACAAAAAAATCAAGAAATTTCCAAGCTTTCATATTCAACACTCTTGTTGTATTTATAGCCTAAGTATTTCACTTTCACATCTTGAGGTTTAGGCTTTATTTCTTGGTTACACTTGCACTCAAATTGTAATATTCATTATTGAGTTGTAATCTTAATTTTTGTCATCATTCAACACAAGACATCCTTGTGAGTATTCTTATGGAATGAATACACTTGGGTGATCTAGGTGATAGGTGTTTCAAGAGTGTGGTGCTCTTGAGGTATTGAAGAATTTGGTATTCTTCAAGGTTGAAGATTGTAATCTTCACAAGGTGCCGTTGGAGATTGTGGTAATCTTCAAGAGAGATTGTTGTAATCTCAAAGGTGGTGTTGTAGAAGAGTGTGGTGCTCTTCAAGGTGATGTTGTAAGATGTTGTATTAATTTTGGTAATTAATAAAATCTTTTTTTCTTTTTGAAATCCATCCCGGAGATATCTTTGGGGTGGTAGAGGATTAGGCCCTGGTGGGTTGAACCTCTATAAATCGACGCGTGTTGTTTATAGGTCAGCTTTTTAGGCTAAGTAGGCTAAACAAAGATGGCCTTAGATCATTTTCAAAAATTGCACACACACATGGCTTCAATGAAGATACTGAGCAAGTTCTAGAGTTCTATCTATCATGAATGACACACTCAAGAAAAAAAATAAGTAAACAGCATCATATAAAGCAGCACAAAGCTCACAGGCTTATTTTTCGCAACATGCTCAAATACCCAATTTTCTTAACTAATGCCAAACAAATAAATGACCTCTTCCCAACAATTCATCACACTATTCCCGAGGAAGTATATTATCTTATTCTATAAGATGTTCATAGTAAAATCATAAGGGAGCCGGCATTTAAAAACTTAATTAAAATCACACACAAAAGCAATTAAATGTGTTAAAGTGATAAACGTGCTAATTATAAAATAACACTAAAAATCGAAAAATAAACAAAAAAAAAAATGATTTTTTTATTTTTTAATTTTCGAAAATTTTAATGCAAAGTGCTCTATATGCAATCCTAATTGCAATGCAAAATGCAAGAAAGTACTAAATTACGCATTCTTGACAATCCCCCCAAACTTAAAATATGCTTCGTCCCAACATATGAGGAAATTATCAAAAGAAAGAGGAATGCGTAATAAGTATTTACATGGATCAACGTGGTGGTTGAGGTGGAGGTGGTGGTGGCCCTGTGCGATATGTCATCGGGTCCATACGAGACATCATCTCGTATATATGTTGTTGTTACTGGGTGATGGCATTGAATCGTTGTGAGTACTCCTGGTGGTACTCATTAGCCGTAGCCGTCAACTGATATGTGTCACCTATCAATCTATGTTGGGAAATTTATTGTATAGATTTTGATGAATGCCATGTAAAACTTAGACTAGAAAGTTGGCACCCCATTTTGCTTGTAAATTTTATTGTAATAGATAGGGCTGGAAAAGCTGAGTCAAGTCAGCTATGCCTGAAATACAAGAAGTCAACTGAAGACTGAAGTGAAGACTCCGCTGTGGAACAACTGAGTATGGCCAAGAAGGGAGATCAAGAACTTGACTGAAGATGTATCAGCTAAGGAACATCTGTGTGAAGTGTCAGTCAAAGTCATCTCAAGGAGCCAAGTCATAATTTGAAAGTGACAGATGAGTCTTTAAATGATTGGAGCAGACTCAAGTCACCTGGGGAAATAGGCAGCAGCCAAGAGAAGTTAACTGAAAAGAATCCGTTGCACAGAAGTTAAGAACATTACTTAAATTAGTAATACATCCATGCTGCCAGGTCTTAAAGTGCTCATCCCAGAAGCGTGCAAAAGGAATAAACCAATGGGAAGCACTGCACCTCGTGTCAGAATCTGAAAAGCTGCACATTCATTTAATACGAGGAAAGGTCTACATCTCAAGATTGAAGACCAAGAAAAGACAAGCCAACGAACACAAGTGTCTTTTGAAAATCAGCCTATCTCTTCAACGGGCATATTTTTGAAAGTTCACTATAAAAGGCTGAGGAAACTCATTGAGAATAGGTTACCTGAACCACGAACTAGCAAGCAATATTTAAGCTGTAAACTTGCAAATATTCTCAAAGATATTCAAGCAAATCCTCAAGCCTGAAACTCGAAGGAAATCAATCCAACACAAAGCTGTGAAGGAAAGAAAACTTCAAACTGTTGAAGAGGAAACTTTTGAAGAATCAAAAGGGGTCTACTTTCCAAGGAGGATTGTAGGAAGGTTCAAGGTCGAACCAAGATCAAGTTATTGGAGGGCTTTGTGATCAAATCCAAGAGCTTGAGAAAGTGAGTCAAGTGAGTGCAAAATGGCCCCTGTGAAGAAGTTCGAGTCGGACGAGAGGTGCCAAACTTTCTCTAAGATTGACTTGAGATCCGGATATCATCGCTTAAAAGTTAAAGAGAGTGATATTCAAAAACGACATTTAGAACCCGATATGGACATTATGAGTTTGTAGTAATGCCATTTGGGCTAAGTAATGCACCGTAAGTATTCATGGACTTGATGAATAGAGTGTTTCATATGTATCTAGACCCGTTTGTCATAGTCTTTATAGATGATATACATGTATATTCAAAGAATAGAGAGCAACATACTGAGCACTTAAGAATAGTGCTAGAAACACTTCGTAAGGAAAAGTTATATGCAAAATTCAAGAAATGCGAGTTTTGGCTAGATTGAGTGGTGTTTCTGGACATGTAATCACCGCTCAAGGAATTAAAGTGGACCCGAGTTAAAGTTCAAGCAATCAACGAATGGAGTGCACCTATGAATGCGAATGAAGTTTGCGCTTTTCTAGGTTTGCGAGGCTATTATCTGGAGATTTATTGAAGGATTCTCAAAGATAGTTGTGCCTATGACTCGATTGACAAGAAAAGGAGAAGTTCCAATGGAATGAGAAATGCGAAGAAAGCTTTCAGAGTTGAAGCAAAGGCTAACTTCTCGTATTAGTATTAACAATTCCCCGACCCCACTAAAGACTTTGTTATTTATAGTGATGTATCAAAACAAGGCTTGGGATGCGTGCTAATGCAACATGGTAAAGTGGTTGCCTACGCCTCAAGACAACTAAAGCCACATGAGTTAAATTATCCTACTCATGATCTGAGTTAGTTGTTGTATTGCATGAATTAAAGATTTGGCGCCATTACCTATATGGAGGGAAATGTGAAATCTTCACCGACCACAAAAGCTTGAAATATCCGTTTACTCGAAAGAGCTAAACATGAGACAACGAAGGTGGTTGGAATTGGCGAATGACTATGATTGCACTATTAGCTATCATCCGAGTAAAGCTAATGTTGTAGGCCGATGCATTAAGTCGTAAAACAAAAGGAGAAATGTCAAGCTTGATATCCAACAAGAACATCTTGTGGGAGAATTCGCCAGATGAGAATTGAAGTAGTGGTACAACCAAAAAGCACAGAGATAGTACTAACATCTTTGGTGGTGCAACCTACTCGAGAGAGAAAATTAAAGAAGCTCAACCTTGAGATAAATTTTTGAGAAAAATGAAAGAAAAAGATTGTGAAGGGGAATGTAAAAGGATTTGTTATAACAAATGATGGTACTTTGACTTATGAAGGAGATTATGCATTCCTAAAGAAGAAGGGCTTAAAAAAGAAATTCTCGAAGAAGCTCACTTTGTACAATCCGTACACAACTCACCCTCGAGGTACAAAAATGTATCGAGATTTAAGAAAAGTATTTTGGTGGCGAAGTATGAAAAGAGATATTGGAACTTTTGTAGAAAAATATTTGATTTGTCGCCAGTTAAAGTGAACACCAAAGACCATCTGGTTTGCTCAAACCCTTGACATTCCGAATGGAAATGGGAGCACATAACAATGGATTTTGTGATAGGGCTTCCACCATCGATCAAGGAAAACAAGGCTTGTTTGGATTGTAGTAGATCGGTTAACAAAGTCACCATTTCTTACCCGTTAAGATGACGTTTAATATGGAGCGATATGCACAAATTTATATTGAGGAGATAGTGAGACTTCATGGAGTTCCCGTGTCAATTGTTTCAGACAGAGATACGCGTTTTACTTCTTGGTTTTGGAAAAGTCTACAAAGTACCTTGGGAACAAAGCTAAACTTTAGTACGGCTTATCACCCGCAAAATGATGGACAATCAAAGGACTATACACATATTGGAAGATATATTGAGAGCATGTGTGCTCGACCTAGGAAGTAATTGGGAAACATTATTACCCTTGGTAGAATTCGCTTATAACAACAGTTATCAAGCGACTATTGGGATGGCTCCATATGAGGCGTTATATGGAAGAAAGTGTTAATCACCATTATATTGGAGCGAAGTTGGTGAAAGAAAAATTTTGGGGCCTGAATTAATTAGGAAAACTATTGAGAAGATAGCTATGATAATGAGATCAAATAAAGATGGCTCAAGATAGACAAAAGTCGTATGCTGATAGACGGAGAAAACATATACAGTTTGATGAAGGAGAAAAAGTATTTCTGAAAGTAGCTCCAATTAAAGGTGTTATCCGATTTGGAGAAAAGGAAAAGTTGAAAACCGAGATATATCGGACCATTTGAAATCCTTACACGAGTTGGAGATTTAGCTTATCATCTAGCATTACCACCGAGTCTATCAAGTGTGCACAATATTTTTCACGTCTCTATGCTAAGAAAGTACGTCCATGATCCAAGTCACATTGTGAATTATAAAGATTTGACAATCAACAATGACTTAACTTATGAGGAAGACTGGCTATTTTGGAACGCAAGATTCACCATTTGAGAAATAAAGATATTGCTCGATCAAAGTACAATGGAGACGTCATGGCGTAAATGAAGCTACTTGGGAGCGTGAAGAGGATATTCGTGTCAAATATCCAAAATTTTCAATTCCAGGTAAGATATCGAATTTCGAGGACGAAATTTTATTTAAGAAAGAGTAGAATGTGATAACAGAAAAAAATAATAATAAATAGGGGTTAATTTAGGAGTTATTTTAGGGGTTAGTTTATAGGTTAATTTAGGGGTTATGTTAGGGGTTAATTTAGATTTTACAAAACAAATATAGAAATAAAAATAAAAATTAGCCTATAAATACATGGTTAACCCACATATCTTTTCATAACTTTCTAAATTCTCTATAATAGAAAATGAGGGGATCGAGGACTAGAACTTTTATTGTTCAATTTTTCTACATCAAGTATCTCATGTTATTAAGGTAGAATTTCTATATTATTTGTCTTTATTTAATGTTTCATGATTATACTTCATTGATTGCAATATATGTAAGAGGAAATAAATTCATATAAGCTAGGGGGGCCATGAAAAAGGTCCGGGATCAAACATATCTTCGGGGTGAACCCGCAATGCTATATGCGAACCGCCGATCGAGAAAAAAAGAGAAAATTAATGAATTTATTGTTGTAATTATGTGAATGCTTTTCATGTTATATAAAATATTGATAGATATATCCCTATTGAGTGAGATGAAGCTCACCCCTATTATTATCATGACTTTCGGGTTGAGGAATCCTATTTGAAGATATGATGTTGTGGATGATAGAATAAATCATGTTATATTTATATTTGAAACCATTATGATCGAACTAAATTTTAGATTTATGTCTTTAATTTTTCCCGTTTATGCTTGGAATAATTGTTGGATATTTAATTCGTAAGATGTAATATTATTATTATTATTATTATTATTATTATTATTATTATTACTACTACTACTACTACTACTACAACTAATATATCATTATTTTTTTCCTTAAGAATTAAAATTCTAAACCAACTGTTGATAATTATTGGGATCACTTTAATTTATAAATTTATGTTTTCTTTTAATAATATGTTTCTTATATGTTTCACTTAGCCAACTTTTCATTGAATTCCACAAATGCATGGAGAAAATCTCGCTTGTGGTATGCCACAATGGACAATGGGAAGAAAATAGAGAGTATACCAACTTTGAAATAACAAGAATATCGATTCCAATGGACTCGCACATTCAAGACCCTAAACGAAATCTTGGAACAACAAATTCAATTCAGAAAATTTGAGCTTACTTGTCCATCATCGCCTACGAGAAATGGACACGACTCCATTGTCATGCCAAAAATACTTTGTATTGACTTACAACATCGTAGAATTATTGAATGCATCAACCGTAGCGGGAAAGGCCTACTAATAACAACTTTGCTAGAGTACGTGAGATCTTTAGTTCAAGATTAGGCATGCGGACATCGAAATGAAGCAAGATCAACATTTACAAGGATGACAAAAAAAAAAGTCAAGAGTAAGGGAAAACTACACTATTTCTCTAAATTTAAAAGCAATTTACTACAAACTTTTATCACATGATCCCCTGTTTCACAATTATTTCTTACATGTTTCATTTATGTTGCTTACATGTTTCAACCGATTACACCATCATTAAGATTTACGTAATAACAATTCTCTAAAATCATTAGGAAGTGGAGGTAGAATTTCAATGTCGTTGTCATCTTCATCACCATTTTGCAGCTTCAACTTAGCATGATTGTGAAGCGGATGACCGAGCCTTTCTTGTTCATTCTCTATCTCGAACACTTCGACGTCCATAGCCTTCCCAACAAAAAGTGCTTGGCATAACAAGCAACAAAAAACCCACATTCACTACAAAAGAAATTAAAAAAAGATACACAAATCAGGATATATAGCACAACAAATCAAAAACAATAAAAAAAGAAGAAAATAAATGGAAAATACATAAAAGAACAAAAAAAACATAAAAGAAACAACTTCAAAAACAACATCGAAACAAACGAAAAACTTCAAATCACAAAATAATAAAAGAACACGAAAAAATCATGCATCAAAGAACACAAAATCAACAAATCATTCAAATTTGCATTCAACACAAAAAAAGAAGAAAACCAGAATCCAAATCACTGAAGAAAACATATTCATTCTCATGAGACAGCAGAGAGAGAAAAAGAAGGAAAGCAAGGCGGGTTCGTGAAGGGGATCCACTCAAAGAACTTCGAGGAGATCGGCGATGACGAATTCTCTTGTGCGAATTCCAGAACTTTTACAATATCATTATGCTTGATATTTTCTTCTCGTAAATTAAAATTAGAGGATCATCCAATTCCTATATAATATAGGCAACTTGTCAGTTCAAAAGATTTCAAGGAACATCAAGATGCATCAATTACACTTTGTGGCAAAGATGAATAATATCAATTACTCTATTGATGCTTCATTAAATTAAAGGCATTAAAGCAACAATAAAGATATTTTAGCAAATTCTCAAGCTAATCAATGTAATATTAAAATATTAACAATATATATATCAAAGTAAGGATCGCTCCTTCGCAACACTGGTAAAAGCCTCACCGTCAATCGACAAGAAGGGGAATCAAAATTATCTTAACGAGCGATGCTCCGACTTTAATGACGACACTCCAAATAGAATCGGCGGTTCTCCATTGGAAGGATGATCGAACAAATGGTGCAAGAGACGGAGAACGTGTTTCCGAATTTAGGGTTTCTTTGTTACTTTGTGGAATGAAAAATGGGGAAGAATATCTTAATCCAAAAATGTGATGAAACTAAAGGTATGGTATTTTTGTCATGGGATGGAACGGGTGGGATATTTTTGTGATGGTGGGTATTTTTGTCTTTTTTTCTAAAAATCGTGGTATTTTGTGTAATTTCCTCTATTTTTTTCTCCCATAATGTGAGATGGGCCTTGATTTAATGTGCACTTGCCCGACTATGATGGTAAGCCCACCAAGAGCGTAGATAAATTTGTAGAGTTCTCATCCTCGTTTCTTACGAAATACTATGTTCACCCCGATCCGGGGTCCGTCTTTTCTCGGGCCATCTAAAATAAACTTGATGATGTAACGTAGGGTGTGCACGGTCCGGGGACGGTTCGAGATTCATAAATCTCCGAAATCGTCCAAGTTCTGATATTTTAAAAATGAATATCCGAACCGAATCAGAGAAAAAATCTCAGTACCGAACCGTACCGAATTTTCGGTACGGTTCGGTACGGGGATTCGGTTCTAATGGGACGGTTCGGGATGGTACGGTTCGGAACGGTGAAACGGAGATCAATCAAAAGTAAAACACACAAAATAAGAAAAAATAAAAAATGAATGTAAAAATCACCAAATAATTATAGTTCATTCCTTTTTTTAGTGCAATCTCAAAATTAATACTACAATCATAAATGGCAACACAATCTCAAATTATAAATTCATAATAAATAATACAATCCCAACTAGAATTATATCAAAAATATGTGTTCTAATAACACATATACTTTTACATAACTCCATCCCTGAAACATCAGCTCCATCACTCAATCAGTGAAACATCAGCAATCCACTCTTCATTAACCATTAATTATTTGATTGATTGCAATTCAATTCTGCCAATACCAAAATAAAATTAACCATTGAATAATTCATGTCGAAAATTTTGTAAATCTAAAGTCGATGGTTTTTAATTTACTATGGATCATTGATGTGTAATTATTGTATTTCGGATGTACAAAACTTTTAAAAGTATACCATATAAGTATCGACAATAAGGAAATTTAATATACATGTTGATGTTATTTTTATTAAAACATAGCAAATAATGAGAATAATTAATCTCCTTAATTATTTTCATTAATTCTCCTATAAAGAACTCAATTTTCAGTCATGGTTAATTATATGTTGTTGTTTCACGAAATCACGTATCGTAAGAGTTTGAAAAATATTAATTTGTGACGACGGTAAAATAAAATCAAAATGATTTAATAATGTTGTGTATAAAAAGTATTCCAAAATTTATAATTTTGAAATGTAGTTAACTTGATATGTTAGAAGTTGCATTTTACTTTTTATATTAATTAATAGTGTAACTCTTATATGCATGCAATTTACGTGCCTTGATGGAACACGCCTCGTGCATTGCACGGGCAAAAGACAAGTTAAATGATGTAAATTCTTAGAAACTTAATATAATAATTAATTAATCATATCAGATAATTTTCTAAGTTAATTAAATGTGGGGTATCACAATATCAAAATATAAATAAGATAAAAATAATATATATATACATATATATTAAAAAATTCTTAAAAATCGGTTCTATCTTCGGATCTTCGGTTCGGTACGGAACGGTATGGTTCGGTACGGTTCTCGGTACGGATATTTTAAAAATCTCCAGAACCGTACCAGAAAATTTTTCGGGACGGTTCGGTTCGAGAAAGTCAAAAAGTCAACGGATATTTTCGGTTCGGATATTTTTCTGGTTGGATCGGTTCGATTCCAGATGATCTCCAGTCCCGCAGACACTTAATGTAACGGTTAAATGAAATTAGGTCCATGCTCTGTTATCTAAGCCCACACATATGGTCTACACTTTAAAATTTTAACCTTAAATAATATAAAAGCAGATAACCTGATGCGTGATGTATTTGAATATTTTTGCTCCTCAGTTAGTGTAAACGCATGTATTATTTTTCATAATCTTGATTATTTTAATGAGTTAGCATTGTGAGGCGATTACAAATAAGATTATCCATTTTACGTCTAGTTCTCAACTTGTATGTAATACAAAAATTTTAGTTAGAACCAATATTGTACATAGACTGGATAATGGATTAAATTCCATTCTTCATCTCATGCTTTAATAAGGCAAATGATTGGGTCCAGTTATCACTTCTTGTTTTGCTAAAAATGGAAGAACATGAGATAACTTCATATTTCTAAGAATACGTTCGAATGTCCAGATTCAATGAACCTGCCTATATGTCTATGTTCAGTGAATGTATTCATATATCCCTCATTGTTGACTCATCATCACCAAATTGTGAGGGGACATTAAACAATAATAGATAAATAATCCATTATTAAGTGTTGCTTACTCTTTCCAAGTAATTAGAATCTCCTTCCAATATTTAGTCATGACATTGCAGGATTATGAAGGTTAATTAAAATCCATTAACTGATATAATCAATTTTTTTTCAGAATTACAACAAAAAGCATTAGGATTGAACAATGACATATCTATCAGTAGACAGATATTGAGAAGATGACACATTTGCCTCCCAATATATATCCTTTTACGTCTAGTTCCAGCTAATACACTCTGATACTTAAATCGGATCAGATTATGATGTACTCAAAAACTAGGTAGAGAACAACATAATTTAGCAATAATTGTCAGTTATCTTTTACATGCATTTCCGTGCCATATATGCATGTTTAAGGTATTAATGTTCACCGTGTTATGTGGATTTTTTTACACGTGTAGTGATTATGGATTATTGGCTCGCCTCATCTATGGTGGAAAGTCCTCAAGCAACCCGAATCGGACTTTCGGATTGGATCGGGACCCATATTAAAAAGGTGCGGGTCTTGAGGATATTTTGATAATTTCAGGCGATGCGAGATTAAAATGATAATTTTGACCTAGTAATTGTCTTATAAGTACTAAATCTTATGTCAACTCAGCTTTCCTTATTGCAAAGTTTTCCTATTTTGTTTTATATAATGATTGAATATATAATTATAATTAATATCAATAACTAACTCATAACTTTTATAAATATAAATGTGTGTGTGAAAAATATAAACAAATTTTATTTTCTTAATAAGAAATACGAATTTAAAAAAACTGATGATAAAAAACATTGTGGGAATAGGCCTTAGGTAGCTAGAATTTCCTACTTTGTCGAAAATTTTTTCGATTAGCCTTAATATCGGTCGAATTTTAAAACAGAGAAAATAAAAAATATTGCAATAAACTGGTCAATAATTCTTTGAGGGTTTTCATACTTTCCAATTCTAAATTATCTAGATTTGCCTTTTGGAGAAGTGAATTATCCAAAAGGTTATTATTCAACCACAAATAATTATTATTATTACGGAAAAATGAACTTTTTGATTCAAAAGTTCATATGAAAAATTCTCCCAAAAAAAATTGCCCCATTATCAGTTTGGAGCATACATCTCTTTCTCGCATAATAAATAAGAAATCATTCATACACTCATATAGTCATATACTTAATTGGCAACGGTGATTCTTAAATTTTTTAGTCTTTTTTATGTTTTACTCAACTTTTTTATATATATGGCGTTGGGTTGACTAAATTTTTAGTGCGGTGCGCCAAATTTATTAGGAGAAGATACGAGATTCAAGATGCGGTCTGTCGACCGCACTGGGCTTAAAGTGGCTACGCCAATGACAGGAAATAGCCTTTGCTCCGCAGTCCGCACATGTTGGAGGTTGATAGATATATAATTTTCTTGACTATATAATTATATATGAACTCAAAAGTATTAGGTTTTGTTTTGCTATGATGAATCATATGAAGAGTACTGGTGACAACCGATCAAAAAAAAGAGTACTGGTGACAATGACCATTCCTCCACTTTATTAATGTCAATGTTTTTCCCCGGGTCCCTTTTACTAATATAAGTTTTAGGACCACTATGTTTTTTTACAAGTGCACATTGTACAACTCATATGGGACCTTATGAAATGTTCACGAGAATGTATTTCATCCAATAAGTCATGTCAAGACATCATAGTTTTGGGATTTTTTTGCCCCGATAATATTTTCCTTATTAGTATAAACAAATGTTCTCATTTCTAATTCACATGTGTGGATAAGGGTTCTCAAAATTTTAGTATAATTTCATGATCTACATTTCTAGATTTATTATGGAATATCATTTGACACTGAGATTTGTTGATAAATGAGATATTACGTCGTGAAATGAGAAAAAATGTTAAAATGACGTCAAATAAATTATAGAGTAAATACTTAAACGAAATACTCGCATGGGTTGACATAGAGTTGTCGGGTTGAGTCGGTGATGGTCCGGCAAAGAAAAAGAAAAATCGGATCGATCGGTTCGAATTTCCATCTCAACACAATTGTTTAGACTGCTTTGACTGGCCCATAAAAATACACACAAAAAGATCGGATCGATCAAGTCAAAAACCTTGTTTCTTTCGGGCCTTTAGACACCTCTAGGTGTTCATGTACACATGTACTATAATTCAAATGCCATAATCTACAACCTGACATCGGCGTTAATGTAGATTATTGAGATATAAACTCTAGAAATCTGATAGTGTAAGATTTGCCATTATAATTTATTAATATATATTAATGAAATTACTGATAACAGCTGTTTATAATTAAAAATTACAAACAATACATGTCTATAATAAATTACTTTGCTCCAATTGTGCAGATAATATTTTATAATACAACCCATGGACTTCTCTAAAAAATTACTAAATTACAACCCATAGATTTAGTACTAAAAATAATGTGGGATGTACATGTACTCTACTACATATTATATCATGTATAATCCACCTAGTTTTAGTAAAGTTTGGGGTGGTCTTCAAAATAATAAATAAATAAAATAACAATTTGGGGTGATGCGTTTAGAGTTAGGAGGGGCATATTCTAATTTAGAGCGGCATCAAGTCGCCGCTTGCGCTGATTCCCCATGTTCAATGTTCATTCCCAATAAATATGTCTCTTAAATTTCCATAAAACATGGTTATTTTAATTTCAAAATAAAAAGTGATTAAATAAATAATTTCAAGTAAATATGGCTTTTGGAGAAGTCCAAAGGGCAGTTTTGCCACGTAAGCATCGCGCACGCAATCTCGCGAGCTAGCTAATCGTCACCTTTGTGGATGAAATCTCCAAGCTACGAGGATTTTTTAATAAAATGAAAAAAATAAACCCCCACCTAAATCATATGGTTTTTAATATATTATAGAGTTTCAAATTTCTAGATCTAAATATATTTAGGGAGTGAAAAATTACACCAACACTACAATTTTAAAAACAATCAAATTTCAACGAAATAATTTCAAAAAAGTGGAATAAAAAACCATTGGGAATTTTTTTCAAAATTCCAACAAAAAGTTTAACAATAACCAAAACCATTTAAGAATCAATTCCATTTAATATTTTTTCCATCCAATTTTCAATCAATTTTTTTATTTCAACTGCACATTCACACTTGGGGCACGTGCCCACAATTATACTATTAATTATTTATTTTATAAATTAATTAGGAATAAAAATGAAGTTTGTCCCCATTGATGTTCTCTCCTTGAATCGCTAGATTACCAATAAATATTATATTCGCCAAATACCAACGGATTTTTTTTATTTAAAGTTGTAATTTTTTTTGTTTTTTTGTAGTGTTTTTACAAAAGACTTATGAAACATGGGGATTTTATTTGAGCCCCAACACTACAAGAAAAATTCAATTTACCTACAAGAAAATATGTAGATAAATATTAAGATAATCGTGAAGTGTATGTAAAATCGTTGTAAGTAAAATTATTATAGGTAAATATTTACCTACAAAATCTCCAATTGTTGGTAAATACCTAAAGTAATTTTGTCGGTAAATTTAAAATTGTCGCGATATGCCGATAATTTATCAAAGATAATTTGGGGAAAAGAATGTTTTTCATTGTATAGGTATTTTATTGGGAAATGTAAAATTTAGTGACAAAATTATAAATTGTCAATGAATTGGCATTCGGTAAATTGGATTTTTCTTGTAGTGCAAATTGACAACTAAATTACATTTCACATTTAAAATTATAGTTGTGTCAACTTTCTCTCAAAATTTTAAATTCAGATTTCATACTACGCAAGATTATGCTACACAAAAGAATATATATATATATATATATATATATAAATATATGATCAAATGTGGTGGGGCTTACCATTTGTCGGTGTGGATCAATCTAAGCCATTAATCCGACAAATCTAAAGGCCCGCTTTTTTCGATTTTTTAAAAAAAAAATTAATTAATTTCGCCTAATTAAGGGCACAAAAGTCATTTTGTACACAAAATAACTTTCTCAGCTTTTGGTAACCCCCTATAATCCCACTTCTTTTGGAATTTCAATTGCTCCATCCCCGTTTTTCATTCCACTATAGTTCATCAAATTGCAAAACTCCCATATTTTGTTTCTCTCTCCTTCCCCTTTTCCTTGTTTGGTCCGGGTCGCAGTGTTCAAACAATTGAGTTTTTTTTTGTTCAAGGTTCCTCTCTATTTTTCAACAACGACACACACCCAACCGAGAGTGTTACCGATTCTTCCAATAGTCGGTAAAGGTAAGTGTTTGGTTCATTTTATTTCAGTTTTTGGTTCAAATTTTGGTAGTAAGGGTTTTACTTTACATGTTTTTTTCATTTTTTGTTGAACCACTCAACCTGTCGATTTTGGATATTTGAAGTAATTTGTAGTAAGAAGAGTATGCATTCTTGTTTGTTTTTTTTTTTATTTTGAAGTACCTAGGTTTTGATTTTCGATTTTGTCTAGACTCGTTTTATGGTTTTTTTTTTTTTGTTTCTCGAAATGCTTTTGTGCTTTGTGCGAATAGACATAGTTGTTGGAGATTTTTTGGTATAAAAGTTGATAAAAATGATGTATTTTTAGTTATTGAATGGTGTAATATTTTATGTTATAGATATAGATGGTGTGAGTTTAGTTATAGAGTGGAAGTTACGATTGTCAAATGCGTGTATGTAATTTGTTTTGCGATTTGTTGATTTTTTTGTGTTTCCGAAATCGGTCCGTGAAATGTGTCAAGATACCTTGCTATTTTTTGGTGATTCCTTTTTTGTGTTTATGGTGTACCATTTACTTAAGAATGATGAACTTTAGTTATTTTTTATGTATAGTTAAATCTAGTGTGTTGTTGGTTTAACCCCCACAATAAAAAATAATAAAGCCATGGATATATATATATATATATATATATTGTGCATATTTAGGTTTGTTATTGCGAATGAATGTGTGTTTTGGTGCATTGATAAGTTTGGTCATGTGTATATATAGCCCATGAATGCATAATCGCACATGGTGTTTAAATAGTTTTAATCTAGTATACAAATAAGTTTCATATGGTGCACGCTTAGATTGTCATTTGTGTATTTTTATTTGATACCTGATGCTTGAGTTCCGCTTTAATATTATTGTTCATGTTGTAAATACCAGGTTGATATCTTTTAATGGCAAGAGGAAACAGAAAGACCGACATCTCCGAGGCGAACGAGAGTGCATGTAACGTTAATAAGAGTTCTAAGACCGCCAAATTTTCCTTGAAATTTGCGATGCCCAAGTTGAGGATAAGATCCGTGCTAACATGCTCTATCGACACATTGGGTTGTCCGAACAATTTTCGACAAAAGGTGTAATTGAAATGGGCTTTGGAAGCCTCAATTTGGGGTTAAAGGTCGAAGAGTACCCGGGAGATTTATTTATTGGTTGGTAGAAAATTTTAACTCTCTCGAGATGTGAGTTAATGCTACCTGATGGGAGGTCTATTCGTGTTGGTGAGAAGTATGTGAGCTAGTGTTTGAAATACTAATTTGACAACATTTTGGTGGCTTATTACCAATAAATTGATGCAAACATATTTTCTATGTTTTAAGATGTGACTTATTTTATGTTGTATAGTTAATGAAGAAATAGTGCACGCTTAATAGCATTGTGGTACATGTTTAAAACGCTTTTGGTGTATACATGTTAGAATGAAGCTTTTTGTATTATTTACGGTATTAATGAATTTTTAGTGCATATTTTATAAGCACTATGTGCACTCGTTAGTACTAACATTATGCTTATTTTTGGATTACGTTTAAAAATTAAAATTTAATTTATTTTTTGAGTGAACAATTAATGATGCAAAGGGTAAATATTTAATAGTAATTTGGCACACATATAGTGTTGAATTGAGAATGGTATAAAAATACAAAAAAAAAAAATAAAGACAAGATAAGTTGGCGCATAATTAATGATGAAGTTGTGTATACTTAATAGTAACTAGGGCACACATATAGATTTATATTTCCGAAGCATTTATGATTTTTGCCCAGTTATTTTTTATTTAGTTATACAGACATAGAATGATGCACATTTAGCATGGAAATGATATATAACTAGACAATAAATGACATACAATTAACACAAGACAAATATTTGATATGAGTATTTGCATAGTATAATATTGAAAATAGTTGAAAAATAGTTTTCTCATTCGTTGGTTGTTCTGGACATATACGGTTGTTGTGTGATGCAATTTGCCACCCCGCCACACTTTCTTTTAGTTTGGTGCTTGCACGGATTGCCTTTTCCTTCTAACTTTGTATCATGCTTTTAACGTGTTGGATACTAGCGCTCTCGCACTTCAACGTGTTGGCTACTTTCATCATTAAAATCGACAATTTGTACACATTTTTCGAGATAACATCCTAAAAACGTTATTCGATGACTACCATCGCATCAAAGCATTCACATGTATATACTAAAATATGCTTCCAACTGAATATTGTCAATATTTGTATACTAAAATAAGCATCAAGGCTTTCTATCTCAATTAAACAAAGAAACAATGCACTCATCAATGTTTATCTTAGCACCAAAGTATGCACATGTATACACCACAATATGTTTCTGTGGTACTATATTGTCAATATTTTATACCAAATTAAACATCAAGTGCTTAGTCTCAAATAAATGAAGAAATTATGTCATATTTTATGCTTATCTTAGCACCAAAATATACATATGTATACACCAAAATATGCTTCCAGAGTACAATAGTGTCAATGTTTTTATACCAAATTAAGCATCAAGGCTTAGTCTCAAATAAATAACAAAGAAACCTGCCATATTTTATGCTTATCTTAGCACCAAAGTATGCACATGTATACACCAAAAAATGCTTTCAGAGTATAATATTTTCAACATTTTTACACCAAAATAAGCATCAAAGCATACTATCAAATAAATGGCAGACCATGCCATATTGCATGCTTATCTTTGCACAATTGTATACATATGTATACACCAAAATTATGCTTACTGAGAACAATATTGTCAATGATTTTATACCTAAATAAGCATCAACGCATACTCTATCACATAATCAGCAAACATGCACTATTGTAAGCTTATATGTACACCATCGTATACATATATATACACCAAAATCAGTCAGAATTACGCTGTAAGATTTTATCATAGTTTGTGGACGACGGTGTTCGAAAAATTTTGTTATTTTTGAAAGAGAATTGCACATACCAAAGACATAATGCTCCCAAATCGCAGCTTTCATCTGGATTGTCTATTGACATGTCACTTTGGTATGAGTGAGCATACTCATCGTCCATGATGTACACCTTCTTCCTCGTTCAATAATTGTGGATAGGATGGATTTTGTGTTTTTGATGCAGAGCTTTTTTCTTCTTGTTGTCTCGTGTCAATGAAGGAGTAAAGATGATGAAGACGTTTATTTTGGCTTATGATCCGGCGTGATCTGTTATGGGAGGTGATATTGATGATTTCCTTGATTTTAGGTAAGTAAATATGGTATTATTGTTACACCATTTTGATAGTTACCGATTTGCCCTTTTTACACATTAAATAATTGATAAATGGTGTATTTTAAGAGTAATCTGAACCATTGATTGAAGGGGATGGATGGAAGGGATCCATCCACACTGCCACATGGTAAGAGACTGCCACATGAGATCACATCCCTATATATATATATCACAAATAATATAAGTGTTATTTTATTAATTTGAATAAAAATTAGATCATCTGAACACATCTTGATTTTTTAATATAAACTTTTTTGAAGGAATAGAAATGAATTTTAGAATAATTAAATATGTTTAAACAAATTTATCTGCACAATCTACATATATATGTAGGAATCCCAAACAAAGAAATTTATTTCGAATTGGTAAAAGAATCCCTAAAATTTCATATAAAAAGTTGCCTAAGATGAGTAAGTTAGATCGTGTATTTACACATCTATAATTTTTTTCAAAATTATTTGTTTTGACTTTCTTGGTTACTTACTTATGACAAGATATATTAAATAAGGAAAGTTAAATTAATGTTTAGGGTTTAGGGTTTAGGGTTTAGAGTTTTAGTGTTTAGGGTTCACGGTTTAGGGTTTAGGGAAAGATTTTATTGTTACTTGACTCAAATAATATTTGAATATGGAGATCATATTGATAAGGAATGATTATAGAGTCATACCTTATATGAGATATGGATCATTGTTCTTGTAAATATCTCGTTCCATGTTTGTAGACTAGGGACTTGGAGACTTGGAGCATGCCTATATAAAGAGAAACCATCCCTCACAAATTACACAACACATAATTATAATCTTAGAAAGAAGAATACATGAGAGTTTCAGAGATTACAGTTCGAGAGAGAAGAAACAAAGATCAAAGTTCTACACAGATCAAAGTGTTATCGAAGATCGTTGCTTTTAAAAGATAACACCTTTGAAGATGGCGATTCTTTGTTTTTCTTTTCGTCATTATGATGTTTCGTGTTAGATCTAATCTGAAATTCTATATTCATTTTTTTTTTCTGTGTTATAGTTGAATATTTTATATTTATTCTTTTTGGACGAGTTGTTATATACATCATAGATCTACTCTTTTTTGGACGAGTTGTTATATACATCATAGATCTACTCTAGATAGGAGTTTTAATAGTATTTTGTACTACTTGGGTCATACACGTGAGTTCTATAAATGATTCAATCAACTTAGAAGTTTTAATAGTATTTTTTACTAGTTGGGTCATACACGTGAGTTCTGTTGGAAAGGAAGGTTTACTGTTTCAGAAAATTAGCTAAGTGTTTGGATATTTTTGGCTTAGTCGAGGCCTATATTTGATACCATCTCCGTAAGACGAAAACGCCCCGTATACGAAGTGCTTACGGTTTCGGCGCTCGACCCTAAGATACAACAACTTTTCTGTTCAAGTTTACAGCACTTGCAAAATCGAAACTATAGCGAACAACAGAGAGTGTTTGAAACTTTCAAGCTTTGAAAGGAGTGAAATCAATATGTTGTAATGCAAATGACTCGTATTTTAGGCTGATTATTTCGTGTTCTATTTCATCTGCATGGGTTCGATTTTATAGGCATCAAGGTGCCCGGATGGAAAGATCATGTCTTTTGCCTCGAAAAGACATGTTTACAGCCAAAAGATACACCTGGTTGCTCGAACGGGTGCATCTGTCCAGAGGTTTGCATTGACGCACGACCTGGCACACGGCCCGTGCGTGTGCCCGTGCTTGGTTGCGAACGAAGTGCAAAGTTTCGACTTGACGCACGACCTAGCGCAAGGGTCGTGCGTGCGTCCGCGCACTCCAGCAGTTGGAAATAATTAATTAATTTTAAAGAGTTTAAATAAATTTGGTCCAAAAAGTATAAGGGCCCCCAAGACCAAGCCCAGGCCGACGGCCTGCTACCCACAACTCGGACCCAGGCCGGGCCGAGCTGAGACGAGCTGGCCGGTAGGCGGCGGCGCGCGAGTGTGCTTTGAACCAAACCCACAAGCATGTAGGTCCTCACCCCTTTAAAACTTGGATGCCCCCAAGGGCCCAAACCCATAAGTCCAACTTGGAATTTATAAAGTGAACAAACTTTGCCTTCTCCTCCTATATGGGATGAAGCATTTATCCTTCCCCCACTTTTCATTTTTCATACCATTTTCTAGTTTTAAGTGGCTAACTTCTAGCACTAATTTCTCATTCAACCGGAATTGGTTTTGAGAAATGTTTTTTTCATCTACTCTCTTAGTAGAATTTTTACAAATAATTTAATTCCATTTTTCACTAATGGAAACCACATAAATATTTGGTCAAAATTGGGTCAACACCCATTTTACCAAAACAAATTCCAACAATCCCCACATGAATGAAATTAATGCATGCGTGTATGCTTGATTCGCTTGAAAGTCTCGACGAATCGTTATTGCATCCGGATAGGTAGCTTGTGACTTTGAACCTTCCTTAGTAAAATACTATCGGATTTATCGCTTAGTGAGTTGACGCGATGTCTCAACTACTTAGCCGCTTGTATAAACCGAGATAACAATACTTACACAATAATAATTCTAACACTTGTTGTTCTCAGGTTGTGTCCATTTCGGCCCTGGACCATATTTTAGATTCATAAGTGTTTCTTTGAAGCGACCATTACTTCTCACTTATATAGGTGATCTCCTATTGAAGAGTATCCTGCCATACTCCACCTTTCGGTATAGGAATCATTAAAAGTCTTAAACTTAACCTCACCACATTCAGCAGGTTTCGATTTCACTTAGAAGTTTTGAGAATGAGCTAACACATTTTTCAAGTGTTCAGCTAAACATTTGGGATCTCCAATTCACAAGGTTGGGTTACCGCTAAGAACATTCTTTAGTTTGTGGATTTTAAACCCATTTTCCTTAACAATTTATACAATTGATCTCGATTTATATCTTTTGTAAGCGGATCCGCAAAGTTTTCCTTTGACTTCACATAGTCAACCGAGATAACTCCATTCGAAATCAGTTGTCTTATGGTATTTTATCTTTGACAAAAATGTCTAGACTTACCTCTTTCCTTTGCAAGAAAAGACACCTTTAATAAATACAACATTTCTTGATTTAATGATCGTACCATCATTTATATCATGAATGTGTTCGCCTATATTTTTAGCTTCACCGCAAGTGTACGGTGTTCGTTATCGAATAGGGTAGCAAGGTCGTATCCACGGAGACTAATAAATCAATAGGCTAAGTATTGAACCAAGATAGTTTTACTTTTATTTAGACGATCAATATTTGATGGTTGTTGTTTTGAGATTAAGACAATTTAAATCACTAAAACACGAAAATAAGATAACACAAATGAAAGAAGTATCAAGATGATGAAATGGATTTCCGAGTTAAGGTTTCGATTAATAATCCTCTTGTTGTCCGATTAAATCAAAGCCAAGGTTATTATCAATATTCCTATAAGACGATCACAAAGCTATTTTATCCCCCCTCTCGAGATGTATATAAAACGTAGATTGAAATATCCATGCTAGCATCTCTACTCAACAATAGATACACAACTCCCAAAAGCATCAAAGATCAAATGTCCTCACAATATTCGCAAACCTCTCGATTCATGCAAATATTCATGTCAAGTACTCAAGATCTAATATTGAAACTCATCTCTCGAATTATGAATCAATATATCAAACAAGTTAAATCATTGGCCAAGTGATAAAACAAGAATAAGAACAAAGTACTCAAATAGGCTTCAAGACAATAACTTCAACTAAGATTAAAACATTCAACAAGAGTTCATTAATCTACTTCCAAAACCCGAAATCACAAGAGTTTAGCTACACATGATTAAACAACTTACACACAAAATGTTCAAAGTCATTACAAATGAAACTAAAAGAGTGAAACTAAAAGAGAAGCAAGAAAACTTAGGAACGTCGACAATCTCGATATATCTCCGTTCTTCAAGCTCCGATGCAACCCGATTATCTCCTTGATGTCTCCTTCCAAGAGTTGACTCTTTGTCTTGTGTTGTAGATCCCAAAAATGCCGAGAATTCCCCCTGTGCGCCCCAAAAAGTCTTTTTATACTCCCCATCATGTTTAGGGCTTAATGTTGCAGACATGGGATTCAGCGCAGACGCACGGGTGGTGCGCCACGCACGGGTTACCCGTGCGCCACCCCCGGAATAACCCAACTCTCTCGTAGGGCGCACGGGTGGTGCGTCGAGCACGGCCTACCGTGCGCCACTCCCGGTGAGATATCCTCTCTCTGTAGGCGCACGGGTGGTGCGCCCATGCATGGGCTACCCGTGCGCCATGTCTTTGCCTTCAATCAACCTTATACAGGGGTGCACGGGGTGGTGTCTTGAGGCACGCCTAACCCGTGTGCCCCCTGTTTCTTCCGTGAACGCTCAACTTTTCGCTCTTTTAGGCTTCATGTTTCGTATATCCACTCAATTCTCAGCGTTTCTACTTTGCATTCCTCATATTCTTATTCAATTAGCTTCAAATATCATGAAATTCCTACAAAATAAGCAAAGTGTAATATCTTTTCCACAAGGAGTGAATATGTAACATTTAATGCGAGTATATGCATGTTTACTTATCATTATAGCTCGAAATAAACTCCGAAACCAATTAAAATTTCCCACTTATAAAAATCCCCAAAATTTAAACTGTTGGCCGTCCCGGTTCAACGCTTTTAAAAACTAGACAACACATGATTGGGAGTAATGAAAAGTACAACGCACAACAACTCCATAAAATTCGCATTGTTTATCGTAGGTGTCAAGTAACGAATCAACCAAGCCTCAAACATCTAACATAGAGCACACATCAAATAAATCATGGTAAATGCTTTGAATCACTTCTCTCAAGATCAAGTGTATACTCTCATCTCACATGAATATAGGACGTGGTTACGCTCAATTCAATTCAATATTGCAGAATTACCATAAGCTTGCAAATCGTCTCATATCGCCGCCACTAGAATGTATGCAATTTGTGAATCAAAAAAGACTTTTTCTTTTGGTTATAATGAAGGCTCTTTGGTTAGGGTAGGAAAATATGGATAGAGTGACTCAAACTCGAGCGTATAGACCGATGAGCATATAAATCATCTACATTAAAGCTCAATATGCTACTGAATTCTTCTCTCATTTTCATCAACTCTTCTTATCTCCATCCCCTTTCTTTTGTAAACATTATCACCTCACATTACAATTCCTAGCCTCCAAGTTCATTCAATGAAAACTCACATCATAAAATCGATTTTTTTTCCGACTTTTTATGAATTTTCAACATTTCTTTTCTCCTCCTTTTCTTCCTCTTTTGTTCCCATCAACCAATTTTGCACAATTATCCAATTTTTCAATTCCAACCTCATTCATTCCCTTTACTCAATGTTATACGCTCAAGTGTAGGGTAACAAATATATCAAGTTAAGGCTTGAATTGTTGCTATCAAGAAATTAGGCAATAGGCTCAAGTTGGCTAACTAGGGATTTCAATATCATCATTAGGTAAGCAAAAGGCTTGAAGGGCTAACAAAAATGGCCTTTGATCATTTTCACACCGCATACAACATGTGACCTTGACAGAGAGATACGAGCAAGTTCTAGAATTCTAACAACATGAATGATACACTCAAATCAATCAACAAGACGCATATGATGAAAGCAAAAAGGCTCAAAAGCTCACAGGCTTGCAAATACGTAATTCAAAGCATCAAACCATGTTCTCAATATCCACATGCTCAATATCATCTATTCATGGCTCAATCAACTCGTACTCAACACCCAATCCAAACAATACAAAATTTTCAAAATAGAGCACGAGAATCTCAATATTGGTCAACTCACTCTCTAAACTCTATTAAAGCAATAAACGTGCTAAAGTCAGAACGTGCTTTCTAATGCAATGCAACCTAAAATGCTCTACATGCAACTATATGAAAACACACAAAAATACAATTTTTTTTTAAATCCACACATTTCATATCAAGATACTATCCCTCCCCAAACTTAAATGAAATTATATCGCACGTAAGGAAAGATAGAATTTCAATAAAGAAAAGTGTGAAGTTACCATTGGGTTGCCTCCCAACAAGCGCTAGATTTACCGCCTATAGCTCGACGTATGAATTGGTGCCTCCACTTGAATGCATATATTAGCCGCTTGGGTCATGGTCAAGTGCCATATTTGCCTTTACTTGCACCTAATAATGCATACTTGGGGTGTCCAAGCAAGTATTGGAGTCCTGATCTTTGAACACTTTGATATGAATTATGCTCATGTTGTCCATGCGCGTATGTACCACCTGTTCGTTTCCGTGAAATAGCTTTCTTATGATATCACGCATGCACGACCGGCATCCACGCGCTGTCATGTGTTCCTCGCCCGTTTCTCGCTCTTTTTCAACACCACACACAGCCGAAAGTGCATAGACACAAACCGTGTTTGGTTCCAAACTTTCTTGTTTTTTCGGATCTTCGACTCCTCGTATTCGGTACCACTCTTTTGATGAATGGTACTAGATTGTTCCTTTGAGTTGACTTCGTGATGCTCGAAAATGGCTCTTTTGTTGTTGTTCACCAATAATCGTAGCTAATAGGCCCACTTGAGTCCCAAGATTTTTTATCGAATCGGCCATTTGCAACTCCATCATGTCCATCCTAGCCTCTTGTGCATCGAACCTTCCTTGTCTCACTTACAAATGAAGTCATTTGATTCATGAATGCAATGAGGCGTCTTCCAAAGATGGCTTTGCCTGCATTAGTAAACCCATTCATTACATTGAAGCTTGATGGTGGTGGAATCACATTCTCCGTGTTAGCATATGAAAAATATTCGTAATTCGCCCAATTTGGATAATAGTACGTAGGAGTAGGATTATTCCAATAACTGTAAGAATTCCAGTTATTGAAATAATTGGCATTCTCCATCCGAGCAGGTGTTCGTGCACTACCTATACCAACTCAAAAAAACAAATCAAACATTGTAGAGAGAGAATTTACAAAAGAAAAATGAAATAAATAAAAAAAATGCCTAAATTAAAAATAATTCTATCTATCGCAATATTAGCACCAAAAATTGTATTAGTCTCCTTAACGGCGCCAAAACTTGTTCGCTATATTTTTAGCTTCACCGCAAGTGTACGGTGTTCGTTATCGAATAGGGTAGCAAGGTCGTATCCACGGAGACTAATAAATCAAAAGGCTAAGTATTGAACCAAGATAGTTTTACTTTTATTTAGACGATCAATATTTGATGGTTGTTGTTTTGAGATTAAGACAATTTAAATCACTAAAACACGAAAATAAGATAACACAAATGAAAGAAGTATCAAGATGATGAAATGGATTTCGAGTTAAGGTTTCGATTAATAATCCTCTTGTTGTCCGATTAAATCAAAGCCAAGGTTATTATCAATATTCCTATAAGATGATCACAAAGCTATTTTATCCCCCTCTCGAGATGTATATAAAACGTAGATTGAAATATCCATGCCAAAGATCTCTACTCAACAATAGATACACAACTCCCAAAAGCATCAAAGATCAAATGTCCTCACAATATTCGCAAACCTCTCGATTCATGCAAATATTCATGTCAAGTACTCAAGATCTAATATTGAAACTCATCTCTCGAATTATGAATCAATATATCAAACAAGTTAAATCATTGGCCAAGTGATAAAACAAGAATAAGAACAAAGTACTCAAATAGGCTTCAAGACAATAACTTCAACTAAGATTAAAACATTCAACAAGAGTTCATTAATCTACTTCCAAAACCCGAAATCACAAGAGTTTAGCTACACATGATTAAACAACTTACACACAAAATGTTCAAAGTCATTACAAATGAAACTAAAAGAGTGAAACTAAAAGAGAAGCAAGAAAACTTAGAACGCGACAATCTCTCGATATATCTCCGTTCTTCAAGCTCCGATGCAACCCGATTATCTCCTTGATGTCTCCTTCCAAGAGTTGACTCTTGTCTTGTGTTGTAGATCCCAAAAATGCCAGAATTCCCCCTGTGTGCGCCCCCCAAAAAGTCTTTTTATACTCCCCATCATGTTTAGGGCTTAATGCTGCAGATTATGGGATTCCAGCGCAGACGCACGGGTGGTGCGCCCACGCACGGGTTACCGTGCGCCACCCTTGAATAACCCAACTCTCTCGTAGGGCGCACGGGTGGTGCGTCGAGCACGGCCTACCCGTGCGCCACTCCGGTGAGATATCCTGACTCTCTGTAGGGCACACGGGTGGTGCGCCCATGCATGGGCTACCCGTGCGCCATGCTGCAGCTTCAATCAACCTTATACAGGGGTGCACGGGTGGTGTCTTGAGGCACGCCTAACCCGTGTGCCCCCTGTTTCTTCCGTGAACGCTCAACTTTCGCTCTATTAGGCTTCATGTTTCGTATATCCACTCAATTCTCAGCGTTTCTACTTTGCTTTCCTCATATTCTTATTCAATTAGCTTCAAATATCATGAAATTCCTACAAAATAAGCAAAGTGTAATATCTTTTCCACAAGGAGTGAATATGTAACATTTAACGCGAGTATATGCATGTTTACTTATCATTATAGCTCGAAATACACATCGAAACACATGTAAAATTCACACTTATCAGAATGCTGAATTTATTTCCTTGGGTGCTTCTACTTTAGCCAAAGCACCCCCACACTTTAAAGTATTCTCCTTATGTGGTTTGCTAAAAAGTAAAGCTCCCCCTTCCAACTTCTGGTATCCTTGTTTAACATCCAGAACTTTTATGGCACTCGGCCACTTTTATTTTCTTTTGTTAGAACATGGTCGCAACAATCCAGTTAGAATCTCGTTCTAACAGATTTCAGACCTTAGTCCCAACACGTGTGTAACCTTCGGTGCTATCACATCTTTAGTAACACTTCGGATTTAACTTGATAGTGTGTCTACCTCTAGTGTTACAACAATTTGGGCAACACTTCATGCAACTGTGGTTTTGGTGTTACAATACTTTTGGCAACACCTTCTATTACATTTAAAAATGCAACAGAAGCTCCACTGGTGTTCCATAAAGTGTGGTCACACCCCCACAATTGTCAATTTCCAATCGGAATCACGATTGTCTTCCTCAATCCAAAGTCGAACTATCAAATCCTTAAGCCCCAATTCCTTCCGCTTGTGCTTGAGGTAGTTTTTAAAATCTTTCCACGATGGTGACAATTTTTCAATAATCGCAGCCATTTGGAACGACTCACTCAAAATCATCCCTTCAGACACTAAGTCATGAAGAATGATCTGAATTTCTTGCACTTGGCTGATCACCGTCTTGGTGTCAACCATCTTGTACTCCAAAAATTTGTCGACAATAAATTTCTTTGTGTCGGCATCTTCTGTTTTGTATTTCTTCTCCAAAGAGTCCCAAATGAACTATAGACGTTATAGAGGGTGTCTTCTAGCCCGTTCAAAACGTAGTTCCAATAGAGAAAATCACTGTTATGCCAAGCATCCACAACGATTCTCCGTTGGTTGCCGGATTCTTCATCGCCAACGGTAAGAGGGTCCTCCTTCATAAAACGGGACAGACCCAATGTAGTGAGGTAGAACAACATCTTCTGTTGCCAGCGTTTGTAGTCAATGCTGGAGAACTTGGCCGGCTTTTCTCGTGAGCAGGTGCAGCAACCATCGGAGTGAACGAAACTGAAGCCATCGCCTTGAAACAGAAAATGTAATTTTCGTCTTGCGATTGTTGGAAAGGAAGGTTTACTGTTTCAGAAAATTGGCTAAGTGTTTGGATTTTTTTGGCTTAGTCGAGCCCTGTATTTGATACAGTCTACGCAAGTTGAAAACGCCCCATATACTACGTGCTTACGGTTCCGACGCTCATCCCTAAGATACAACGACTTTTCTGATCGAGTTTATAGCACTTGCAAAATCGAAACTACAACGAACATCAGGAAGTGTTTGAAACTTTCAAGCTTTGAAGGAGTGAAATCAATATGCGATGTGCAAATGACTCGTATTTTTAAATTTGATTATTTCATGTTCTATTTCATCTGGCTGGGGTTCAGTTTCATAGGCATCAAGGTGCCCTGGATGGAAAGATCATGTCTTTTGGCTTGAAAAACATGTTTACTGACCAAAAGATGCACTGGTTGCTCGAGCAGTGTATCTGTCCAGCAGGTTCGCATTGACGCACGACCTGGCGCACGGCCCATGCGTGGTTGCGACGGAAGTGCAAAGTTTCGACTTGACGCACGACCGTGCACTCCAGCAGTTGTAAATCTTTATTAATTAATTATTTAAAATTAATTAATTAATTTTAAAAGGGTTTAAATAAATTTGGTCCAAAAAGTATAAGGGCCCCCAAGCCCAAGCCCACGGCCATCGACCCTCGACCCTCGACCCTCGACCCTCGCCGGGTCGAGCTGGCCGGGCGGCAGGAGCGGCGCGCGTGCGCTTTGAACCAAACCCACAAGCATGTAGGTCTTCACCCCTTTAAAAACTTGGGTGCCCCCAAAGGCCCAAACCTATAAGTCAACTTGGGATTTATAAAGTGAGCAAACTTTACCTTCTCTCCTATGTGGGATGGAGCATTTCTCCTTCCCCATATTTTCCATTTTCCATACCATTTTTTAGTTTTAAGTGGCTAACTTCTAGCATTATTTTCTCATTCACCCGGAATTGGTTTTGAGAAATTCCAAATGCTATTTTTATCTACTCACTTAGTAGAATTCTTACAAATAATTTAATTTCATTTTTCACTAATGGAAATCACTTAAAAATTTGGTCAAAATTGAGTCAACATCCATTTTACCAAAACAAATTCCAACAAGTTCTATTAACGAGATTCGACCAACTAGTGAAGTTTTCGCCTTGTTGGCACATTTGCTAGTATATTTTGACTTGTACACAAATTTTATGGGCGCTTATCCTTGAATATGTGAGACCTATAAAATTTTCAGAGTACATATATCATTGAAATTTATTGAATTTTTTTCTCATATTCAGAAAAAATTTGAAAGAAATAAACTTTTGTTATGCCAATCAACTGTTGTTTTTACTGGGATAAAAGTCAACTTTATCTTCATTCACAAGCTGCCATATATAAGGATAACCTAATTTAACTTCCTAAGGATAACATAAAAATATATGCTGTCAATTTCAGGTCTGGACCTGGTTCATTTTCTATATTATGCTTAAAAGAATTAATTAAGAAAAACATATAGAAGCATCAAGCATGGATTTCATGTTTAGTGGTTAAAATAATTGACTATAGTGTATTAATTAATGCTTGACGAATCACAGACTAATCAAAGCCAGCTCATCAGAAATCAATTGGAATAATGTCCACATGACATGGCACATCATGTAGTACTAAAATATGATTATGATGCTGTGATCTACATCCAAAATTTATCACTAGCATCTAATTACCACACAAGAATATGCCTCGTAGACCAATTTGTTCTCCTTAGTCCTTACCAAATTTGTTCTTCTAACAATTTTATATTGTACTATTAATATTGTTTGTGTATGTTATGTGTACTTAAAATATTATTTGTTTTAAATACTTGCAGTTTGTGTGGACATAATGTACATATATATTATACATTACAAAACGCAACACAAAAGTCACTACCTGAAAGTCCCAATTTATCAATATAAATAATTTTGTCACTAAATTGTACAGTTGCCTACATAATAACTACAAAATAAAAATTATTATTTTTCCCAAACTATACCGACCAATTACTGACAAATCACCAACAGTTTTTAAATTTACTGACAGAAATATTAAGGTAATTACCAATATTTTTAGATTTTGTTGGTAAATATTTACCATAATAATTTTACCTACAACTCTACAGCTATCTTAATACTTACAGATTGTTTTTAGGTAAATTGATTTTTTCTTATTGTGAGTTGTGACTTGTGAGTGCAATAAACACTTACTTCATTAATGAGTAAAGAAAAAGAAAAAGAGAGAATGAGTAAAGGAATTTAGTCAATACATGCATTAATGTTCCTTTTATAGTAGTATATATCAGCACGTTTAATGATTTGATCTAGTAACAATGTAGCTTATGAGTTTTATAAACAAATGGTTTACTTTAATATTTGTAAAGACTATCATGGAATACAATAAAATAAAAAAAATGTAAGTATATGTAACAATTGGCTAAAATAAGTTAATTATTTATTTTTTGAATGAAAAATAGAGGGATGCGCATATACTTCCAAGTAGTTACATGTATAATTCAAATAGTTTATATATATTATGATCAGGGGAGCTAGACGTGTAATGTTGGGGGCTAAATCAATGAAATATAAATATTTAGTACTAAAAATTAATATTTTAAAATAAAATATACATAAAAATTATTGATTTTCAAAACAATTTGGGGGGGGGGTGCTCTTAGGGAGCATACACCCCTGATTATGATAATACCCGCGTATACTTATTAGTAATTTATACTCCTTCACTTCACAATAAGTATCATTTTGGCTGATAAATTTTCTTTTGAAAAGAATAATTTATTGATAAATAGTGTATATATATATATATACACACACACACACATTATAGCTTGTAATTAAAAGGGCAAAATACAATAATAGTTCCCTGAACTTGTCCTGATGACTCATTTATCTCCCTGAACTTGTCAATGTAATACTTTCCTCCCATTATCAAAATAGAAATTAATGTATGGACAAAATTGCATTTAATAACAATTATTTTTAGCATATTTTAATAATTGTACCTTAAATTTTGATTTATGATCTTTATTTAATCAATTTTCTTTTTAGAAAACGCAATTAGTAACTTGACTAGTTCAAATATTAAAAATATTTTAATTTTAGATGGTATAACAAATATACAAAAATATTGAAGAGATAAATTATTTTGATTATTTGAGTTTAATAATTTAAAAATAATTTTCAATTTTATTAATATCTCAAATAATATGAATGAATATTTTTGTATATACTGAATATACATACATATTATTTTTAAATTGTTGATAATTTATATTTCTGATATAATGATATATGTAATAGTTTAGTAAGAAACATATTTCCTTTGGTAATATTTAAATATTTTCAATAATCTTTTCTCAAATAACAAGATTTAATGTCTAAAATAGTTTAAACAACTTATTGTGTGTGCTTTCAATTCGTTTCATTAATAATATCGATTATTCAATAAAAATAATAATTTATTAATGCTATGTTTTGGACTATGAATCATATTGAATAAACAAGAAATAAATGAAGAAGTGTGGAATATATAACTAAATTAGGTTTAAGAAAATATAATTTATTCATATTTTTATAGTATTGAAAGTTTATTTAAATTAAATTGTTAATACTTTGTTTTTTTCATTCATCTTACATTTTTTTTGTGTATTTATTGTAAACTGCTTTAGGTTTTTAAAGTTTAAAGTTAATGTACAACTAAAAAAATCACCTTTTGAATTTATTACGAATGTAAATCACATAAGGTATAAAATATCCAAAATTTGCTAAAAATTATGTAGTTTCATTTTTATTAAGGGTAGTTTTGTCTAAATATTATAATTTAATTTGATTGAGGGAGGTAAATGTTATACTTGCAAGTTCAATGGGGTGTTATTGTATTTTACCCTAATTAAAATTATATTTCCTTTTCTTTTTTTTTTTTTCGGGCAATTTTGGAACTTTATCAAGGAATCTTCTTGAACTATACTAGGATCCAGGAATTCTAAGATATACATGGTGATTTTAATTTCCCCCCTGATCGAACTGCATGCTTCTTGTTATTTTACCCTCAAATTATAAAAACATGTAACTTGTTCCTTCCAACTAAGAAAATGTAATTTACTTTTCCATTTGGCCATTCTTCAATTCTCAACATTTAGTTAAGTATTAAAATATTGGACACTTTAGAATTTCATTTGTACTTGGAGAGATCACATATGAAATTCTAATTGATTGTATAATTAAAGTATATAAAATAATAAAATTTATGCAATAAATCAATAATATTCTAAATTATGTTGGAAATTTGGTTTTGATAAAGTGGGCGTCGAATTCACTTTAACCAAATTTTTGATGGCTAAGTATTTAATTCTCAAGGAATTAAATTATAAATTATTAATCTACATTCCGAGTAGATGTTCGTATTATTTTTAATTCTCAAAACCAAATTTCGGTGAGTGGGAAATTAATACACGAAGTTGGTCACACGAATTGACATTATGTAAAGGGAGTTGAAAGGTTTTAGCCTTGTCCCACATAGATTATAAAGCATAGTTTATCCTAGTATAAATACTATAAGATGTTATTAGTTGGATATACTATAATATAAATGGATGATTACAAGTAGGTCACATGCGCGCGCCCGCCCTGCCCCGCCTCGGCCTTGGATCGGCCCGACCCTTTGGGCCTGGGTCCAAATCCACTACTATTTTGGCACTGGAAAATGGGTTTGGCCCAGATTCAAGTGATTGTTGGGCCTGATGAGTCTGGACATTGCAGGTGTCCAGATTCGTATGTGTCTATCGAGTCCTGAACTCCTCAGATAGTGGCATTTGATGGGGTTGTAACTCCTCAGATAGTGGTCATTCATGGAGTTATAACACCTGGCTGTTACCAGCAAACTAATTGCCCACTCACTTACCGGAATTAATTCCCTGCATTTTCGATTTTGTTGCCTATAAATAGTTGGATTTCCATTGCAGAAGTTACACTGAAAAATCACATACTTCTCTGCATATTTCAAAGTATTATTAACATCTCGAAGAACACCTCATTCTGCATTCATGTACAACAACCAATTCTCACTCTTTCAAGTTCGAAAGGTACTTTTGTGTCAGTGGTGCTACTGCACAAAAGAGGTTAAGACATTTTATCTTTGGGGACATTACGTCATACCGTGAGCACTAAAGTGGGACATATTTGTATTGCGAAAGAGTTCCATCTCAACTCGACTTAAATATTTAAGTTGTATTAGTCAGATTCTATTTTTTGTTGTAATTTTCTGTTCTGTTTTTGTAAAAGCCATTGTTAAAGGCTTCCCATTGTAACATATTGGAATCCACAATCGCAAGACAAATATCGTTCTTCAGATGGCGAGCATAAGCAAAACCCCGATCATCCCTTCTGCTCAGGCTGAGAAACCCGAGAAATTTATGGGTTTTGACTTCAAGAGGTGGCAGCAAAAAATGTTGTTTTACCTAACCACTCTGAGCTTTGCGAAATATTTGACTGAGGACGCTCCTATGGTGGTTGTAAACGAGACTAATGCTGAAAAACGCGTTTGTGTTTGATGCATGAGGCCAGGGTGATTTCCTGGACGTAACTATGCCTAAACGGGCTAGGCAATGCATTAAACAATGTGTATTGTGCGGTAAAGAATTGTGGGAATCTTTGGAGAAGAAGTACAAAATCGAGAATGTCGGAAAAAAAAAATTGTTGTCAGTAAGTTCTTGGATTTTGTGATGGTTGATTCTAAAATTGTGATGGAGCAAGTTCAGAAGTTTCAGTTGATCCTACATGAAATCTCTGCCGAGGGAATGGCCTTGCCGGAGGCATTCCAAGTGGCTGCGTTGATTGAGAAATTGCCCTGGAGGGATTTTAAAAATTATCTCAGAAATAAGCAAAAAGAGATGGGACTAGAGGATCTGATTGTTAAACACAAAGAAGGGTATGATTTCTTTGACACATATTCCCCAGTAACGAGAATTGCATCTATTCGGGTGCTTCTCGTGATTGCTACTTTGCACAATCTTGAGATTCATTAGATGGATGTCAAGACAACGTTTCTAAATGGAAAAATAGATGCGGAAATATACATGGAACAACATGAAGGGTTTGTTGCACCCGGTCAAGAAAACAAGATGTACAAGTTAATAAGATCTTTGTATGGACTGAAACAAGCTCCAAAACAATGGCATCTTAAATTTGACAATACGTTGTTGTCAAATATATTTAAAATCAACGAGTGTGATAAATGCGTTTATGTCAAAGGGACATCAGAAGCATTTGTCATTGTTTGTCTATACATAGTTGATTTATTAATCATGGGCAGTAGTCATGATTCTATCATGGACACGAAAAGAATGTTAAAGAGGAACTTTGACATGAAAGATATGGGGACTACTGATGTAATCCTAGGGATAAAAATCAGCAGGACTCTTGATGGAATAATCTTGTCACAATCTCACTATGAAAGTGCTCAAGAAATTCAATGTGTTCGAGAATTTCTTACCGCGAGTGTATGGTATCAAGTTTTAGTATAGATTTAGAAGTGGGGTTATCGTCTCCACAGAGATTGATATCGAATTTTATGCTAGTATTGTAATTATAATAGCTTAACTCTATCAAGATAATCGCAAAGATGTGGGTTTTTATTAAAGTAAAAATAAAACTAAAATTAAAATAAAAAGTTTGTTTAGACAATTTATCAAACACTTAGTAGATATGAATTCTAGATGGTTGACTCAACTAGTTATCCCCTATGTTCTCAATCTAGTTTATTAATCACACGTCATTAATCTATAATCCCAATATTTCTACCGTTTATCACTTTCTCTCTCGAGTGCCAAGTGATTATAGGTTTCAATCCTGATTTCGATATCTCTATAATAATCATAAATTAAACCCTCATATGCTCGATAAATATTCTATCACAGGCTTCAAAAGATTCATAAACTTCTCAGTTCTATGAAATCCTAGGTTATGCTATTCTATGGCCAAGTGTTCGATTACCTCTCTCGAGTGTCACATCAAACACGCCAAACAAGTTGAGTAGGTTCACGAGCAATCCAAACCATGAGCATTGGAAAACATTAACCAGGGTGTTAAAATACTTGAAGTATACCCTGGATTATGGGCTATATTACTCGAGATATCCAGCTTTACTTGAAGGGTATAGTGATGTTAGTTGGATTTCGGATTCAAAAGATTCTTATTCAACTAGTGGATACATATTCACCATTGGAGGTGGTGCAATATCATGAAAGTCCACGAAGCAAACTTGTATAGCTCGGTCCACAATGGAATATGAGTTTATAGCTTTGGATAAAGCAGGTGAAGAAGCAGAGTGGCTTCGAAACTTTTTGGAAGATATTCCATATAAAGCTTGTGCCTTATGTGATGATTCATTGTGATAGTCAAGCGGCTATAGGAAGGGCACATAACAATATGTATAACGGTAAGTCTCGACATAATCGTTGGAGACAAAATACCATTAGACAGTTGATCTCAAACGGTGTGATATCAATTGACTACATAAAGTCAAAAGATAATTTGGCAGATCTTTGACAAAAGGGTCAATCGAGATCAATTGAGTAAATTGCTAGAGGAATGAGCTTAAAGTCCACAAAGTAAAATAACCATCATAGTGGTAATGCAACCATGACGACTGATGATCCCAAGAACTTGGTTCGATGGGAAAACTAAGCTATGAAGGTTATGTTGTAACACTTTAAAATAATGTTTCAACTCATCCCTAGAAAGCAAAGCCAAGTGTTGAAACACCTTCAAAGTTGTGGTGAGGTTAAGTAATTTGACTTTTAATGATTCCTACACATTGTTGAGGTTGAGTATTGCAAGATATTCAGATAGGAGATCACCTATGTAAGTGAGAAGTGCGAGTCACTTCAAAGTAACACTTATGAATCCAAAGGGGTGTCCATGGCCGAAACGGACATCACACGTGAGAATACAAGGTGCTGAGACCTTATTGTGTTAGTACTGTTGACCCGATATACACCATGGAGGAATAGTTTAAGGCATTGCATCCACTAAGCCGCCAGTGTACCTGATAGTATTGACTACGAAAGGTTAAAAGCCACAAGCTACATTTTGGGATGCAATATTGTCTCTTGAGGACTGGTTTTGCGTGTCTGAATTCATACACCAATTAATTTTCACTCATGTGGGAGATTGTTGGAATTTGGTTTTAATAAAGTGGGTGTGGACCCGATTTTGATCAAACTTTTGGTGGCTAATTATTTAATTCTGGAGGAATTAAATTGTAAATTATTAATCTACATTTCGAGTAGATGTTTGTAGTATTTTTTATTCTCAAAATTAAATTTTGGTGAGTGAGAAATTAATACACGAAGTTGGCCACACGAATGGGCATTATGTAAATGGAGTTGAAAGGTTAGCCTTGTCCCACATAGATTATAAAGCATAGTTTATCCTAGTATAAATACTAGAAGATGTTATTAGTTGCATATAATATAACATAAGTGGATGATCACAAGTAAACAACACGCACGCGCGCACCCGCCCGCCTTCCCGGCCCGGCCTGGGCCTGGGTCTAGGTCCACTACTATTTTGTCACTCGAAAATGGGCTTGGCCCAGATTCAAGTGACTGTTGGGCCTGATGAATCTAGACATTGTAGGTGTCCAGATTCATACGTGTCTGTTGGAGTCTGTAACTCCTCAGATAATGGCATTGATGGAGTTGTAACTCCTCAGATAGTGGTCATTCATGGAGTTGTAACACCTGATTGTTACAAGGAAAGTAATTGCCAACTCACTTACCAGAATTAATTCCATGCAGGTTGGATTTTATTGCTTATAAATAGTCTGGATTACCATTGCAGAAGTTACACTAAAAAATCACATACTTCTCTGCATATTTCAAAGTGTTGTTAGCATCTCGAAGAACACCTCATTCTGCATTCGTGTCCAGCAACCAGTTCTCACTCGTTCAAGTTTGAAAGGTACTTTTGTGTCAGTGGTGCTACTGCACAAAAGAGGTTAAGCCATTTTATCTTTGGGGACATTACGTCATACCATGAGCACTAGCGGCGACGTATTTGTCTTTGCGGAAATAGTTCCATCTTGACTCGGCTTCTATCTATTTAAGTTGTATTAGTCAGTTGTAAGTCCAAGCGGCTACGATAATCTAGAGGGGGGGTGAATAGATTATCTCCATCTTTTCGATTTCGCCCTCTTTTTCGAACCAAATGCTCAAAGACAATAATAAAGGTGCGGAATGTAAACAACACACGTCGATTTAAAGAGGTTCAACCCACCTAGGGCCTAATCCTCTACCACCCCAAATATCCGGATGGATTTCAAAAAGAGAAAAGATTTTATTAATTTACCACAAATTAATATAACACCAACTTACAACAACACCTTGAAGAGCACCACACTCTTCTTTAACACCACCTTGAGATTACCACAATCTCACTTGAAGATTACCACAATCTCCAACGGCACCTTGTGAAGATTACCACAATCTTCAACCTTGAAGAATACCAAATTCTTCAACACCTCAACAAGAAGATTACCACAATCTTCTCACACCTAACACCTAGATCACCCAGTGTGTTCTTACCACAGAACACTCACAAGGATATCTTGTGTTGAATGATAACCCAAAAATTCAAGATTACAACTCGATAATGAATTATACAATTGAGTGCAAGTGTAATCAAGAATAACCTAGACCTCAAGGATGTGAAAGTGAATAGCTAGGCAAATTACAACAAGAAATAAGACAATGTAAGAACAAGTGTATTCTTGAGTGTATCTTGTTGTGTTGTAGTTTTCTCTCTTGTAGTTGTGCTTCAAATCTTCCTCTATTTATAGGAGATGATTGATACTTGATAGGCTCCTCTTGGAATCGATATCTACAAAAATTGCAATTAAAATCAAGATTATAGCTGTTAGAAATCAATCCCACAATTTAGGGAAAAGTCATCTCTCATGCACAACGGTTAGAATTTTGTCATTAAACATTAGGGCGACGATTCGCACGAAATAGACTTTGAAAAAACGTATCAACATTTACAGGCGGACCGGTCGACGTCTACCTCGGCCGGTCGACCTATGCCTCAACCGGTCCCCCTCATGGGTTTGGAAGAAAGAAAACGTTACGTTTCAATTTTTGCTCCAGTGCACGGTCGCCCAAGGGGTCGACGGCCGACGGCACCCGGCCGATTTGCCCTATAGGCGACGGTTGCCACTGACCATTTTCTCGCAAACATGAAGTTTTCTGTTTTTCTCAACTTTCAGTGCGGGTTGCCCTATCTGGCGACGGTTGACCTCAAAACAAAAGTGTTATCCAATTTTATATCGAAAATAAACTTCAAGAAATACTCCAAAAATAGTAAAAATATTTTAGACCGATCGGAGTATTAGGACAATATTTTAGAACCATTGTTTTTTTGTAAAAACACATTAACACAAAATCATCAAAAGTGTTGTCCAATTTATATCGAAAATAAACTTGTAGAAATACTCCGGAAAATATTAAAACCATTTTAAATCATTTAGGAGTATTTGGACAACCTTTAAAAAACATTGTTTTGGTATAAAAACAAAATCATCAAAATCATGATAAAATCATTTATCAAACAATCTCCCCCTTTTTGATGATTACAAACCAAAACAATTTTAACGAGGTCGATTTTGAAAACAAAATATTTTTACCGGTTAAAGAGAACTATCCGTTGTGAGCGACAACATTCCATGAAATAAAAACACAAGGATGGGAGTAGAGATATTCAAACACATATAGCACATGCTCCCCCTATCAACAAGCACAACAAGAGTTATATAGAAGCAACTTAAACATAAGCTAAAATATTAGCTTTTCGATATTGAGCATAAGTATCAATAACTTAAAAGCTCCCCCTGTCAAAGAGACATCATTAGAAACATATATAAGTCCATACTACAACCAATGGACCAAGAATCATACACAACTTATGGCTTTAGGAAGCCATAGCTTATAGCTTCTTTTCGTTTGAGCTTATCTTAGCTTCTTTGAGCTAAAGAGCTTATAACCTGTTTCTCTACGCCATAGCTTATAGCTTCTTTTCGTTTGAGCTTATCTTAGCTTCTTTGAGCTAAAGAGCTTATAACCTGTTTCTCCACCTGTTTCTCCCCCTTTGGAATCATCAAAAAGAATGTTAGCATGATAAATACATCATATATTCATATCAAAGTGTGCAACTAAACCGATGTATCGAGCTATTTGAACATTGAAGCTTATAAGCCAAATAGAAGGGAAAGGTCGAATCATACGACTTGTAGAGGTTTATGAAAACTCATTTGATAAGCAAAACATGATCTCTATAAATGTATAAGACTTTTGAAATCGAGAGAATCATGTAGGTGATGAATTTTTCATTGAAACGTTTTATCGAACACTTGGCGGGCGTCAAAAATAGAAAAAGTTATATATAGCCCTTGTAAATGAAATCAAGCCAAGTTTTTCATCACCAAATACAATTTAACGAATATCATTCATCAACAATCAATAAGCTCATCACAAACATATATGAATCACATCAAGAAAAATACATATAAGCCACAAACTCAAGGGTTCAACCCAATTGAGCTAAAGATAGTGAAATTCTTACCATTCAATCGGTAAAGACGAGCAATGATGATGATAGTCGAGCTAGATAATCCCCAAAATATATAATTCATGCATCAAAACTCATTTGAAGTGAATTGTGTGTGAAATTTGCAAAGGGGACGAAAAATGGCCAAAATGTGTCAAAGTGACGAATGCTGAAGACAGAACCATTTTAATCCAAATTATAGCCTAGGGCGACCGGTCGAGGTTGAGGGCGACCGGTCGACGTTGAGGGCGACCGGTTGCCCTCAACCATTTCAGCCCACTGTGTTGAAAAATTTCCAAAATCCGAATTTTCAACCAAAAATCCAATTTTTCGCCCCTAAGTTTTAAAAACGTGCAAAATGCAAACGTAGACCTCATTCAATATACATTATGTCATAATCAAGATCGAAATGAGGTAAAATACTCGGCGGTAAATGAACAAATGTCCGCAAGTTATCCTTGAGACGGAATTAAACACATCTCAAGTTTTTGTTAAAAACGCAATCCCTTAGAAAGTTTTTCGAATCTCAATATGTTTAGTTCGATTATGACGAACTATATTTTGAATAATTTTCACCGGACTTGTTATCCCGAAAAATAAGAACATTTTAAAGCTTTGGATACAACAAGTCATAAGAAGAAGTGCCTTTCAAATATTTGAAAATTTCTTTTAACGGCACTTTAATGAGATTCGTTGGGATAATTTTTGAAGTCGAGCATATAGACATAAGGCATATGGAATGTCGAGTCTATAGAAATAATACAAGAAAACATACCTCGAATTTGTTTGTCAACCGACATGCCTTTCTCAACCTTTGTCAATCTCTTCATTGGTAGCCATAGAGGTTGAGATGATTCTTCCTTCTTCAATGCCTAACTCCTTCAAGAGTTATTTTGAAATGTAACCATCTAGTTGGCATTGAATGATTTGAAGTCCAAGCGAGAAATTGAGCTCCCCCATCATGCTCATTTCAAGTACACCTTGCATCAACTTGGAAAAATATCTTGCACAAATATTCATTAGTAGTACCAAAAATATTCTCATAAATATGCACAAGTAAACAATCTTGCCCTTTTTCAAAAACAAAGAGAGTAGTATCAACTTTACCTCTTGTAGAATCATTTAGCAAAAATAGCTAAGTCTATCAACCGTACAAGGCCTTTTTAAAAAAAATTTGGCCTAGAATTTTAAACTCCGATAGACTTCTATATGAATAAAACCATTTAGAAAATTAACATCCATTTAGTAAAGCTTGAAATTTTCTTAAAACAAGAATGGGCAAGTAAAATGCAAATAACTTCTAAAAGAGCTATGAGTGCAAATATTACATCAAAATCATTACCTTCTTCTTGAAAATACCTTCGAGCTACTAACCTCGCCTTAGTTCGACCAATGTTGCCTTGGTCATCGAGTTTGTTCCTGAGTGCCCATTTTGCATTTATAATCGTTTGTGATGAAAGACATGGCATCAACTTCCAAGTATCATTTCCTTTTTAGCTCATCTTGCAATTCTAAAAACCAATCTTCATCTTGAAGCATCAATTGAGGAATTTGTCTTCTTCATCACTATCATCATAGGGCATCCAATTGATCTAAGGTGTTCATAGTAGAATATGTACATCCAAATATTTTGAGGTAACTAATATTTGGAGTACTTCATTTCTCATCTACACAACTTAACAAACTCATTAACGACATCGCTTATATAAGCAAGAGAAAAATAGCCCAAGTGTAAAAACATGCCTCAATCATCAATCACAAAATATCTTGCATAAGGGCATAGTTGAAATAGACACTATATATATAGTCCATGAAGCAAGAAACACATACTATGCTTTTAGAATATCATCAAGAGTCTAATAAATCATGCAAGTTCAAATAAGCTTAAGAAGGCTATAAAAGGTCTCTTTTGAGATTTGAAAATCCGATAGCATATAGTTGAGACCTCATTTAAAAGAAGTATTTGAACAAGAGTTGACAAAGCAAATATGTGCAATCAAATATCGAATAGTGCCTTTCAAAAAATCTAAAAATCCTCTTAATGGCACTTGTATGAAATACTATGAAAAACAAGCACATAGGCACATGGCAATACATATATCGAGTCTACAAGAGTAAGAATAACACAAGTAAACGTACCTCGATAATTTATGCCTTTCTTGACAAATAATGACGTAAATGGCCATTTGTGAAAATATGTAAATCCTACACAATTCTTAAAACATATCTAGCACAAATCATAATGATAAAAGTGTAGGCTAAGAGATATCACAAGTAAGCTCATGCCATAAAAATCCATAAAAGATGATAACACACTTTAGTCTACAAAAATGCACAAGAGTTTTAAAAACATCATATAAGGTCTTTTTTTCAAAAATATTTTAAAAGCACAAGTATATATTGAAGACCTTAATTAAAAACTAAATATTTGAAAACTCATTTTTGCAATTAAGACACAAATAAAAGCATGCATAATAACAAAATAAAATGCATATTTAAATAGGAGATACGGGTTACCAATTACGCCATTTTCATGGGTTGTGTCGTTCCCATTGTTGATGATATCTTCCCTCGAGAAGTCACTTTGTTGATGATGACTTCTTTGACCGCTCCATTTCAAGGTTTGTTGCTTTCCCATTGTTGAAAGTCTCTTCTTCTTTGAAAATCATCTTGTTGATGATGTCTTTGCCATTTCAAGGATTGTGTTCTTCCCATTTTTGATTATACCCTCTTCTTGAAATTGGCTTTGTCGAAAATAGTTTCTCCTTCTTTGATCAAATGAAACGGTCATTTGATGTCTTCTTGCGGTATAAATTTTCTTCGATCATTATTTCGTCGGTACCTAATATGACATTGTTTTGTGGTACCCTTATGTGTTTGGGTCCTTTGGGATTAGTCTTGAGACTTTTAGGTCTCCAACAATAATTGGAGCTATTTCTAGCCCGACAAGTATTTACCGTATGACCCTTTTTACCGCAATAAAAGCATGTAATAATTCTAGGAACATAATGACCAATGTGCTTAGAGACTTGATTCCTTTTCATGTGATTGACACCCTTAGGCTTATGATCAAGTTCTAGTTTGAATTATCACAACAATCAACAATATTGGTCATCTTATCGGTACTCAAGTTGGATTTAGATAAATCATTTTTCAAGCAATTTATATCCTCAACAAGAGTACTATTTTCTTTCTCAAGGTTTCTAACCTTGTCAAGAGTGGTGGTGTGAGCACATGATAGTGATTTATAGGAAGTAAATAAACTATCCTTATCATTCTTTAAAACAATGAATTCCTTTTTCAAATTTTTGTATTTAACAAGTAAGTTTTGGAATTCATCTTGTAGCTCATCATAATCATTTTGCAAGTCACTATATTCATTTTGCAATTCATTGTCATAAGAAGTAGAGGTTTAGAACTTACCTCGTTTTCTTCTTCGATGCCCATGAGACATTGTTCAACTTGTTCATCATGGGAGGTTGTAGAAGGCTTATACCATGTTGTTGAATTTGATGTTGTATCCATTTGTGAAGTAGATGCTTTTGAGTTGCTCCTTTCATTTGCATATACTTCATAGATGGCTTCTAATTTTGCCATACTTCATGTGCCGATCGAATACCTACAACATGATCAAATTCCAAAGTGGTAAGTGAACAATGTAAAATATTAAGAGCTTTACCATTTAAGGAGATGATTTTCTTCTCTTCATCATTGAGCTTTTTGAAGCCTTTTGAGGTGTGTGGTGTATCTTTCATCGGAATGGATTCTCCATTGATGACGGTGTTCCAAATATCGAACCCGCAACCTTGTAAATAGCATTCCATTCTTTCTTTCCAAAATATAAAATTTTTGGAATCAAACCGAGGTGGCTTGGTGGTGGAGGTGTCTTAAAGTTGAGCTTCGTTCAGAGCCGACGATCGTTTCTCTTCACTCGCGATGTGAAACGAGCTTGCCAAAGAGTTTGGCTCTGATACCACTTGTAAGTCCAAGCGGCTACGATAATCTAGAGGGGGGGTGAATAGATTATCTCCATCTTTTCGATTTCGCCCTCTTTTTCGAACCAAATGCTCAAAGACAATAATAAAGGTGCGGAATGTAAACAACACACGTCGATTTAAAGAGGTTCAACCCACCTAGGGCCTAATCCTCTACCACCCCAGTATATCCGGGATGGATTTCAAAAAGAGAAAAAGATTTTATTAATTTACCACAAATTAATATAACACCAACTTACAACAACACCTTGAAGAGCACCACACTCTTCTTTAACACCACCTTTGAGATTACCACAATCTCACTTGAAGATTACCACAATCTCCAACGGCACCTTGTGAAGATTACCACAATCTTCAACCTTGAAGAATACCAAATTCTTCAACACCTCAACAAGAAGATTACCACAATCTTCTCACACCTAACACCTAGATCACCCAAGTGTGTTCTTACCACAAGAACACTCACAAGGATATCTTGTGTTGAATGATAACCCAAAAATTCAAGATTACAACTCGATAATGAATTATACAATTGAGTGCAAGTGTAATCAAGAATAACCTAGACCTCAAGGATGTGAAAGTGAATAGCTAGGCAAATTACAACAAGAAATAAGACAATGTAAGAACAAGTGTATTCTTGAGTGTATCTTGTTGTGTTGTAGTTTTCTCTCTTGTAGTTGTGCTTCAAATCTTCCTCTATTTATAGGAGATGATTGATACTTTATAGGCTCCTCTTGGAATCTGATATCTACAAAAAATTGCAATTAAAATCAAGATTATAGCTGTTAGAAATCAATCCCACAATTTAGGGAAAAGTCATCTTCATCGCGTTACAAATTTTCTTTTGTCAAAACATTAGGGCGACCGGTCGCATAAATAGACTTTGAAAAAACGTATCAAAATTTACACGGCGACCGGTCGACGTTTACCTCGGCCGTCGACCTATGCCTCAACCGGTCCCCTCATGGGTTTGGAAGAAAGAAAACGCTCGTTTCAATTTTTGCTCCCAGTGCACGGCCGCCCAAGGGGTCGATCGGTCGACGGCACTGCCGTTGCCCTATAGGGCGACCAGTTGCCGACCATTTTCTCGCAAACATGAAGTTTTCTCGTTTTCTCAACTTTCAGTGCGGGTTGCCCTATACTGGCGACAGGTTGACCTCAAAACAAAAGTGTTATCCAATTTTATATCGAAAATAAACTTCAAGAAATACTCCAAAAAATAGTAAAAATATTTTAGACCGATCGGGAGTATTAGGACAATATTTTAGAACCATTGTTTTTGTGTAAAAACACATTAACACAAAATCATCAAAAGTGTTGTCCAATTTATATCGAAAATAAACTTGTAGAAATACTCCGGAAAATATTAAAACCATTTTAAATCATTTAGGAGTATTTGGACAACCTTTAAAAACATTGTTTTGGTATAAAAACAAAATCATCAAAATCATGATAAAATCATTTATCAAACATCAGTTTCTATTTTTTTGTTGTAATTTTCTGTTCTGTTTTTGTAAAAACCATTGTTGAAGGCTTCCCGTTGTAACACATTGGAATTAACAAATTATTATAAACATTCGTTAAATAATAGTTTTTTTAGGAAAAAAATTACTAAATGGACAACGGTAAATGTACATGCATGGAACTAACCAATGGAAATGAGGAGATGAAGAATACATTGAAGAAGTAGTCTCATGTTCGACAGTATAACGGTTAGACGTTTCTAGCCTAATGGATCTAATCGACTCGGGAATCCAGCGACCTAGTGATCCAGCACAATATTAATACTTTTAGAGAACCTACTTGGTTGCTCCCAACGACCTCTCTCGCCGATCACCTTCCAAGACAAAGTCCTCCGTGAAACCTGCACAAGGGGGGCCGGAGGGGGGCTCCGGCGTACCCTCTCCGATGCTTAAGTCAGTGTCTTGGAAAGGAAGTAAAGGCTAGAGAGAGAAAATAGCAATGTAACAGTAAAAAATGAGATTAGGTTAGAATGAACCTGGGCTTGGGCCTTTTATACCTTAGCTCGGATTAGGGTTTCCGTAAAATCCGGGATTCCGTTACGATTTGGTGTCAGAGTCATCATTAGATTAGGATCGGATCTCTTAAAAACCCTAATTTTACGCCTGTAAGACCATGGCTCCGACCTGTTTCAAAACACCTCGGCCCAATGTATGGATATAAAGCCCCTGTAATTCTCCAAGGCATCCTCAGTGCCTCATACATATTTTATGCCGAGCTGACCTGTTTAGTACAATGGCCCTTAGCCGTGCAGGGCTCGACAGGTCGGTTTAGTACAATGGCCCTTACACAGGTCGGCCCAATGAACATCCTTACGCTCGTACTTGGGCCTTCACAGATCGGCCCAATATGATATACCTCCCCCCTAGGGGCTCATTAGGTCGGCCCAATACTCATAAGCCCTAGAAGATCAGCCCTATACTGTAAGCCTTCCCATATCGGCCCAAAGGCTTAATTCTCGATGAATCGACCTAAGAGTATGGGCCTTTCGGTCGACCAATGCCATAAGCACAGTCGTCGGCCCTGCATAATCTTTTGCCCTTATCAATTCCTCCCCCCAACTATGGATTGATCCGCACCTCAACCATAGTTGCTGATAGACCGAGCTGACCTAGCATTTAGGGTTTGTGCTTTCCACATTCCCGCCGACTTTTGGCGTTTGAAATTCCTGCCGCCCTTTGGCCTTTCGAGTACCTGACACACGGATGTGATTGATGAGACGTCTTTTCGGCTTCCTGACGCCTCGTAGACCGTCAAATGTTTCCTCGAAAATCGAGGCACCCCTTTGTCTTCTCCCTCCCCTTATAAAAGCCATTTTCCTCCTCCATTTTTCACTTTCCCCACATCTCAAATTTTAGAGCTTTCCTCCCCAGCAAACACTCTTCTTCTCCGGCGAGATTCTCCAGATTCCGGCGAAAGTTTCACGCCCTAGACTACTTTCCTCCTTCGACCTCCTATTTTTATCCAGTAAGTAACCCTTTCATTTCCGGTTTTTTCTTTTCTTTAATATGGCATCCTCTTCTTCTCATTCGACGCCATCGGACCCTCTCGTCGCCGATTTAGAGCGGTGGGTGATAACGACGGGCTCTGCTCCTCCACCACTTTCCCGACGGAGTCCGTCCATCGGACCCGATGCAACCGAATCGAGCTCTGATTCGGGTCGGGACTCCGATACAATAGAGATCCGAGCTCCGTGCTCGGTTCCCTTGCCTGTATATCCTCACGATTTTAAGGAGACCACCTTATCAGCCTCCAATCTTCAAACCATTAAAAGAAATGACCCAAATTCCTTCATCTTTCAAACTCTATCTACCCAAAGACTCCGACCGACCTAACCGACCTCCACCCAATGCCTTAGCCTTCTTTGCGGGTCGGGATAGAGGGCGGCCTCCGATTTCCCATCCATCCATTCATGGGTCAGGGTGTACGAGTTCTCCGGTGCCTTTAAATCAACTAGCCCCGAACTCATTCCGTATCTAGCCAAAACTTCATAATTTTGACTAAGTACTTAGATATAGAACCCACTCTAGAACTATTCTTCGCCTATTATTCCAAATAAAGAGCTCGACCACCAAGGGCCTTTTCTACATCACCTCCCGAGGTGATGCTCAGTTTCTAAGCAAGTACCCTTCCTCCAACAAATTCTGGAAGGACAAATATTTTTTTATTTCTTCCCCCCGAGCTTGGGGGTTTCCTATTGCTTGGACCTGGACCCTTCCACTCCAACGCAAACACAACCCCAGAGATCGATCTCCCGATCTCCAAGCTCAGATAAATAAACTCACCTTGGTCAAGTACGACCTCTCTCACCTTATAACCCCTTCCCTTTTGTACTACTTTGAGCTGAGCCCCATCGTGGCTCCCTTGCCTTGTGACATTGGTAATTGTCATTTTTGCAGTTGATTTGTTTTATCCTTACTCATTAGCTAATCTTTCCTCTTTGTGCAGATATGTTCATGGCACAGATGGTTGCCGAGCTGGATGACGAGGAGCAACCCATTGCTCCTGGCTCACAACCTCCTTCATCCAGCACTGCCGCCCCAAGCCCTGGAGGTCAGCCTCCTCTACTTCGGCGACCAGACACAGTTGCCGCAGTGATGGCCGATCTCACAAGCCCAGGAGCTCAACCTTCCTTCCGACCTCCTCCTCCAAAGAGGTCGGCTGTCGGCACCAGCACAGGAGCTGCCAAGAGGGCGAAGACCACCACACCTCCTCCTGCTGCTCTCTCTCTCACGCACTCTAATTCATACGCCCAACCAAACCTTTCTCACGGGCAATTCCATCCTGAAGAACACGGATGGAACTTTTGCTATCCAGTACGTCCAAGGCAACTGCCCGAACCCCGACCGAACTGCCTTGGAGAAGCTTAATGACGCTGAGTTGGTGAGCTCCTTCTGCTTAAACCACTCGAAAGCTGAGGCACAGCTAGCCGCACTGATTTCCCGAGCTCGGGTCGGTTTTGCTGATCCCTCCCATATTGGCGAGCTCAACAATTCTAAGAAGGAGTTCATTCGGCTGAAAGCTCGGGAGACTAAGCTCCTAGAGGAGAACCGCCGGTACAAGGACAGGGAGGAGGTCAACAAGGGTACCGTGGCTTCTCTAGAGGCCAAAATAAAGGCTCTGGAGACTGATAATGCTGATCTCAAGACCGAGCTGAGCGATCTCCAGATCCACTGTACTGTCAATGTCGACCAAGCCCGAGTTGAGGGCGTCGAAGCTGGTCGACAAAGTTTCCTCACCTCCCCCGAAGGCTCTTCAATAGTTCAGGCCATTCGGGAGAAGGTGAAGCAAGCCTTTCTGAGCTCCAGGGAGTTTATCAAAGTTCTCTCTCAGATCGCCATGGAGTACTACGGCTTTGCTTTTGACCGGGCCGAGCTTGGCTCGAGGAACGCGGTATCACTACCGAGCCCTTCGATCGCCGAGGTCCCAGGAGGATTTTGCCCGACCCCAAGGGCTTCATGTTTTCTGATGAGGCGGAGCATCTCAACCTTGCTCCTGTGGAGGAGTTCATAGAATCCTTATCTGCTCCTTTTATCCTCCACCCTACCTCCAGCTCGGCCGGTCCTTCTCAAGCTCCTGGAGATCAGCCAACCCCTCAGCTTCCCGCAGGTCCTTCTCAAGTTCAGGAGATCCCGGATGATGATCATGATCTCGCTCTCGTAGACGATGTGACTATCTCCATGGACGACCTGAACACCGAGAATGTTCTTCCTACTGCTTAGGAGTTTAGTTCTGCTCTTGTAATTTTCCATTATGTACTTGTATTTATTTTGAATGATCAATGAAGTTTCTTCGCACTTTCATTTTCTCGATCTCTTGTCTATTATTCTTGTAATTCTTTTTTTTTTTTTTTTTACAAAAAAGATTGGCATATTGTGCTCCTCGTGGCCCCAAGTATTTGGAGACTAGCTCGAGCTGAGCTCCAAATACTTGTCAGTTTCATCAAAGGAAGCTGGCTCGAGCCGAGCTCCTCGCATGGCCTCGTGGCCCCAAGTATTTGGAGACTAGCTCGAGCTGAGCTCCAAATACTTGTCGGTTTCATCAAAGGAAGGCGCTCGAGCCGAGCTCTTCGCATGGCCTCGTGGCCCCAAGTATTTGGAGACTAGCTCGAGTTGAGCTCCAAATACTTGTCAGTTCCATCAAAAGGAAGCTGGCTCGAGCCGAGCTCCTCGCATGGCCTCGTGGCCCCAAGTATTTGGAGACTAGCTCGAGCTGAGCTCCAAATACTTGTCACTTTTTATCTTTTCCACTTTTCGGACTCATAATGTATAGCAGCGGATCATTTCATTCAAAACGAGTAGATTGATTACATCAGATATTTCTCTATTCTAGGAATGATATTTCTTCAAATTGCAACTGTTCCAAGCCCCTGGAGCTTTCGACCTCCGATCTCTTCCACTAAATGACGCACTCCCGCCAAGACTTCACCACTCGAAGTGGTCCTTCCCAATCGCATCAATTTCCTTTGTTTTTGCTAGCATCGACCTTCTCAAAACTAAATCACCGACACGAAAGGCCCTTTTCTTTACTTTCTTGTCATAAGTCGCTTTGATCCTTCCTCGTGTCTTTTCCATCTGCAAAAATGCCATCTCCCTTTTCTCATTTATCGTATCCAATGCCTCTCGAATCAACAGCTCATTAATATTTTCATCAAAATTCTGAACCCGATGTGTTTCCATCCCAATCTCGATCGGTATCAAGATACATACCATACACCAAGTGAGCGGAGCCTCGCCAAGGGCCTCGCTTGATTAGTTCGATATGCCCACAGCACCGAACTGAGCTCTCGAACCCACGCTCCTCCTGCCTTCTCCAGCCGAGCTTTCAATCCTTGGACAAGAATTCTATTAGTCACTTCCACTTGCCCATTAGCCTGCGGGTGGGCCACCAAAGTGAAGTTTTGCTTGATCTTCAATTCCTCACACCAAGCTCGGATTTCTGCCCCCGCGAACTGCGTTCCATTATCTGATATCAAGACCCGAGGCACTCCATACCGACACACTATGCTTTGCCAAATAAATTTCATCACTGCATCCTCATTTATCTTAGCAAGAGGTTCTGCCTCCACCCACTTGCTAAAATAGTCGATTGCCACAATCAAGAATTTCCTCTGACCTGAAGCCGGAGGAAAGAGACCCACTATATCAATTCCCCACTTTGCAAATGGACATGCCGAGCTCATCGTCATGAGCTCTTCCGCCGGTCGATGTACCAAAGGTGCATGGATCTGACATTTTTCACACGCTCTCACCAACTTTTCTGCTTCCCCCTTCAGGTAAGGCCAAAAATACCCTGCTCTAAGTACCTTTTTCATCAAAATCCTTGCTCCCATGTGATTCCCACAACACCCTTCATGTATCTCTCTCAGCACATACGTACCCTCTTCTCCATTCAAACACCTCAGCAAAGGCATAGAGAAGCCTCTCTTATATAACTTGTCTCCGATAATGCAAAAACGTGTCGCCCGAATTTTCAACCGAGCTGCTTCACGCCTACCTGTTGGTAAGACCCCTTCCTTTAGGTAAGCTATGATAGCCGACCTCCAATCCTCTTGCTCCTCAATCTCTCCGACCTCCAACCCCAGTGCAGTTTCTTTTGCCACCAAAAGTGTAATCTGTTTAGCTTGATTCTCTAAGGACGAACTGGCCAATTTTGCTAGAAAGTCCGCCCGACCATTTTCTTCCCTCGGGACCTGACATATTTTGATTTCTTTCACTTTCCCTTCTAAAGCTCGATATGCTTCAACATACCTCTTCATCCTCTCCTCCCTAACCTCAAACTCTCCCATAACTTTGTTTATGGACGAGCTGAGAGTCCATGTAAACTACCATCCTGACAGCCCCCATCTCAATGGCCATTTGCATTCCTCTGATGAATGCTTCATACTCCGCTCATTATTAGATAGCTTGAACTCCAACCTCACAACGAAAGTCATTTTCAATCCCTTGCGGGCTGATCAAGACAATACCAAGACCACATCCCGAGCTCCTCTTGAACCATCCACATAAATCACCCAAGTTCCTTCTTCTGCTATCATCCCTAGTTGATTCTTGAACAAAGTCCGCAAAGCCGAGCTTTAATGGCCAATGTTCTCAAATTCAATATCATACTCACTCACTCAATAACCCACTTCACTAACCTCCCCGCTACTTTGGGTTTACTCATCACATTTCTCAACGGAAGATTAGTTGAACGATTACCTTATGCGAAAAAAATACGGCCGAAGTCTCCTCGCACCACCACAAGGCCAAACTCACGCCTTCTCGATCTCCGCATATCGCAGCTTGGCATTCCTTAAAACTTTACTGACATAGTACACCGGCCTCTGAACCGATCTCTCCTCTCTGATCAGGACCGTGCTAACCCCCTGCTCCCCTACCGAAAGATAGAGGTATAAGGGCTCACCAGGCAACGACTTAGTTAGCAATGATAGATCAGCCAAGTAATTTTTCAAGTCCTCGAAAGCCCTTTGGCACTCCTCATCCCAAACAAACTTTTTGGCTTTCCTCAAGACCTTAAAAAAGGGCAAACTTCTCTCCGCGAGGCGCGAAATAAAGCGATTCAGCGCTGCTAGCCGACCTGTTAAACACTGCACATCTTTGGCATCCCGAGGCGGTGCCATCTCTCTGATGGCTCTGACCTTCTCCGGGTTGGCCTCTATTCCTTTTTCCGTTACCATGTACCCCAGAAACTTTCCCGACCTGACCCCAAAGGCACACTTCTTGGGGTTCAGCTTCATCCTATACTTCCTCAAGGTGTCAAACGTTTCAGCTAGGTCACGCACATGATCCACAACCTTTATGCTTTTGACCAACATATCATCCACCACACATGCTCCAAACATCTTATCCATCAATCTTCAATCAATTACTACGGGTAAAAAGGGTAATAATCCTTAGGATGCAAGCACGATTCAAATCCCTAAAGTCCACACACATGCGCCAATCATCCTCCTGCTCATTTTTTGAACCAATCTTTAGATTAGATAGCCATTCGAACCGGATTTCTTTGATGTGCCTGCTTTTCAACAACTTTAGCACCTCCGCCCGAATTATAGCATCCTTCTTAGGGTCAAGTTCCTTTTCTTTTGTTTCACCGGCTTATATGATGGATTAACATTAAGCTTTATGTTCGCAATACTTGGATCGATCCCCACCAGGTCTTCCGCTGTCAAGCAAATACATCCACATTACTCCTTAGAAACTCTACCAGCTCATCCCTCAATTCATCATCAACTCTTTCCCGACCTTGGTGACCTTATCGGGGTCACCGACACCAAACGACCATCATCATTTCCTCATTAGGTTGGACGTGCTCCACCGCCCGTCCAACCTAATCGCTTGTCTTTGTTTCTATCATCATCAAAAGCACTCCCCCTTTCTCGCTTCCGAATACTTTCTACATACAATTTTCTAGCCATATATTGATCACCACCGACCTCCCCTACTTTCTCTCCCACAGAAACTTCATTTTTAGATGGTATACTGACACCTGCTTGGAAAGCATTTAGTGCTTGCCTACCCAACATGACATTATAGGAGGACGCGGTGCATCAACTATCAAAAATCGAATCATTCTAGTTTTATGATTAGGCTCCTTACCCAAAGAGACAGGTAAAGTAATCATACCTATTGGTTGGATCATCCCTCCAGCGAATCCGACCAACACCGTGTCCACCGCCTCCAAGCCGACCTGGAGGTCCATCTTCTTATAGCAATCATAGAATAGGATATCCGCTGAGCTCCCAGTATCCACAAATACTCGCTGCACATCATAATTAGAGATCGTCGCTGTGATCACAAGAGCATCACTGTGAGGTGTCACGATACCCTTGCAATCCTCTGGTCCGAATTGGATACTCGGCCCTTGACCGACCTGTTCCACCTTTAACTATTCTTGCACCTGATCTGGTGCTGCCGCTCTCACATAATTTTTTCGAGCCCGCCTCGAATCTCCTTCCGCCGGCCCTCCAACAATCATCTGGATGACCTCTCGCCGAGGTGGGGACGGAGGTGGAGGTAGCTCTTCCCTTTCCTCCCCCCTACGCTCCGGCTCCCGCCGAGGTTGATGATATCCCCGGTTATCCCTCTTGTACTCCCCTTTTTTCTCCTTTTTGTCGATGTACACAAATTCCCTAAGGTGACCTGCCTGAATGAGCCGCTCGATCTCATCCCTCAGGTGTGTGCACCGATCTGTGGTGTGCCCATACTCATTGTGAAATCTACAAAATTCCTTACACTTCGCCTTTACTGGTGCCTCTGCGTGCGCCTTTGGCCACCTCGGATGCCTCTCAATAGCTACAAGCACCTCGCCCTGAGGGACAGCCAAAGGCGTATACTTCTCAAACCTCGGCCTTCCTCCCATTGCCTCAGACCTCGGCTTCTTCTGAGGTCCCTTGTCTTCCCGATCCTCCATCCTATCTCTTCTCTTCTCTCCCTCATCTCTCTTCATTTTTCTCGCCTCTTCCAGGTTAATATATTTTTCCGCCCGAGCTAACAGCTCGTCGAATGTCTTAGCAGGCTCTATTACTAATGATTCAAAGAACTCCCCATCCCTCAGGCCCTGAGCTAGGGCATTGGCCAAAATTTCGACCGGCCGACACATCACCTCCAATTTTGCCGCGTAAACCTCGAATATAGCTCAAGTCCTTCCTTCTCTCTGTTTGATGCTAAAATGAGTCGGGGCACTTGTACTTACGACAACTCGTGAACTAATTAAGGAAAGCCGAGTGAAGTCATCAAAATTACGAATGGAGCCGGGGCAAGTCAAGCTAAACCATTCTTTGAGCCGATTTCGTCAAAGTGGTAGGAAAAACTCTACACATCACGCCATCCGTGAATCTGCAGCAAGCGTTTCTCAAAATGGCAAAGATGGTCCCACGGATGCGTGGTACCATCATATTCAAGCTCGAGCTCGGTATGAGGCCTTAAGCTCGTCTGCCATCACCTCTTCCGAGAAGGGTGTTCCCCTCCTCACCCAAATCGCAGCCTCGCTCTCCCGGCTCCAAACCACTCTCCGACGAATATCTCGCACCTCACGGTGAAGGTCATTCATCCGTTCACCAATCCTGGTCCTCGGTGGACACATGCTCCGCCCTTGATGAATGTACCTCTTCCGCCATAGGCGGCCGCGACCTCTCTCCCCAACTCCCGGAGGGACCACAAGAGAGGGGACCACCACGGGAGGGGGACCACAGAGACCGAGAGCTTGGTGGAAGCATCTCCCTCAGCGTCTTTCCACCGTTTGCTCCACACTCTAGTGATGAGGCCACCGATTGTTCAAAGAACATTGGACCCAAATCTATACTCCCCCGGACATAGGCGTCTGTCCATCCGCTCCGTCCTCCTCTGCACCCGCCGCCCTCCGCCGTTCACCGGGGAGTGGTGGGGCGGAGGTGGAACATCTCTCCGTGACCACACCCTAGTATCTCCCGGCGTACGGTTGAATCATCCTCCAAGCTTCTCCTAACATCCTCCATAGCCAAAACTTCGAATCTCACGTCTCGCTCAATGTTTCCCACAGACGGCACCACTTGGTTGCTCCCAAAAACGACCTCTCCTCGATCACCTTCCAAGACAAAGTCCTCCGTGAAACTCCGCACAGAGGGGGGAGGAGAACTCCGTGCGTACTCTCCGATGCTTAAGTCGGTGTCTTGGAAAGGAAATAAAGGCTAGAGAGAAAAAATAGCAATGTAACAAGAAAAAAAATGAGATTAGGTTAGAATGAACACCGGGGCTTGGGCCTTTTATACCTTAGCTCGGATTAGGGTTTCCATAAAATCAGGGATTCCATTACGATTTGGTGTCGAGTCATCATTAGATTAGGATCGGATCTCTTAAAAACCCTAATTTTACGCACAAAGACCGTGGCTCCGACTGTTTCAAAACACACCTCGACCCAATGTATGGATATAAAGCCCCTGTAATTCTCGAAGGCATCCTCGATCGCCATCACATACATATTTTATGCCGGTGACTGTTTAGTACAATGGCCCTACCGTGTAGGCTCGGCAGGTCGGTTTAAGTACAATGGCCCTTACACAGTCGGCCCAATGAACATCCTTACGCTCGTACTTGGGCCTTCCACAGATCGCCCATATGATATACCTTCCCCTCAGGGGCTCATTAGGTCGACGTCTTACTCATAAGCCCTGAAGATCAACCCTATCTATCGTGGGCTTCCCGGACGGTCCGATTACAATTTCGGCACTGTCGGCTTAAGTATGGGCCTTTCTGTGTCGACCCGTGCCATAAAGCCACAATATGCAGTCAGTCGGGGACACAATCTTTTGCCCTTATCACTACTAATACTTTTATTTTTATCAGGATTATTAATACTTTTTATTAGAAAAACTAATATTTTCCGGGAATTATTGAAGACTTTTTTAGAGTTAAACTAATATTTTTTCGATAAAAAGGAAACTAAACGACAATATGTATCACGGGGACTACTAATATTTTTAACGGAAAAAATAATAATTTCTATGGGGTATTAAATATATGAATTATTTAATAAGTATTTTATTGTATCGCCTATATTTAGATTTCTAATTGCAAATAAAGTTTAAAAGTTTTAATGTTATTTTTCGTAAAAAAAAAAGAAAATAGTGACAAATTTGAAGAAGAAAAAAAATATTTTATTAGTAGAAGGTTACAAATGCATATTGCCATAACAAAGATGAGTGGCAAGATGACATAAAACGCATAATTTGAGGGAGACAAATCGAATTTTATCCAAACTTGAATCACACGCAGCGGCTATACTGCCACGGTTTTCCACGTATTACTGTTCTAAAATCCTAAATCAGATAAATTTCCCAAAAATAAAATTCTCAATTACTGTTATGCCATAAACGAAAATAATCTCAACATGAAAAACAAAATGGGTCAACACTCTCGCCAAAGCCCACACACACACTCTCTCTCTCTCTCTATATATATATATATATATAAGAGTGAGAAACTATTTTAGATAGAGAGAGAGGGGAGAATAAAAGAGAGATGAATGAAGGTATAAACCAATTCAAAGTCCATAGCTCCTCGATGAAATATTTTTCTATTTAGTACTTGGTAATAATGTAAACTACAACAACAATCGGTTCAAAGCCATCTCAAATCTGCATCTACTACGTATAAATCCTCGTCCGCGATGAAAATTTCACTCTACGTGAACTGAAGAAGCCGCCGGGGGGAAACCAACCAAACGGCTCATGATTGTGGAAATTGTGTGTGAATTTCAGAATTTCAAATGGTGATGGAAGATAACGAGAGTTGTGGAAGTAGGGGCGTGGATTCGTCGTCGGCGGCGAAGAGCCGGCTGCAGCGGAAGAAAGTGGAGGTTTACAATGAGGTTTTACGCCGGCTAAAGGAAGCCGAGCATCCTGAAGCTCAGGACATGTCTTTTGATGATCAGCTTTGGGCGCATTTTAATCGTCTTCCTGCCAGGTCACTTTTCCCTTTCTCATTTTAAGCTACGAACACGTTTTATTTTTTGTTACCATGGAATTGATCGTTTCTAGGTTGAGTTTTCTGTTTTTCCTGCCGGAATTTTGGGCGTTTTTTCTTGGATCAATGAATGCCCGGCAATGTTTGTTTCTCGTTTTTCCTAATTAATTTCTTTTTTCCGTACTTGTTCTAGTTTTGGGTGTGAATCATATATAAAACCAATGGTGTATCGTTTCAAAGATGTGTTGCATGTCTTGGTTTCTGCCTACAATATGATCGAGGATTTGAATTTTAGGTATGCGATGGATGTGAATTTGGAAAGGGCTGAAGATGTTCTCACACACAAGAGACTACTGCATCTGGCTCGTGATCCTGCTAATAGGCCGGCCTTCCAAGTCCGGCTTGTGCGGGTGAGTTGTTTAATGTCATGGGGCATCCAACCTGTATATGTGTGGGATGTTCTGCTACTTATCCTATTTCTGACGGAAAGTTCTATTCTATTGGGATTCATGGGTCATTTATTTGAGTTTGGTGGGTTTTTTGGTCTCCTGTGCATTGATTTTTATTTTTATTTTTATTTTTAAGTGGGTGATTTAAAATTGATTGGCAGCTAAGAATGAACCCTACCTTGGACTTGCTGAACTGGAGAAATCCACTTTTTAGGGCAACATATGGTCCATTGAGCTAGTATATACTTGAAATTTTATAGTATTTTATGTGGCCTAATAGTATGTATTATAATATGGGTTAACAGTAGAGGCTAACTCTAGTTCTTAGAAATAAACTATGCTTCTTTTGAGTTGAAGTTTACTAATGTTATTGGACATACATTTCTCATCAATGTTTGCCTCAAGGCCAATTGTAATTCTGTTATAATGTAATAGGTGTGGATCTGGATATATACACTGCGGGCTTGCATCCAAGATTAAAGCATATGGAAGCAACATTAATATATTGAACTTCGTTCTCAAATTATCAAAAGTTCTTGTGGATGAATGATGATTAAGAAATTCAATTAGAGTTGGTAAATACAAAGGAAAAGTTAGCTGATGTCTTTAATAAACAGTTAGTTCTGAAAAAAAAAATTTAAGCAATTCAAAAATAGTTTTCAATTACAAATTAAGAATGAGTGTCAAATGATACTTAGCAATTCAAAAAATATATACATTTCTTAAAATACTAGAATAAGTTGATGCACATTATTAACCAATCAAATGGGTTCCTTGAGCTTGGACTGGGACTTAGCAACTTTATATGAGTGGTCAGATGAGGAGTTGGAAGTTTCTGGGATGCAGACATTATGGAAAATCATATTATGGTGCCAACGCACATGTCCAGTGAAATTAGTTTCAAAAGGAGTTTTTGCATGGCAGCCTCAAATTGACGTGCAGACAACATGCTTGAAATTATCTCAACACAAAGTTCTTGGTTCTGTATGCATTTCTTGTCTGTAACATTGTGAAAGATGAAAAGAGTGAACAGAAAATAAAGAAAGAAAATGCATTTAGAGAGTGTAATTCCAAAGGCTTTAAAGCGTAATTAAGGATTGGAAAATATTTTAATATCGCAATTCAAACATATATCTTAACCTCGTGTTTATTCAATGTCTCTTTTATTTATATTTACACCGAACAATTCTCATGCTTCTGGAGGGATCTTATTTTTGTAGTACAGTTAAATCTCTATAAATTAATAACCTTGAGACTGTAAATATTTATTAATTTAGCGAGATACTAAATTAGCGAATTAATAATTTTGCTTCTTGTTCCCAAGTCTGGACCGACCAAAAGTATTATTTAAACAAGGTTATTAATTAATCGAGTATTAAATTATCGATGTTACTGTATAATATCCAACAGTGGAGTTATAGCATAAGTGAATCAACAATCTTTTGTCAAATGTGCTTATATTATGCTTGCATATAGTATTTCTTGCTTGGTTGATGTGATCGTATGATAGATATAATTATGTTTCGTATCGTTTACTGCCTGTGTTTCCACGGGAACTCGGGAGATTCATTTAATTCATGTTCTCCCAAAACGGAAGGTATTTGCACAACTTTTTTTTTTAAAAACTTTTATGTTTTGATGTTTCCCTTTGTCATTATGGTTGTTTGTTGATTTAAACTAATCATCTCCTTTTTTGTTTCTTTTGGGGTCATTATCCCATAGATTTTATTTTTTATTGGATACTTTGAAATATATACAACCGTTTCATGTTCAAAGATCCATCCACCACCTGCCTTTGGTTCTTCTCCTAATCTTGAAGCACTTGCCCTTCAAACAAGTCACCAAAATACAAGATGTCGATCTTGGTATGAATGTTGATGCCAATTTTCCAAGGTATACTCTATTGATATGTTACGCTCCTTGTCTTATTGTTTGTGCACTTGTACATGAATAATCATCCTTTGACTTTTATCAATAAAATTCTTTGAAGGATTTGGCTTTGATTAGTGGTCATGTTCCATGATGTACATTTATTTCACAATATCAATCATGTAATGGGACATAACTAGAGTAACTATCTCAATTCTTCACCATCTCATCGTATTCCTTCGTATTCCTCATGCAAGTAGAAAAACATACGATGATGATGATTTTAGAATTTCATCTCATTTCTCCTTCGCATGTTGCGTCGGAAGGGTATCCCGTAAAACTTTGCCACTTTGCTTTTTGTGTGAATTTGTAGTGTTAGCTAATTTTTAGACAATTAATTGACATTTAAAATTCACACCACCGACCCCACATAGTGGGGTAAGGTGCAGTTGATGATGATGATGATGATTTGACCTTAATTAGTTATCACCAAATAAAATATCTTGTCTAGTCTATTCGTTCTTTTCCGATCACTTGAGTTCTTCTCACACTTTATTGCCACTATATAGAAGTATGTGCCATCTGTAAATGATACTAACGGTTCGGTCCTTCCCAATCATTGTATTACCATTGACGCCCACAAAGATATGGATACTGACAAGAAGAATCGATTAAAAACCAGATAAAATGTATTGTAATCTTTTATTTTGGGTATACAATATTGTATGAGTGCCTAGGTTTTTTAGCAGTTGCCATTATGTCAAAATGGTTTTTAGCCATTTTTTTCAAACACATGTTTTTTAGCCATTTGACTACGTAAAAAACCCAATTTGCCCATGAGTCAATTTAATTACACCAAGACACTGTAGCTCTAACTCGACACTATAGTGTGTAACTCGACAACGTAGCTCGACAATGTAGTAAGCGATGTGAGTGGCTCGAACTCAACACTAGCGAATAATCGACAATCGTAGCTTGTAACTCGATATCGAGTTACACAACTCGATGGTGAGTAACGAGCTTCGTGTCCGGACTTACGCATTTTTAAGCGTTCTTTCTTCATCATAAAATTGGATAGAAAAGTTTAATATCTATAAAAGAATTGTCTAATAAACGAAATGTCGAAAGAACTTAATACTATTTTCGAGATACCCGTAAAACAGATTTTAGTAAATTTTTAAATAATCAAAGAGAGAGTAAGAGGATAGAGAGAGAGAAATAAGTGAAAGAAGTGAAAGAGAAAGAGAAATAGATCAAATATCAAACAAGCATGCTACAAGGGTATGAATGTCTTTTGTTCTACCAAAATGACTAAAAATCATTTGTTTTCAAAAGATGGCTAGTTTTCATTTTTTCATTATAGAAGTGGTCATTTTGACCCATTACCACATATTGTAATTAGTGATTATGTAATTTTCCTGTATTATTGCATTCTAGAATATTCTAATTGCTATGGTTTAGCTAGTTTGTCATGGTGTTCTAGTCAATCATTTGTTATAAATAGGAGTCAATTCTTTGAATGAAAATACAATCATATTCATATTCACTATTCTTTTTATGGTATCACGAGCCGTAAAGCCTCCCACGAGCAACGGTTCTCTCTTCGTCTTTTTTCCATACCCGCCATCTTCCTCTCCTAGCTGCCTCACTCTATTCTCGACCACCCCTCATCATGTGCATCACAACCTCCACTAACCAACACTACTCTTACGAATGAGAACTTCTCCACTGCTTCCCCAATCATACAAGTTAACACAACATCTCAACCCCCATTGTGCCTTACCAACACCAACTTCTTTGCATGACACCTCCAATTCACTAGCCTGTTTTGTGGTCTTGATTTAATGTGGTTCCTTGATGGATCTGCGCAACCCCCCACCCCGACTCAGTTATTGTACTACAGCTAAGGCCCACAAAAATTTGGATACTGACAAGAAGAATCAATTGCGAATCACATAGAATATTTTGTAATCTTTTATCTTGAGTATACGATATTGTAATTATGTAAGTTTTCCAGTATTATTGCATTTCTAGAATATTTTAATTGCTAGGGTTTAGCTAGTTCGTCTTAGTCTCCAAGTTAATCATTTTGTATAACTAGGATTAGTTCTATGAATGAAATACACTCAAATCCATATTCACTATTCTCTATACTATCAATCTCTAATGCATTGTGCTATATTTTACAACACATTAGATGCCCCCAACTTGAACTATTATTTCACCTTCAGCAGTTTATTCTGGGCATGGCCCCGGGACAAATTGATATTTCTGTAATGTTCTTAACCTGTCATACGTTGAAGTGTATGTAGTGTCTAGCTTACCACTTTTCTTTGTCGACAATGCAGGCCAATGCATGAGATTACTTTCTCAACGGAGGACAAGCCGAAGCTCCTCAGTCAGGTAATGATGATGCTTACTTATTCTGATGCACCAGTCTATATATGATGAACTTTAAATGGTTATTAGCTTGAAAGAACAGATGCCACAACTTCTCTTTGTCCATTGATGACAATATTTATTGCTTGCTATCTTGATAACCCATTTTGGATGGGAGGTCAATGCGAGTATATTGAATGGGGATGTTGAAAGTTTACTTGTCTAGTGAATATAGCAACCATAAATGATTCCAATTTTTCCTGCTTTTTGGAAGTATGCTACTCACTCCCTCCAGTTCACAATAAGTGTCGTTTAAAGAAAATGCACACATATTAAGGAAAGTGTTAAAATACCATATATACCCTTAATTATGTGAGTTGGAACTCATAAATACATTTACTAATAAATTAATGTGTAAGGGTAATTTAGGATAAACCTTTACTCATTAGCCTTGAAAAATGTCAAAACGTCATTCTTATTGAAGAATTTTTATTAGCCAAAACGTCACTTATTAAGCCTAAATATTTTTATAATCGGAAGTTCTTGCAGCGAGTTTGCTTATGAATATGTTAAATAATTGCACTGATTCTTTAATATACCGCAAGGAGCATGTTGTAACCCTTGACTGAGCTATACAATCTGAACTTGCAGTTGACTTCTTTATTAGCTGAAGTTGGGTTAAACATCCAGGAAGCACATGCCTTTTCCACCGTGGATGGATATTCTTTAGATGTCTTTGTTGTTGATGGTTGGCCATTTGAGGTATCTCAATTTTCTTCTCACTGTTGTGTAGAATTACTCATTCTCTTTGTCCATCCATTCTGGTTCTGTTGAAATGCGCTGAACTTTAAGAATGGTTTGTTTTATTCAATTTGGACACTGTACATGTGTCTTGTTTTCTAAGTATTGTCTTTTCTTTTTCAAATTTGCTGTTTTCTAGAACATGTTATGTTTGTAAACATTTTTGCGTTGGTAAAGAGTTTTGACTTTGTATAAAGGTGGTGAGCATTTCAGAACACTTGTAGTTGATAAAGAATTAATGAGGACAAAGTTGGCCGTGCTCAAAATTACGGTTGGCTCTGGTTCATTTTCTTTTGAACAATTTTTGCCCTTTCTGAATCATATCATATTCTAAAAATTTGTGTTGTGTTCTGTTATCTTGTGTAATTCATTTATTTAAGTGGCAGCTGCCGTGCCATTTTTATCAATCGAATGAAGTTTAGGAGAAAGGGCATGAAGCTTACTTTTGGGGCCACCCGTACACTTTATTGTGCATTCTAGAGATAAAATAGCAATCTTTACAACCTCTTTAGCTTCATCGGATTAAGGGTGTGAGAGTTTCAACTGACCGTTATGTTTTGAATTTTCAGGAGGTTGAACAACTGCGGACGGCACTGGAAAAAGAAATATTGAAGATTGAGGTATTATTCTTCTTTTCATCCTGTGATTGAACTATCTTAGAATTGAGGTACACATGATTTGCTTTATCAAGGAAGGGTGAGCCACTACTACTATTATTTAGATGACTATGGTTGTTGATTCTATGTTGTTTTTGGTTTATTTGTGTTAAACTGATTTTGCTACTGCACGACTTGTATGTTAGTTTTAGGCATGCCTTATTTTGGTAATGTTGGGAATAACATTACCCATTCATTCCTAGGGACAAACAAAAATAATGGAGAAATAAAATAACAACAAACCACAACACAAGATTTACGTGGAAACTCCAAAACCCGGAGAAAAACCACGACCACAGAGCAATTCTACTCAGATGAAAAATTTATACAATCACACATAAATTCTCTCTCCGACTCACTCTAATACTCCCATACTATTACAAATCTTTGACTAACTCACACCTTTCTCCCACTTCTACAAGAGAATCAAGATATGAATTTAGAAGAATCAAAACACAAAAATTATAGTGTATTTTATTGGTGCACTTGAAATCAAACACTTGATTCCTTAAATAGCACCAAGGCTCCCATCACTTTTGTTTCCCAACCTATGTGGGACAAAAGCCCCTTCTTCTATTTTGACACCAAAACCAACAAACTCCACCCTCGACAAAATAAAAGAAGCTCCATGATTCTCGACCCAGAACCATCATTCTCAAACGAGAATCTGCTCCACCATATGAGTGAGACCACTTGTAGAATAAACCATTCTAAGAATTTCAATCGGCATGTCGAAAAACCCGCTGAAAATTCATGGTGCAACTTTTAGCTCTTGGCTCTCCTAGAAGTCCTTGGCCATCGACATAACATCCACCACACACCCGCATCCATGCCAGTTAATGCACTGTAAACTTGAGAGACTTGCTAACACCATCACATCCTTTTTCATGGCAACTAAACACATGCTATAAGGATGCACATTTTCTCCTCGGAAAAATCTTCATCTATCACAATGTTAGCCTTTGATTCGAGCTATTTGCCGCACTGACTCCACCCCGACAATTACGTTTTGTATGCCCAGGTTCTCCGCATTTCCATCAAACAACACTTCTTGAGTCTTTCCTCCTCCCTTTACTTCATCGCCACCGCTGCGAATTTTCCGTTGGGAAGTTCGCCATCACTCATTAAATTCTCTCTTCGAAATACGTTTACTCGTGACTTCAAAAGAAAATTAAAGTTTCCTTCCCATACATCAAAATCGGCTTCATGTGCTCATGGAATGGGAAGAGACAAGATGAGCCCTAACGCTCTTGTCCTCATCTTGATTTTCACTCGAATACTTTCTCTGGCTCCTAGATGATGCTACTGAGTGTACTCAAATGATCCGAGATTTTAGATCCTTCGCTTCATCCGCAGCAGGTGTGAAATCGCTCCTTCAAGTACAACCGATTTGAAATGCCCTTTGCTTGCACAAAGCCTCAAGCTTTCCCCATAGCTCTTTAAGATTTGAAATCCTATGCACATTTGCAAGAACATTCTTATCCAAACACAAACGTATCAGGCTTGCAGCCTCAAATCCAGATCCTCCCAATTCATCACTCATACTAGTCTTTTTGCAGAATCTTTGTCGATGCTCCGCTCGATTCGCCAAAGACCATCCGACTTAGTAGAATTGCCAACCTCGACCTTCGTTTCAACGCCTTGTGTAATCGGGATTGTATCATCATCTTTTGACTTGTACTTGCCACAAGCCAAAGTTGATTCTTCCATCAAACTTCTCCACGCTCAAACTTCATTGAATTTGAAAACTTTGAGATACCCGCTTATACACCCCTAACCTAATGAATACCCGCCTCAAAATATTTTTTCATGTGGAAGATGAGACAAAGTCGCAAACCACGAGCATACTAAGAAATTAAGAGACCCCATTAACTACTCTCTCAATAATCTTTTCTCGATGGGAAGATCGTATAACGCCGCAACTGAAAGCATACCAGACTTCAAGAGACCACCTGTGCTCGATACCACTTTGTCGGGAAAATAATCCCCATTCATTCCTAGGGACAAGCAAAACTAATTGAGAAATAAAATAACAAATAAAACCACAACACAAGATTTACGTGGAAACTCCAAAACCGGAGAGAAACCACGCCCACAGAGCAACCCCATCAGAGGAAAACTTTATACAATCACACGTAAATTCCTTCTCCCGACTCCCGACCCAATACTCATACTATTACAAATCTTTGACTAACTCACACCTTTCTCCCAATTTCTACAAGAGAATACAAGAAAAGAATTTAGAAGAATCAAACTACAAAGATTATAGTGTATTTGATTGGTGCACTTGAAATCAAAGCACTTGGGTTCCTTAAATAATTTTAAGGCTCCCATCACTTTTGTTTCCCAACCTATGTGGGACAAAAGCCCTCTTCTATTTTTGACACCAAAAAACCAACACGTAATATACCGATAGTAATAAATAGAGAGTAAACAGGAAAATTCAGCGTGACCTTTAGTCTTAATATGTGGATTTCTTGGATTATTTCTGTTATTTATGTTCTTTCTTTCTTCAACTATAAGATGTATAAGAAATATATTTTTGTTTTCATGCAGAAATATTCTTGGCCAAATCTGCATTCTTTGCCCTCTCTCAATAAACATGTGCAAATAGAGATCAAATGTGAATCTGATCATCTAACAATACCCAATGATGGTACTGATGTCTGGGAAATTGATCCTGAATTTTTGAAATTTGACCCAAAGTAGCATCTGGATCATACGGTGATTTGTAAGTAGCATGGATGTTACTTTAAAGCTTATACTTGCAGTTGAGTGTCCAATTTACTTTATAAACTTTATGTCCAGATACAAAGGTACCACTGTAGTCAAGAAGTAGCAATTAAAATTCTCAAGACTGACAGATTGAATACAGAACTTCAGAAGGAGTTTGCACAAGAAGTATATATAATGAGGTTCATGCCTACATTGACTAGCTATTCCATTATTTTTTGTTTTAAAATGGCTCAACATAATATTTGATTGGCCTTTTTGGGTTTATATGTTTTATACAGAAAAAAATTCACACAAAAATGTCGTCCAATTCATTGAGCATGTACTAGACCTCCAAACTTGTGCATAGTGACAGGTTTGTGTAGGCAAAGTATACATATCTTGAAAAATGGAGTTAAGATGAGATTTCAAAAGAATAAATAAATAACTGGGGTTAAAGATCTATTTCTTTTGCCATTAGATCAATTTGGTTTAAATTTACATGCTTATTTAATTGCAGAATACATGTCTGGAGGGAGTATTTACGATCATTTACACAAGCAAAAGGGTGTATTTAAGCTTCAATTTACTAAAAGTAGCTATTGATGTATCGAAGGGAATGAACTATTTGCATCAGAACAATATAATTCACAGGGACTTGAAAGCTGCAAATCTTTTGATGGATGAGAATGAAGTAAGCATTATGTCTTCAACATAATATTATTATTTTTGTAAGTAAGAATTTCCTATGTAAGAAGTTCAACATGGTTTTTGAAAAGAAAATCATTCTAAAAGAATATTATTCTTGTGGGTAAAAGTGAGGACAAAACCATTTTATTTCTTTAAGAGGAATCATCTTGAGCTTTTCTCCAAAAAAAAAAAAAAATCATCTTGAGCTTTATTTTCAGGTTGTTAAGGTGGGTGATTTTGGAGTGGCCAGAGTGAAAGCACAAA
>JABTTQ020002986.1:0-50000 GCA_016081115.2 Rehmannia glutinosa | reverse complement strand
ATACATTGTATTTATCCATGGCCTAGTAATAGAGTACCGCCCATCTAGCCCGGTGCGTTTCATTTGGCAAGATGACATTTGAGGCTTCCGGTTCGTCGGCCGCGTATTCCCATTGTGGCTCGGGTTCGGCTCCAAAGTTGGTTCCTTCTTCTTCTCGTGTTCCTTTTTGTTCCTTTTTCTCCCTAGAAGCCATAAAAACCAAATTTATGAGGTGTAAAAATGTGAAATTTGAAACTTTGAAAATCCCCAAACCTGGTGTAGAACTTGAAAAAGTTGAAAATTTGAAAGCTTTAGGTGATGGGTTTCTGAGAAGTTGAAGAATTTGTGTTTTTGGGTGATATTTATAGTAAATTTGGAAGAAAGTTGGAGAAGAGTTTGAGAATTTTGGGAGAGAACTTTCGAGTTGTAGGGTTTGGGTAGGAGAAAGTAGGAGAAAAATTGAGTTTTCGGAGTGAAATAAGGGAGAATTCGCGTCTGACGGGCCACACGGCCGCCCGTTCGCCTTGGCGCCCATGCCCTCGCTACCGCCAAAATCCACACACCCATGTGGAGCCACACGGCCTGGCCATGTGGTGATGATCCGCTTGCAGTGTTGCACGGCCCGTATCGATTGAAATCTGTGAGCCCTCAAAATTTGTACCATCCATCAGACAAATGGCATTGCATTGTTCTCTCGGATTCAGTTCCGTGTTGCTTGGGAATTTGCCCTTTTGATGTTCGCCTCCCACTGCGCTTGCGATCCGGGAAACTTGTGTTTCTAGAGATTTCAATCTTGTATTTACATTCGTGTTCAACTAAGTTACATGTTCCTCGATCATGTCTATCTTTGCTTCATCTTGGGTGTCTGATTATTTCTATAATTGTTGTTGAAGTTTCTTTGTTGTCCCACAAAGTTTGCCTCTTCTTCAATAACAGCAAGATCTCTTGGAGTCACTATCTGCATCACATCTAATTTCATCTTTAGCACGGATATATGTTCCTTGAGCACGGCGACTTTCTCATCTTGAACCTCTGCCACACGTCGAACGTTAGATCTCTCTGATGGCCATTGGTAACTATTATTCGCCATATCCTCTAACAATTCTAGTGTCTCCTTTGGATATTTCCCTAGCGATGCACCCCAGGATGCAAAGATCTATAATAGTTCTTGTGTTGCCACTCAAACCATTATAAAAATAGTGAACTGTTGGCGCTTGAGATATCCATTTTGAGGGCACTTCCTTAGCAATTCTCGGAATCTATCCCATGCCTCATATAGCGGCTCTAAATATAATCGCTAAATCGGGTGATTTCAAATTTCAATTGCAGCGTCTTACAAGTAGGAAAGCATTTGGCTAAAAACCGCTGACTTAGTTCAGCCCAATCTGCCCCAGGTGGGCGCTCCTCATTATTTCTGTTGTTCACGGCATTTTGATTAGTCCCATCCGCCATTGCTTTAGATCTTTTACTTAGTTGTTTCGTTGTTTTCTCGATTTCCAAATCAATGGGTATTGGCTGGGTAGATCTGGAACGAGTGATCATGCACTATCTGCACTTAACAAAAATAATGTTAGAAAGCAGAAGAGAAAAAAAGAAAAAAAATGAAAAAAGAAAAAGTTTGAAAAAAAGAAAAAAATAAATATTATTTACAAAATGCTTCAATTAAGATTGGACTACTTATTACAATATCTAAGTAGGAGATCAATCCCCAAGAATTCAAAGAAAACTTATTTGCCAAAAATTTATTTGGATCTTACAACTACAAGTGTACAAAGCAGTAGTTTATACAATAATGGCAAGGAATGTCGTATTCCTCGGGATTGACGAAAACACTTAAAGCTATAATAACATCGCATTCCAATTTTATTGAAGCGACCAATATCAAGAGTTTACAAAAAACAAAAATAAAAGAAAAATAAATTCGCGAACCCCACAAGTATTTTCAAAAACTACAAAAGCCACCTTAGGCATATAATCTCAACATGTTTCTTCAATATTAAATCCAATTAAAGTTTCAAAAACCAATTCATACAATTCTTTGGGTTCAATTCCTAAATTAGTCTATTATCACATAAACAGTAGATTAATAACAATTGTAGGTCTTCCGACTAGATACAATTGTTATTAACTCCCAAAAGATCTATGAATTAAATGACTCCTCTAAACAATTGTAGGTCTCCCGACTCGATATACCTGTTTATGTCCGAATTTGATTTTGTTAGAACTCCTCTTCTGAAATTCGCACTAACAAATATGACATGCTAATTATTGATCAGATAAAAACCAATTAAGAATAAGCACTCGAATTCATAAATAGAACACATGAATTATTTAAGAAAACAATTAATCAAGATTTAACATGAATCCACGCTTTTAATTATGCCCTAAGATCCGAAAGAGCTTAGCCAAACATTGATAACAAATTCATGGACAAACTTGAAATCAACATTGTGACATTGTTTAAGTACAACAGACAAGAGATCTAAACTAAGAAAGAAAACCCCTTTTTGTCATGATTGGATCTTTCTTCCAAGCCTTCGAAGCTTTTGTGCTTCCGTAGATGTGAAAGGCCTTGTGGTGTTCTTTGTAACCTAGACCTCCTCTCTCGAGAAGACCTTTGATCTTGTGTTCCTGTGTATTTTGGTGTGTTGTATGATGTATGAATGTTGTTCTTTTCGTGCAGCCCTTGGGTCCCTTATATAGGCGCTTGGAGAGATAAGTTGTAGAGTTTGAATGGGAAAATGACACAAAAAATCTGCCCCATCTCGTCGCACGGCACGGCCGTGTATCTTCACACGGTCACTCCACACGGTCGTGTGGCTCTCACACGGTTCGGCCGTGCGGTTTGTTTTTTGTCCCCTGTTTTTTCCAACTTCACACGACATGTCATCTTCGCACGGGCAGGTCACATGATCGGGTGGTCCCACACGGTAGTGTGACTAGTTTTGTCCGGTTTCTTCATCTTTTCGATCTTCTCTTTGCACTCATCAATCTATCCGGGTATTCCAACTAATATTTCCTTAATTAAGCTCGTTTCATATAAAAATTACAAGAATCGCGATATCATGCCCTTCTAAGGAAACCATGTAAAAGCACACTAAATATACATGCAAATGTATCCAATATACCATTTTAAGCCCCTAAATGCATGTATATTTTACAATTATAAGTTTGATGTCCTGGTGAGATCCATGGAATGTCTCAGGGCCATGACCTTCATTTCCCACTCAGCTGGGAGAGACCTTAGGATCTTCATAAAAGCTCATTGGTGATCTATGTTAATCTGGCATCCAGCTGATCCAGACTTTCACTTACAATCATTTAATATTTCCAAATTTTTGGTACAAGCAATGATTAATATGTGTTCTTTGATTTGATCAGACCCTTCACAAATCAAAATGAGTTTTTCCCAAATTTCTTTGGTTGTTTTGTAAGATTTGAATTTATTAAACATAGCCTTATCAAGAGTTTTATAAAGAATAGCCTTGGAAATATTATCAAGATTGTATCTCTTTCGATCATTGTTGGTCCATGACAACGAGGTTTTTCAACCATAGCAGGTTTAGGCTCTGCAGGTGCAGCATCATCTCCTTCAGCAGGAGTTGCGCTTCTTACAGCAGTGTTGACCTTTAGGATTTGTAGTGGCCCATCCTCAATCTCTAGCCACATTTCATCATACAGGGCTAATAGATGACCATGCATATGAATTTTCCAGTCATCAAACTCTTCTACAGTAAACATTATAATGCGAGTTAGATTTGCTTCCATGATAATAACTTTGATTTTGAAATAAGCTTTAAAAACTCAAGTGTTGATTCTTTTGAAAAAGAATGAGATCTAGTTCGGTAACCAGTGCGGAAGGCTCAATGAACCAACCGCTCTGATACCACTTGTAGGTCCCAAGGGGTGATGTGTTAGGTTTAGAAGGGGGGTTGAATAAACCTTACCAAATTTTCGAATTAGTCCTTTTAGAATATTTTCGTAGTTTTACACAAACCAATAAGTCCTTGAGGGATGCAAGGTTAGCTTACACAAAGAAAGTTACCTACCCAATAGACTCGATGAGTTGTTGATAGTATAACTTTTCTTTGCTCATCGCCTAACACTTAGAATTGCGATTGATTTGGTTTTGTCAATGAAGACTTTTCACCCTAACAATTTTTAAACATGTTTTACAACACTTGTTATAGCAATAGTTATTATCAACGAGTTTAGCAATTTTAAATTAGCAAAGAAATATGATATAAACGCAAGAAATAAATGTACTGCGAGGTAAATAAGACACAAACAATTTATAGTGGTTCGAGGATGGGGTAATTTCTCTAATCCACTCTTCTCCAACTCATGGAAAAATCCACTAAGTAATTTGATCTTTGTTACAAAGCAATCAACAGTCCGAGTCAACTTTGATCACACACCGCTGCTCTTGGGACTCAGCTTCTTCACAAAACAACTGTCTTGCTACTTCAACTCCTTCAAACGCTTGGATTTGTTCACACAGCCCTCCAATGAGTCTAAAGTTTCTGGTTCGAACTTGAACCTTACTACTTCTCGTTCAACCTTGGAGAGTAGACCCATTTGTTCTTTAAACAGGTTTTCCTCTTCAACTGATAAAGTAATCTTTCCTTCACTGAATGTGTTGGATTAAATTCCTTCAAAATTAGGCTTGAGGATTTCTTTGAAAAGCTTGAGAGAATTTGCAGGTTATTGCTTGGTTGAATGCTTGATAGTCTTATGAATTTCGTAACCTTCTCTAACTTGCTTCCTCAGCCTTTTATAGTGCACATTTGAAATTATGTTCGCTGAAGAGATAGACACAAATTTCAAATCACACTCGTAGGTTGTTGGCTTGTCTTGTCTTGCAGCATTGATGTGGATCGTACCATAAATTAAATGCGCCAGCCTTTCCTTAATCTCTGCAGGTTTTTTGGTCATCTCATTGGTTCCTTACTATTTGCACTCTTTCAGCAAAATAGCTTTATTACTGGTAGCCTGAACATGCCTATTTCTAGCAAAACCTTGACTTGTCTTGACAATGGATCTCTTTCAGCTTTCTTTAAGTCTTGTCTGATGTATACCCCTTTGACATTCGATTCCAATCATTTTGGATTGACTTAGTCATCGATCGGTGATTGAGATAGCTTTTTCTCACTTGACGAGACTACTCACCGCCACACTTTGGGTCTTCTTTGATCTTTAGTCGAGTCTTGTAATCTTCAACTTAGTTGACTTCAACTCAAACACTTATACAACACTATTTGTTACAAGTTGAATTAAATGGAAAATGGGGTGTCAACTTCCTAATCTAAGTTTTTACATGGTATCATCAAAATCTAAACATAAATTTTCCCAACACATGCCTTAGAGCCAAAGAAATCGTGATGTGATGATGTGGAAGAATTGAACCTTGTTGATGAGGTGGAAAGAGTTGAGCTAAGCAAGCACTGAAAGAATCAAAAGAGTTGCACAATAAAAGATTGCAAATGGCCCTAGAGTTTTCTTCAATTTGAATCTCTCTAGCCCGGATATTATGGAAATGGTGAAGGTAATTGATGCCACCACTTCCCCAATGCACTTAGAGGAACAAGATACCGGAGGATTGGCGATAAAGCTAAGGATGGAGTAGAAGAGCACACCTTAGCCAAGCCTAACCCTCGAAGAAGGTGTTGAGACACCGCCTGCTATCGGCCGCTCACTCAATTAGACAAGAAGTCGAGTTTTAGGTTTCGAGTGACCCCACCGCTCAAGAGGAGAAACTCAAACCACACACCGGGTCGAGGAGGTCAGAAATACACCACTCAAAAAGAGTTTGGAGGTGAAGGTGAGAACTTAAACGCGTCCGATGAGAGTGGGGTTGACGAGGCTCGAAGGTTTCAACTGTCTCAACCGAAATCCCGATTGTCCTGAAGGGTGATGAAGAAGCTGATGCAAATGGCTAAGGAAAATAATGAAATGGAAGCCAATGGAGTTGAGACTCCTCGCTCTAAAAGTGTAATCTATGAGGTTAAGACCTCAAAGGATGCCAAAGAAGACCCTAAAGCGGCTTAGTCTGCTGAAGGGATCTTGAAGATCCTATGCGATTGAGACTCGCAAAAGGGAGTGTTGAAGGTCCATCGAGAGTTAAGACGCGAGGGTAAAGAAGGCCAGTGGAGGTTGAGACTTCCATGGGTAAGAAAGGAGAAGAATAAGTGCATGTCCTCAAGAATATTCAAAGTGGAAGAAGAAGAGATAAGTGCCCTTCATGACTCACAGAACACGTCGTCATCGAATTTTGGAGACGAATGATGAGGCTGAGTCCATCTAAAAAGAAATTTGAAGAGGACCCGGATCTTTGAGGAGGCCTTGGCACACATGAGGAAAGCTAGTGACAAAGTCGCTCCTATCAATTTCACTTTGGTTGATGGCCCACCACCTATGGTGACATCACCTTCCCATGATGCTAATAAATCACCAGGAACAAACTACTCAATAGGAAGAATCAATCGATGCCAATGAAACTGTTAAAATAGTTGAGGGTCGGCTTCAATGAGCTAACACGATGCGTAAACGCCGATGACGCCGAGACAACCAAGGCACAGAGCTAAAGAACTTTTGAAAGGAAATGGTAAGGCTCCCAAAGTAGGAGGGGAGAAATTCCCATTTTCCATGAGGACCTATTTGCGAGAATACTTCCCGTTCGAGGCGGAAGTCCTTTGGAAGCAGAGTCGGTGAGAGTGTGCTAGATACACCGTCCAAGTCCTGTGAAGAGATTTGAACTCCTGATGACTATACAATGGTACCATTTGGTTTTGAATTTGATGTTGTGCGGCCAAGAGCGCGATTCGTTGATGCACGGCCGACTTGAAAAAACCTTCAAGTCCATTTGCAATGAAATAGAAAATATGGAAAAGGGATTCGCAAAGACTTAACCAACGATTGGACAACATAGATGCTACAATCACAGGAGACATCCGAGGCACGATTTTGAGGATAAGGTAATGCACAAAGATGCATAAAAAGCACCGAGACGTGAGCAAGTAACTTATTTCAAACCTCTATAAGCCAAAATGGTAATTTGGAGTGCGAGAACGCCAAATTTCAAGTAGAGATAGAGAGGTCACATCTTCCCGGATAAACCCGGTCGCACAAGACATATATGTAGTTGTTGAAGGCACAACACAAGGCAAACCTTCTTAAAACAGAGGCCACCATACATACAGAGATAATGGTGCTACAGACTGAGATGAAGTTGATGGCAGTGAGACGAAGGCACTGCAATCAGAATTTAGAATAGCACACTACGCAAGTCATCATAAAATGTACATGACTAACAAGAAGATGGAAGTAAGGGAGAAGATGATAGCAAAGGAGAAGCAAGTAGCAAGGAGGAAGGAAAGGATATGAAAAAGCCGCCCTTGAAAATTATGCTAGCCCAAACCCCTCAACAAGATAATGTCACCGCCTCTATCCTGAGTTAGCTGCCGTAAGATCTTTCAGTGGAAGAGAAAGCTACTTTGGCCTTCAAGAAATCTAGAGAAGACATTGAAGCTGACTTTGAGAAAGTAAGTGAAAGGCATCAAGACAGGATTGAAAGCCTAAAAGTGAAGTTCAATGGCCCCCCAGCAGGATTATTGAACAATTACCCTGCTGTGAAGCCCCCTCGAGAGTTAGTTGTTCCTAATGCAGGATTTGAGAAAAGATCCATAGAGGAATTTCAAACTCTAACATCAGAAGGATTTTAAAGGAATATGACTCTACCTCAGGCGTGGAACTTGTACTGGGAGAAGGGATTAGAAATATGCCAATCAGCTGAGAGACAGCAGAGTTCAAGTAGTCAGCAAACTACTAAGGCGCCCGTATAGTACAGTCCAAGAGGAGTAGCAGAATCAGGAAGGGGAAGGCTTAGTAGCGGTGGAAGAGACAGAGGTACTCCATCACAGCCAAGGCCTAAAGATGTTCACTATGTGGATCCCCAGAAGAAAAGGTTAATCTACTGGGCTGGGCTGGATGAGCTATCCAACTTAGAGGTAGAAAGGATAAATGTGGAACCAAGAAGAAGGCATGAAGAAGAGAATGCTAGGATTGATCGAGAATGGAGAGAAAGACAGTAGAGGGATGCCCCTGCTGCAAAAAGAGCCTACGAAAAGAAGAAAAGAGAGGAAGATGATAGAAAGAGAAGAAGAGCAGAAGAGGATCACAGGAGAGCGAGAAGAGGATCTTTGAGAGAAAGAAGGATGCATCCGATGCATTGAAGACGTTGAACCCCTTCGTATTTTATTTTACTTAATCAGAAATACACATACTTGTCGAGATAATCGTATACGCCATATTGTACTTTAATGCTCTAATACCAGTTGTTGATGCTCTGTTACAAGTAATGCTCTAATACGTTTGTATAGCTCTAATACCTTGTATAGGTTTATACATTGTAAAAGCGTTGTGAAGTGCAAAGAATGATATGTTCAATAAAATGACATATTATACAATCATTTTTTATTTTCTACAATATTTTCTTTGCTATGTTTATTTATGTTTTGGCATCACAAAAAGGGGAAAGTATTGGGAAATTTATGTAGAGATTTTGATGATACCATGTAATACTTAGATTAGGAAATTGGCACCCCATTTCAAATGTAATTCAACTTGTAATAGATAGGGTTCTCGTGAGTGATTTGAAGACACCAAGTTGAAGATAACAAGACTCGATCAAGATTGAAGAGAAGACCCGGTTGTGTGGCGGAGGAAGTGAAGTGAAGAATCAGTCAAGTGTCAGAAAAGTTGTCTCAGTCAGCTGACTGACAGCAAAGTCATTCCAAAATAATTGGAATTGAATATCAAAGGGGTATGCAGCAGACAGGACTCGAGAAAGCTGAAAGAAAGTCAATGTTTTGCTGGAAATATACATGTATTAGGCTGCCAGCAATAAAGTTGTTTTGCTAAAAGAGTACAAAAAGTAAGGAACCAATGGGATGTAAATGAAATTCTGCAGAGGCTATGGAAAGGCTGCAGAGCATTAAATACAAGGTACGGTCTCCATCAATACTGCAAGACAAGGCAAGCCAACAACCTACGAAGTGCTGTTTGAAAAATGTGTTTATCTCTTCAACCGACATATTTTCAAACGTTCACTATAAAAGGCAGATGAGTCATTTGAGAGAAGGTTACTGAGTTTAACACAAGCATACGAGCATTCAAGCAATAACCTACAAAAATATCTCTTAAGCATACAAAGAAATCCTCAAGCCTAAAGTCAAAGAAAATTAGTCCAACACACTCAGTGAAGGAAAGACAACTTCATCAGTTGAAGTGGAAAAATTATTTTCAAGAACAATGAGTCTACTCTCCAAGGTTGAAGGAGTTGTAGTAAGGTTCCAGATCGAACCAGAGCTTTGATCCTATTAGAGGGCTACGTAATCAAGTCCAAAGGTTTTAAGGAAGCTGAAGTAGCTAGACATTTGTCTTGTAAAGAAGTTGAGTCCCAGGAGCAACAGGTTGTGTGATCAAAGGTAACTCGGATCGTTAACTACTTTGTAACCAAGTCAAGTTACCTAGTGGATTCCTCCGGAGTTGGAGAAGAGTGGACTAGAGAAATTACACTATCCTTGAACCACTATAATTGCTTGTGTCATTTACTTTCAGCGATTTAATTTCTACCATTACTTTCATATTTGATGATAAGTTAAATTGATTAATTCTGCTGATAATAACATTGCTAAAACAAGGTTGAAAAATGTGCTTAAAATTCTAATGGTGAAGGTCTTCCGCTGGTTAAACCAAGTCAACTGCATTTCTAAGTGTTAGCAAAAAACTAAGTTATACTATGAACAGATCAGTCGAGTCTGTTAAGTGGGTAACTTTGTTGTGTAAGTCAACCTACTTGTCCTTCAAGGACTTAGCTGACTTGAGTCAACTCTGCAAATGTTTAAAAGGACTAAAATCCAACCCCCTTTCTAAACTTTACACATCACCCCTTGGGACCTATACCCGGGGCGAAGTGGGGTATCACTTTCACTCCGTTGGTACATGCCCCGTCCTGGCCTGCCTATGATTTTTATTTTTAAAATATATTTAAATATATATTTTGCATATATAATATAATTTTTATGTATTCTTATATTATATATAATATTTATACCTTGATAACAATAAATTTTGTAAATAATATTTTATAAATATATATATTGTTTTCATTTTTTATTTTTTTATACGAATCTTTGCCCCCATTCTATGTCGACTCCTGGTCGACCTTCTATTGCCATCCCTATTTGGGAAGGCAATAACTAGTGACAATTTATTCTGGCTTTGATGTTACACTTGTACTTGTACTTTTTCTTATTCATATTTGCTTCGTCATGCTTGATTTGTAGTTTTTGCATATGGTTTCTTGTTTGTGGAGACTTGTTCACACTTTTTCCAGAGATGGATCCTTCCATTCTGGAGGAAGCCTTAGTTCTTCCGGGATGGCCAGAGATGTTTGTACGGAAGTTAGGGGCTCCCTTCTGTGGCCCAAAGGGGGCACTCTCCCGTGGCTCGGAGGGGCACCCTTCAGCAGCCTTGGGGTTTCTTTCTGAAGCCCTTATCTACATTATTCTTCTAATCATGCATTCATTCCTTCAGCGCTGGTGTTAGCATTTTTCGCTCTCTTTTTGTTGCACATTTTTGTGACTTATGTTTACGAAGACTCCACCGTGAGGGAGCCTCTCCTCTCCGGGTGCACTGGAGGAGGAAGAAGTTACGAGGACTTTCCCGTGAGGGAGCCTTTCCCCTTCGGGAGTAACGGATGAGGACAAATTTACAAGGATTTCCCCGTGAGGGAGCCTCTCCCTTCCTGGAGTGTGTAACATTATTTAGAGAGATTTATTTACGAGGACTCTCCCGTACGAGAGCCTCTCCCTTCAGGAACGCAGAGCATTAATGGAGAGGTTTATTTACAAGGATTCCCCCATAGGGGAGCCTCCCCCTCTAAGAGCACGTAGTATCATTAGAGAGGTTTATTTACGAGGACTCTTCCGTAGTAGAGCCTCTCCCTTTAGGAGCGCATAGCATTACTAGAGATATTTATTTACGAGGACTCTCTCGTAGGGGAGCCTCTCCCTCTAGGAGCGCATAGCATTACTAGAGAGGTTTATTTGCAAGGACTCTTCGGTAGGGAAGCCTCTCCCTATAAGAGCGTGTAGCATCATTAGAGATGTTTATTTACAAGGGCAGGTGAGCCTCTCCCTCTAGGAGCGTGTAGCATTACTAGAGAGATTTATTTACGAGGACTCTCCTGTAGGGGGGCCTCTCCCTCTAGGAGAACATAGCATCATTAGAGAGGTTTATTTATGAGGACTCTCCCATAGGGGAGCCTCTCCTTTTAGAAGCGCGTAGCATTACTAGAGAGGTTTATTTACAAGGACTTTCCCGTAGGGGAGCCTCTCCCTATAGGAGCACGAAGAATTACTAGAGAGGTTTATTTATGAGGACTCTCCCGTAGAGGAGCCTCTCGCTCTAGGCGCGCGTAGCATTACAAGAGCGCGTAGCATTACTAGAGAGGTTTATTTATGAGGACTCTCCCGTAGGGGAGCCTCTCGCTCTAGGCGCGCGTAGCATTACCAGAGAAGTTTATTTACGAGGATTCTCCCGTAGGGGAGCCTCTGCCTCTAGGAGCGTGTACCATTACTAGAGAGGTTTATTTACGAGGACTCTCCTGTAGGGGAGCCTCTCCCTCTAGGAGCGCATAGTATTACTAGAGAGATTTATTTACGAGGACTCTTCCATAGGAGAGCCTCTCCCTCTAATTATGAGGACTCTCCCAAAAGGGAGCCTCTCCCTCTAGAAGCGTGTAGTATTAATAAAGAGGTTTATTTACGAGGATTCTCCCATAGGGGAGCGTCTCCCTCTAGGAGCGCGTAGCATTACTAGAGATGTTTATTTACGAGAACTCTCCCGTAAGGGATCCTCTCTATAGGAGCGCGTAGCATTACTAGAGAGGTTTATTTAAGAGGACTCCGCTGTAGGGGAGCATGGGACTCTTTGATAGGGGAACCTCTCTCTCTAGAAGCGTGTAGCATTACTAAAGAGGTTTATTTACGAGGATTCTCCCGTAGGCATTCCCTCTGGAGAGCGTAGCATTACTAGAGATGTTTATTTACGAGAACTCTCCCATAAGGGATCCTCTCTATAGGAGCGCGTAGCATTACTAGAGAGGTTTATTTAAAAGTACTCCCCTGTAGGGGAGCCTCTCCCTTCCGGGAGTTCTGGAGGAGAATCTTGTGTATCACTTGTTTATGCCAAATCGTGGGTGCGAGAGCCCTTGGTTGGTTCGATTGTGTCTTCCCGAGTCTTGTGTTTCAAATGTTGCGGGCACCTTCTTGACTCCCAAGTTGTTGAATTGCGCCCCTCTGAAAAAAGGAGTTATCCTCATGTCTTCTCGGCTCATGATCCGCTTCTTACTTAGTAATCCCGGTTTTAGAGTTAACAGCTTCCATGAATCACTTCGTGAAATCTTACAGTAACTCTCCTTCCTTTTATTTTACTTGAAAAAGGTCAACAATGGTCTCTGGATATTTCCTGTTGATGGAGAACTATTGTATAAAGGTACTGAGAGCTTGTCCATCCCGGTGATTGCTAATCGAGCCGATTAAACCAAGTCGATGCACGCTGATCGAGTTATGCGGAATGCTTTACAATAGGAAGCGTACATCATGTTGTAGAGATGCGCCTTCATACAGAATTTGTATGAGTGCTTTTGGGGGACATCTGGTCCCATCATACTCCGAGAGGCTGGAGATCTTGATGTCCAAAGGCAGTGGCTTGACTAGGATGGAAAAGGCTAGTAAACTTCCTCCCTATAGCGATGGCCCACGAGTTATCTCGGCTAATGTGTACCACCTATGACTCTTCTGCGGGCTTGTGAGTGTGGACTTGGGAATGTTGGGCTCCTTCCCAGCTTCTCTTGTGCTGGTCTCATTGATTTTCTCCATGTCCTTCATTTCTTTTATCTTCTTCCCTAAAGCTAAGGTCTTCAACATCTGGAGGAGCTTGAGGGAGGTCTCCCTGCGGCTTTCGTTGTAGTATGATTTCTAGAAGCAGCTCAGGCAGCTTCTTCGAGCAGGGCTTGGAGGGCTTTTCGCGTCAAGCGAACTTCATTAGCAGACGGAGCCCCCCCCAGGAGGAGGGGGTGGCGCCCTCCTTGGTTGTGGTGGAGGCATTGCCTCTCCCGTAGGAGGGGTTGTGCTCCCATCTTCAATGTGATAGTTCTTCTTGCTGATTCATGGCTCCAGATCTAGCATCTTAGGATTCTTCAGCTAATGGCAGCTCTTCACGATTCTCGCCGCATCCTTCATATTTCTTCTTCCCTAACCTACTAAATCAGGGTCTTCAGTGGCGGACGGAGCCCCAGGCGGTTTCCCTGTGGCTTCAGTCGCAGCTTGATGCCTCGGGGCATTCCAGGTCAGGTGAGCTTCTTCATAGAGCAGAACCCCTCTTTCTTGTGGTGGGGACGGCACTTCTTCAAGAGGATGAGGGGATGGCCCCTTGTCTTCTAGGTGGTTGTTCTTCTTGCTGCTCCCCAGCTCCAGGACCAACATCTTGAGATCCGGCTTCATGATCTTGAGATAGGGTCTCCATCCTCGTGTGCTTTGGCTGATTCCCACAGACGGCGCTAAAATAATACTTCTTTTTAGGGCAGATCACTCCAAGTCAAGGTTTCTGAATAAGTTCTTCTTCCTAAGGGGGAAGACTTCTAGTGGGAACTTGCCTACACACAAGCAAACGTTAGGGGGTCCCTGGGGCTGCCCAGGGAGGCCCCTCTGACGCTCAAGTCAGCACGGTGAACAAGAGAGAATATAAGACAGTAATTGAATATTGAATAATAGAGTTATTAATCAGATAACTTACAAATGAAGAGGAGTGACCTTTTTATATCTTGGTGATGGGCCTCATGGGCCGTGTAGGAGAAATTGGCCAATGGGTCGGTCCCTGACTTCTTTGGGCCGGGTTATTCTATTAATAGCCCATTGGGCAATTAATATTATTTCAATATATAGACCATTACATATTAATTATTAAATGTCATTTTTACTCCAATAGTTAATGAGAGAAAATACTGGAAATATATATATTTATATATTATTAGATGTAATAACTGAGATTTTTATTAAGAGTTTTATTCAGATTAGAATTTTTAATATTTATTAGATTTTGGTTATACTTTTAGGGGCTAATTTTCTTATTTAAAATCTAGTCCAATTTTTCTTAAGTCCAAAAATCATATTGGCCCAAATCCAAGTTAACTCAAGTTCAGGTCCATTCCAATGTCCATTACCCAAGGCCAATTTTGAGCCTAGCCCGTTATTTAATTTAACCTATTAACAAATCCTACTCCAAATAGGATTCTAAATTTCCAGATACACAATCTTACAAATCAGTTAAAATTTTATCTCCATCCTTATCTCTTCAAAAGATCCCAATTTATCAGATTTTTAAATTCCAATGTATCTCTAATTGGGTTTCTAGACTCCTAATACTATACGGTTGCTGAACCAAACCTATTTAGCATAGCCCTTTTAGTCACAAAATATTTTTTACGTCAAACTCCTAGAACCAAAAATCATCCTTCAGAAAAGGTATGATCTCTCAACTCTTCAATCCCTCAAATTTTTTTCATCAGCCCAAAACTCATCTCAAATGAGAATTCTTCTCAATTTCAATTCATTGCTATCGTTGTCCCTCGCCGACAACCACTAGTGATCCAACCAACCCAAAATTCAACCAATTTCGGTTTCACCACAAACAAAAAAAAAAAACCCAAATAAAGGAATCCAAACTAAGTCCGTCTTGAATCCGCCAAACCCCGCCACCGCCGAACAATTCCCGAATCATCCCGAAACCAACATGTTCTTCTCTAACCGCCCGAACTGACTCGTGGTTCTACCATGTCTTGTCACTGTGATGCGAGTAGTTTCAACTGAGATAAAAAAAGAAGGGGGAGTTTGGGGTTGTGTGCAGAAGGAGTAGATTAAAAAAACTAAAGAATGTGAAAAGAAGCAGATATGAGAAGTCTGAGGGAAAAAGAAAGAAAATAGAAAGAAAAGGGAATTGAGGGCAGGAGCTGTTGCAGAAATAGAAGTAAGGAGAGAGAGAAAGAGAGAGAGAGAGAGAGAGAGAGAGGGGTGAAGATTTGAGGGAAAATAAAGAAAATAGAAAGAAAAGGGAATTGAGGGTGGGGGCTGTTGCAGAAATAGAAGTAAGAGAGAGAGAGAGGGAGAGAGAGAGAGAGAGAGAGAGTGAAATATGAAGAGAGAGAGATAATAAAAGTGATGGTGGTTGTGTTGAGGATTTGGAGTTAAACCAAATCGGGAATTTATTTCCCAGTTTTTCTACAAAACAACAATCGGGCCCCATTTCAATCTTCAGTTTTTTAGCCTTTGACCCCATTTTGACTTTCAAATTCAATTTAACCCTCAAACTTATTTGTATTCTATTAAGCCCCTAAATTAGGATTTTAATTAGATTATAATTTTTTTCTAAGTTTTTGAGGTTAGAATATTTCGAGGTTTTGACTAGTATTATTTTTTTAGGCGAATTATCGAGCGAGGATTAGGCATGATTGCATCCAACACACTTAGTTCGTACTTGCTTTTCAAAGCTACGTTTCAAGGTGGGGTTTATTTTCTAAAATCTTATTGTCCTCATTAAATGCTTAGTTATTTTGCATGATGTGTAGTACGGTTGCTTTAGACGTCTACTATCGCCAAGGAATCAAGAGGTTCGAGGACGAAGTATCCCTTGGGTGGAATCCCTGCAATACGAACAATGTCTATGTCTATGGTTTTTCAAAGAATCTGCTATGTTCTATTGGATTGTATTTGCATGTTGATGTGAAATTTTTGTGTATTTAGCTTGGACAATTTTGACTCCACTGAGTCGTGTCGCTTACCCCATATATAATCCAACTTTTCAGGTGAAGGAGATGGCTCTAGCTAAGGTCAGTGGATATGAGAAGGCCTAAGAATATTTATGAATTTTTAAAAAATGTCGAACTATTTGATTTTGTTTCAAGTTATTTAAGTCATTAGTTTCATTTCAAGTTCATTTGTAATTGGTAGGATTAGAAGATGATTAATTTTTCTTTATGAAGTATATTATTTCCGCTACTATTAGATTAGTTTATTTTATTTTTAAATTGGTCGTGTACTTTTTTATTATTAAAAATTAGGTGCATGCTTGTTTATTTAATAATAGAAATTCTAGGGCATTACAAGTGGTACCAGAGCAGGCCTACCTTCCTGTAGACTTGCAAAATAAATATATGTAGTTTTCGTGTGTGAACTCTGATAAATGAATAATTAATTTTTAAATAAATGAAAGGAGTCGACTTATCCACCACCGCTACACCACGCCAACTCCAAAGTCAAGGTACAAATTTTCTTCAAATTCGTTTTCTACTGCTAATATCATCACTACTGCTACTGCTATTGCTATTGCTAAATGCCACTGCTCTAGTATTTTTTATTAATATTGTTGTCACAAACTTTATGATTTCTATTGCAAAGAGAAAAAAAAAGAATATGATTAACTAAGATTTCTTGGATGCACAACACATATGATAGTATGCCATTGAACTATTACGAGATATTTGTGAACTATATAGATAGCTAGACAGAACTCAGAGGACTTAATTTATTTTCATGCTCTATAGATGGCACGTAGGAGGTATACAGCACGAAAATCCAATGTTAATAGCGTAAATAGGAGCTCAATGATAGAAAGGTATGAACGATATCAATGAGATCCAAGTCATGACGTCGGATTGCACTTAACAACCATGTTTGAATTATGGAGAGAAGCAAGATACGTTGGTCACTAGGTACTCGATCGAGAATGCATACTCGGTTTATTAATACCTTCTCGAAGATACCCTGCAAATGGCAAGAGGGATCTATAACCGGATGATAGCGGATGTCCAAGTGTTTGATCGCAAGTTAGTTATGAGGATTTTACTTGGCTTTCCGGCGATGGTGGGTGGGTCATATACAACTCACGATAAATGATCCTCACTACTGGCCTGAGAAACAGGACATACATGATGATACCCCTTCACCTGAATCTAGTGGGGACAAAAATCCAGAGGAAGACCTAGAGGATCCAGAGGAAAATGATTGATTAGATAGCATTTTTTTATTATTTATTTTAGTACTCGATGTTTGGATTTTTTTCCCTTTCGTTTAGTATATTGGTTTAAGTTTTCAATTTTCAAGCTAGCAGTTGCTTATTTATTTATCGGATTCGATGTAAGAATTTTGAGATAAATTGATGATTATTTTCTTATATTGCGTTGGGTGCTTGCTATTATTGTGTTGGTTTAATTTTTGGATATTATAAGTTTGAGATATTTCAATTGGAGATTAAATGAGTTTTATATTCATGGTTATAGGATGATGCCTAGAGGTCGTAGAACCGGGCTTCCCCAAATTCAGCAACTCTTGATAATTTGGGAGACGTAGTGGCACGCTTGGCCATGGTCATTGAAGGCTTGACCCAAGGGGTGGTATGAGTCCTCAGAACCAGCCAGCTCCGACGATCAACACGTCACAAGTGGTGGAACAGTTTTGTCGCTACAGACCTCCGACCCTTACGGGATAGGAAGAGCCACATACTGTTGAAGAATGGATTACAGAGTTGGAAGGGATATATGAACTGATCGAGTGTACTGATGCACAGAGGGTTTCTTGTGTATTATATCAACTGAAACAAGATGCAATGCATTGGTGGAATTCACACCGATGCACTATCCGTGACTAGCAGTGAAATTGTATGCGATGAAATGACTTCAAGGAGTTAGTCATGCAATAGTTTTTCCCACATTCTTATCGGGATAAAAAGGAAAGAAAATTTATGAATTTGCAAAAAAAAAGGGACTATGACAGTGATCAAATATGAGCGGAAATATAATAAGTTAGCGCGATATTCTATCCACTTGATAGACACGGACTAGAAGAAGGCAAAGTGGTTTGTGTCAGGTATACACCCTGAGCTGGGTGGGGTAGTGAGTATACTGCGGAACACATCTTATTCTGCAGTAGTGGAAGGAACTCGAATAGTTGCTTCCAATATGAGATTAGAGGGAAGTCATAAAAAGGCGTATGAGGCTCCCAAAAGGAAATGGGAAGGTTCCAGCAGTGGAAAAGTTGTCAATAAAAACAAACAACAGGGAGTCGGTGAGGCCCCTAGTCAGAAAGGTCAGCAGACGAGGCCACAATGCCAAAGAATGTGGGAAATATCATAATGGTGAATGTTTTCTTAGAAAGGATGTTTGTTTCCGATGCCATTAGCCAGGGCATCATGTTTGTTTCCGATGCCATTAGCCAGAGGGAATTAGAGACCCACAAGAGGGACAAAATGTATACCATGACCGAGCAGGAAGTAGAAGAGGATCCCGAGACAATGATAGGTATGTTACGAGTTTTTAATATACCGCTCTTCTACTTTTGATATCGGTGATATGCACTGTTTCATATCTGCAAGATTTATTGAAAGAGTGAATAATGTGCTATGTGAGTCTATGGAACCTTTGGGGGTTAGCATACCAACGGGTAAAACTATAGTTGTTGAACATAGAGTAAGTGAGGTACAATTGAACATAGAGGGAAGAACTCTAGAAGTGAACCCATACATCATAAAGATGAAGGACTTTGACGTGATCCTAGGAATGGATTGGTTAAGATAGAACCGAGCAAACATCCGATTGTCACGAGAGGGAAATAGATTTTCATGTACTTGGAAAAGTTAATTTCACTTTCCATGGGACTCAATCTGGTGTTTCACCACGAGTTATATCAAAGAATGAAAGCCGTGAAGATCTTTGATGAAAAGAGAATGTTGAGCATTCTTTGTGAATGTAATGGCTACTCCGAGTGAAGAGAGAACAATCGTTGATATCCCGATTGTCAGAGAGTACCCTGATGTTTTTCCAGAGGATTTACCTAGAATGCCACCAAATCGATAGGTGGAGTTCAAGATTGATCTGGTGTTGGGAGCAACACCAATGTCAAAGGCACCATACACTATGGCACCTAAGGAGTTGCAAGAACTAAAGGTGCAATTACAAGAATTGTTGGATAATGGATATGTCTGACCGAGTGTGTCTCCATGGGGAGCACATGTATTGTTCATTAATAAAAATGACAGTAGACTGAGGATGTGTATTGACTATAGAGAGCCAAACAATCTCACGATCAAGAACAAATGCCCCTTACCCCGCATTGAGGATATGTTTGATCAATTAAGAGGAGCTGGAGTTTTCTCGAAGATTAGTCTAAGATCTGGGTATCATCGCCTGAAGATCAAAGAAACATATATACTCAAAATGGTGTTTAGATCCTGATATGGACATCACGAGTTTACTGTGAAGCCATTTGGGTTAAGAAACGCACCCACAGTCTTTATGGACTTGATGAATCGAGTGTTTCATCCTTACTTGAATCAATTTGTCATTGATTTCATAGATGACATCTTGATCTATTCAAAGGATAATTAACAGCACGAAGAGAATTTGAGGATCGTGCTTGAGACACTTCACAAAGAGAAACTTTATGTGAAGATCAAAAAGTGTGAATTTTGGCTGGCACGAGTGGTGTTCTTGGGTCATGTAGTTACCGCTCGTGGTGTTGAAGTGGACCTAACCAAAATGGAGGCTATAAAAGAATGGAAAGCGCCATCGACCATAAGTGAAGTACGCAGTTTCTTAGGACTTGCTGGATATTACAGATGGTTCATTGAGGGTTTCGCCAAGATTGCTGGCCCAATGACCCGACCGAAGAGAAAGGGAGAAAAATTCTAGTGGACTGAGAAGTGTCAAAACATTTCCAAGAGCTCAAATGAAGATTGGTTATAGCACCTGTTTTGACGATACCTGATGGATCGGAAGGGTTCATTATCTATAGTGATGCATCAAAACAAGATCTCGGATATGTACTCATGCAACAGAGGAATGTGATAGCTTCTGCCTCGAGACAATTGAAGCAACATGAGCTTAACTATCCCACGCATGACTTGGAGCTAGCAGCCGTTGTACACACCCTGAAGATATGGCGACATTACATGTACGAGAGGAAATGTGATATCTATACGGATCAAAAAAGTCTCAAGTACTTCTTCACACAGAAAGAATTGAACATGAGATAATGAAGATGGTTGGAGTTAGTCATACATTATGACTGTACAATCCACTATCACCCAGGTAAAGCCAATGTGGTGGTAGATGCCTTGCGTTGGAAGAACAGTGGTGAATTGACGAGTATGATCACAGAGCAAGAGCAGTTGATCAAGGAATTCACCAACATGAAAATTGATGTGGTAGTACCGCCAACTAACACCAAAGCTATCATATCTTCTATGATGGCAGAGCCGACTTTGAGGAATCAGATCAAGGAGGCACAAACAAAGGATAAGCTTTTGTGCAAAATGAAAGAGCGATCTTTAGTTGTAAACATTAGAGGTTTTGCTGAAGCAGCTGACGATACACTTACTTATGAAGGGAGAGTTTGTGTGCCAAAAGATGAGAACCCAAGAAAATCTTAGAGGAATCTCATTGTACACCTTACACCGTACATCCGGAAGGTACAAAGATGTATCGTGACTTGAGAAATATTTTATAGTGGAGAAACATGAAGGGGTCTATTGCATCGTTCTTGGAGAGATGCATTGTAAGTCCCAAGTGGTGAGTAGTAAGGTTTAGAAGGGGGGGTTGAATAAACCTTACCAGATTTTCAATTTAATACTTTTAAATATTTTCAGTGTTAACATAAATCAGCTTAGTCCTTGAGGGATAGCTAGGTTGGTTTACTAAGCAAAGTTACCCACTCAACAGACTCGACCGAGCTGTTGTTAGTATAACTCAACTGGTATCAGCTAACACTTAACTTAACAGTTGATTTGGTTTTTGTTCAGCGAAAGACTTTTCACCTTTGTTGATTTAAACTTGTTTTTCAACACTTGTTTTAGCAATGGTTATTTATTATGAGTTGAGTTCAGCAATTATAACTTAACATCAAATATAAAATATAAGCAAAAAATTAAAATGCAGTAAGTAAATAAGACACAAGCAATTTTTATAGTGGTTTGAGGATGGGGTAATTTCTTTAATTCTCTAACTCCTAGAGGAATACACTAAGTAACAGATCTTGGTTACAAAACATTCAACAGTCCGAGTCAGCCTTGATCACACAGCTAGCTGCTTTTGGGACTCAGTTTCTTCACAAAATAGTTGTCTTGCTATTTCAGCTCCCTCGAACTCTTAGAATTGATCACACAGCCTTCCAATGAACCCAAAGCTTCTGGTTCGAACTTGAACCTTACTACTTCTCCTTCAACCTTGGAGAGTAGACCTCTTTTGTTCTTCTAGCATATTTCCTCTTTAACTTGATGAAGTAATCTTTCCTTCACTGAGTGTGTTGGATTGACTTCCTTTGACTTTAGGCTTGAGGATGTCTTTGAAACCTTGAGAGTATTTGCAGGTTTTTGCTTGCTTGAATGCTTGATAATGTTATGAAATTCGTAATTTTCTCTCACTTGCTTCCTCAGCTTTTTATAGTGTAGATTCGAAAATATGACCATTGAAGAGATAGACATATGTTTCATATCTCACTCGTAAGTTGTTGGAATGTCTTGTCTTTGCAGCATTAATAAGGATCGTAGCATTAATTCAATGCTCTGCAGCCTTCCCTTAGTCTATGCAGGTTTTCAGGTATATCCCATTGGTTCCTTGCTTTTTGCCCTTTTTCAGCAAAGTAGCTTTATTTCTGGCAGTCTGACACAGGTCTATTTCCAGCAAACCCTTGACTTGTGATGACAACGGATCTCTTTCATCTTTCTTCAAGTCTTGTCTATTGCATACCCCTTTGACATTCAATTCCAATTATTATAGAATGACTTAGCTGTCAGTCAGCTGACTACGACAACTTTTCTGTCATTTGAGTGATCCTTCACTTGGCTTCACACAGTTGGGTCCTCTCTTCGATCATCAGTCGACTCTTGTAATCTTCAACTTAGCTGAGTCCAACTCAACTTATTCAGTCCTATCTATTACAAGTTGAATTACATTGAAAATGGGGTGCCAATTTCCTGATCTAAGTTTTACATGGTATCATCAAAATCTACATAAATTTTCCTAATAATTTCCCCCTTTTTGATGATGCCAAAACTTAAATGATTACAACAAAGTAAATAGTGCAGTAACAAAAAATGTATGTTTAGAATATGTCCATTTTATTGATCATATTATTCTTGTACTTTACAAACGCACTTTACAACGCTTTTACAAAGTATACCATATACACTGTATCAGAGCTATACTATATATAGAATTGTATCAGAGTCGAAACTCAAAATATACAACAGGTCTCAGAGCCATATGATATTGCAAGAATACTGCAAATTTTGTGTTTACAGCTAAGTAAAATACACTGAAGGGGTTTCAGCCATCTTCAACGCCTCAGTTGCTTTCTTCTTCTCTCTTCATCTTCAGCTCTTCTTCTATCTTCTTCAGCTTTCCTCCTCTTCTTGTCTTCTTCATCTTTCTTCTTCTTCTCATAAGCTCGTTTAGCAAAACAGGGTCTTCCCTTCTCCCTTTCTTCCCATTTGCGTGTGAGCCTTTCATTTTGAGCTTCTTGCCTTCTTTCTAGCCTCTTCATTATTTCGCTCCACTTCAATATTAGCAAGAGTGTCGTACCCGGATAGTTGACTCCTTCTTACATCTTTGGGTCTTGGCTGTGGTGGAGTACCTCTGCCTCTTCCACCACTTCCAAACCTTCCCCTTCCTTGGGAATGACTCTGCTCTTCCTATGGGAGTGTACTGTATGGGTGCTTTTCTAGTCAACTGACTGCTTGAACTCTACTGCCTCTCAACTGATTTGCATAAATCGAGTCCTTTCTCCCAATACAAGTCCCGTGCCTGTGGTAGAGTCATGTTCTTGAAGTAACCTTCTGCCTCTAGAGTTTGAAATTCCTCTAGTGATCTAGGTTCAGATCGTGCATCAGGCATCGTGATTCCTTGATGGGGTCTTACAGCTGGGGAATCTTTCAATAAACCAGCTGGGGGGCCGTCGAACCTTGCTTTTATATATTTTATCCTCTCAGAGTGCTTCTTAGCTACCTTGTCGAATTCAGCTTCAATGGCTTTTCTTGACTGTTTAACTGCCAAATCAGCTTTCTCTTCTACGGACAGCTCTTTCGGTAGTTTGCTGAGAATTGAGGTTGTAACTTCACCTTGTTGTGGGATCTTGGAAAACATGATTTTCAAGGGTGGATTCTTCATTTAACTGCCTTTCCCCTTGCTTGCTTTCCCTTTCAATCCTTCCTTATCACTCCTTTGTTGTTCTTCTTTCCTTTCATCTTCCCCTTTTTGGCATCATCACCAAGGGGTAGAGCCAGATTAGGGAATACTCCACTTAGGAGTATATCAATCTTATTTTTCATCATATCATGTTTATCGTGAGTCATGGTGTGTGATGTGTGGAATTCGGATCTCAAAGCCATGGTCTTAGCTGCCATCAGCTTCATCTCAGTTTGAAGCACCTTCATTTGATGTTCCACATTGGCCTCCATCCTCTGAATTTCTTATTTATGCTGAGCCTTGAACAACTCCATGTCACTTTTATGGGATTGATCCATCCTAAATATGTGGTCCCTTTGACGCTGCTGAAACTTGGCATTGTCTGAGCTCCAGATCACCATTTTTACGAATAAAGATTTGAAGTAGGTGACTTGCTCATGCCTTAATGCCTTTGTCTGCCCGATCTATTCTATGATTCTCATAACAATTCCTTGGATATCTCCAGTGATGTTGGCATCGCGGTTGTCTAGTCGTTGGTCTAATGTCTGCGGTTTGTGCTTCATACGCTCAATTTCTGCACAGATTGCTTTGAAGGCTTTGTGGAAGTCGGCTGCATCAGCAGACTATTCCTCTGGCCATACAGCATCAAAGTCGAATCCAATCGGCACCATGGTTGTATCAACTAGAGTTCCAAATTCGTCAGGAGAGACTTGGACGGTATATTTGGCACGTTCCACGGCTGACTATGCTTCGAAGGGTATATGGGCTTTGAATGGAAAGTATTCAGCAAACATATCCTCGGGAAAATAGGAATCTCCACGTCCTCGACCTGTAGAGCTTTTCCCTTCTCTTTCAAAATTTCCTCAGCTCTATGCGCCTCAGCTGTTTCAACGTCATCGGCATCTTGTGCAGTTGTGTTAGCCTGCGAAGCTGACTGATCCTCAGCTGTCTTAACAGCTTCGTTGGCATCATTTGTGTCTTTCTTTTGAGTAGTCTGGTCCTCGGCTGACTTATCAGCTTCATTGGAGGGTGATGGCACCATTGGGGGTGGGCCATCGACCATTGTGAATTTCATATGAGTAGCACTTATTCTTGGCTTGCCTCCTTTTTGCATGTGCCTCCTCTCGCAATGTGTCCTCATGTGAAATTTTCGATAGAAATTTGGACTCGGTTTCATCGTTGGTTCCCAATAATTCCACATCAACATTCTCTTGGGAGTCATGAAGAGCACTCGATCTCTTCTTCTTCATGGATCTCATCATGAGGGGGCGGGAACTTCTTCAACGACTGACTTTCTTACCTAGGGAAGTCTCAACCTCCTCTAGGAGATATCATATGAGGAGAAATCGGTGGCAATACTAGATCGAAGGTGCACAAGTTACAAAATTCGGACGTGGGCGTAGCCAAGAAGAGGCTACTTGGGAACGCAAGGGCGAATTTCAGCCCAAAACTCATCTCAAAGTAGAATTCTTCTCAATTTCAATTCATTGTCGTTTGGCCATTGTTGACAACCACCGAAATCAAAACCCAAAATTCAACTAATTTGATTTAACCCAAAATGGAAAAAAAAAAACTAAACAAATCTAAACTCGATCTGTCATGAATAAGACGAACCCAAATTAGAAAAAAATTCCCGAATCACCCAAAACCAACATGTTCTTCTCCTAATCGCCGAACTCACTCGTGGTTACGCCATTTCATGTCATTGTGATGCGAGTAGTTTCAACCGAGATAAAAAAGGGGGAGTTGTGCGAGAAGAAGTAGATTAAAAAAACTAAAGAATATGAAAAGAAGGCTCATTATGAGAAGTCGAGGGAAAAAGAAAGAAAATGGAAAGAAAAGGGAATTGGGGGTGGGGGCATTGCGAGAAGCAGTAAGGAAAGTAAAGAGGAGAGAGAGAGAGAGAGAGAGAGAGAGAGAAATGAAATATGAAGAGAGAGATAATAAAAGTGGGTGTGGTTGTATTGGGGATGTAGAGTTAAACCAAATCGGGAATTTATTTCCCAGCTTTTCTTTGAAACAGCAATAGGACCCTATTTCAATCTTCAGATTTTTAACCTTTGACCCCAATTTGACTTTCAAATTCGATTTAACCCTCAAACTTATTTATATTTTACTACGCCCCTAAATTAGAATTTTAGATTATTATTTTTTTTCTAAATTTTTGAGGTTAGAATATTTCGAGATTTTGACTAGTATTATATCTTTTTTTAGGCGACTTATCGAGCGAGGATTAGGCGTACTTGCATCCAACACACTTAGTTCCTACTTGCTTTCTAAAACTACGTTTCAAAGTGGGGTTTGTTTTCTAAACTATTATTGTCCTCGTTAAATGCTTAGTTATTTTGCGTGATGTATAGTACGGTTGCTTTAGACGCCTACTGTCGCCAGGGACTCAAGAGGTCTGTGATCGATGTATCCCTTGGTTGAAACCGACAGTGCGAGCTATGTCTATGTCTATGATTTTTTAAAGAATCTATGTTATGTTCTATTGGATTGTATTTGCATTTAATGTGAAATTTCTGTGTATTTAGCTTGGACAATTTTGACTCCACTGAGCTGTGTCGCTCACCCTATATATATATATCTAACTTTTCGGTGAAGTAGATGATCTTTGACTAAGGGCGGTGGATATGAGAAGGCCAAAGAATATTTATGAATGTTTAAAAAAATGTCCTTGCCATTGTTGTGGATGAAACACTTATATCCAAAGATCTTGAAATATCCAATATTTGGCTTTCTCCTGTCCAAATTCCATGGGAGTTTTGGTCTATTGCCTATTTATCATACACCTATTCTCGAGTGTAGCAAGCGGTGTTGATTGCTTGACCCAAAATCTTTTAAGCAATCCAACTTGACTAACATTGTCCTTGCACTTCCTTGAGAGTTATGTTCCTTCTTTTAGCTACTCCATTCTGTTGTGGAGTCCTTGCAGCTGATAACTCATGAGCAATACCATTTTCAACACAATACTGAGTTATAATCCCATTGACAAACTCAGTTCCCCTGTCAGACTTTATCTTAATAATGGTTTGACTCTTCTTATTTTGAACTCTTCTCATCAGCTGAGGCAATCTCGTAATGTTTCTTTCTTTTTACACATGAAAATAGTCCATGCATATCTTGAATAATCATCTACCACCACTAAGGTGTATTTCTTTCCACTGATGTTGGTTGGTTCAACAGGACCAAATAAGTCCTTCTGTAACAGATGTAATATCCTTGTCGAAGAAGGACTTGGCTTGTCCTTAAAGGATGATTTGATTTGCTTTCCCATCTGACATGCATCACAAATACTTTCTTTCTTGTACACAGAGTCAGAAAATCCTTCCATAAGATGACTCCTTGCAACTTGTTGATTGTCTTGAAGTTTCAGGTGACTCAGCTTCTTGTGCCACAGCCAACTTAACTCGGTTGTACTCTTTGCTAGAAGACATGTGCTTGGTGTAGCAGTTGACCAGTCCACTACATACATGTTCTTCTGCCTTGTTCTTTGAAGCACAATTTCATTTGATTCAGCATCCTTGATTTGGCAAAATCCCATGTTGAATCCCACATTGTAACCTTTGTCACAAAGTTGGTGATGCTCGATCAATGTATTCAACATTTGTGATCTCCAATCCATTTTTCTTTATGGATACTATGCCTTTGATTTCCCGAGCTTCATTTCCTCCAAATATAACTTTTGCACCTTTGATTTCCTTGAACTTTGATAGATATTTCTTATTTCCTGTCATATGTCTGGAATAGCCATTATCCATGTACCAGGTTCCTTGGCACTCAGTTGTTCCCTGATCCTACAATCAAAGAAATTAGATTTTAGGTACCCATACTTGCTTAGGTCCCGAGGGGTTAGTTATAAGATGTTCCAACCAACTTTATAGCCGATGACTGACTCTAAGAGGTTGTCATCTATCGGTTCCATAATCATAATGCACATTAGCAAATCGCTTGGGGGTTTTGGGATCATACATTTGTCTCTTTTGCTGTATGCTTGTATGTTTGAGCATTTGCTTTCTTGGGGTAATAGAGGAATTTTCGTGATTGTTGGGTTTTGTGTTTGGGTGCATAGGTGTGCTGATAATAGCTCTTTTCGCCTTGGGAATGACCTATGATGAGGTGAGGTCTTTGCCATTTTGGCTTGTATCCTATAGGTCTTGGTGATATCTCACTTGGTTATTCCAATCGGCTTGGTTTGGATAGTTTCTACCATTCCCATCATATGATTTTCTTTGCTCAAATCTCTAGCACTTTTGTTAGCTCTGTTTAGCTTTCACAGTATTTCTGTTTGGAGTCCGCCGATGGACCTTTCGAATTTTGTTTCGATTGTCTGTCAAGATACTCAATCAACTTCTTGCCTTTTCCTTATATCCAAGGCTAGTATGGTTGTGATTGTGTTTTGGAGTGGGTGTTGGTGCAATATATAGTGTTTTGGATTTTTGATTCCTTCATTTCTTGAGGATCCTTTTCAATAATCACTCTTAGAACTTAGGCATGCACAAAGGAATTGAATCATATGATTGTCTTGTCCCCACTTTCTTCCCGAGTCATTATAACTTCATCCAATGATTTGGATGTCTTAGTGAATGAAGCAACCACATTTTTAAAATCTTTTTCCCTCTTTTCTCAGAGCTAATTCTCGCTTGGATCTTGGCAATTTCGGCCTTCAGCTCTGTATTCTCATCAGCTATGTGACTTAGAGTACTCAGCTCTTTAGTCAGCTGTGAGTTTTGGTTTTTAAGCTGGTTGTTTTCCTCATTTAATAGTGTGTGTGAGGTTTTGATGTGCTCAAAATCTTTCATCATTTTGCCAATTGATTAAAGATCTGTAGGTAATGAAGTGTTTGTGTCACAATCACTATCACTAGAATCTGAATGAGATGAGTTAGAGTCTACCTCATCTTCTTGATCTTTTGGATCTTGTTCTTTGGCCATGAGGCAGATCATTGCCTCTTCCTCTGTATCACTTGAGTAGTCTGCTTCACTGCTATCTGAGTCTGTTGGTTCCTTGCACTTGGTTGTCTCAGCAGTCTCAGCTGGCAATGTGGCTTTCTTCTTTTTTTGTCTTCTTTCTCTGAAGACTTTTCTATCCTCTTCATTTCTGTATTTATTGACTGGTGGATAAGGACAGTCAACAGCAAAATGTCCTAGTTGTCTGTAGTTCCAACACAGGTTCTCAGCTCTCTGCAAGTCAGCTCTTTCAGTCCTCTGATTATCAGCTCTCTAATATTCAGTTCTTTGATGTTCAACTCTCTTGGGTGGCCTGTCCTCCCTTACTTTGGAGGGTGCTTAGTGTCTTCTTGAGGATTCACCCTTGTTCCTTTTGTAGTTCTTATTAAAGAACTTGTTGAACCTTTTTACCATTAGGGAAATTTTCTCCTAGTCTATTGTCTCCTTTGGCTTAGCTTTCTTCCCTTCACTGGCCATAAGTGCAGTTGTCTTGGGCACATCTGCTTCTTCTTGTTCCTTTCTTCTCAGCTCAAACTCATATGCCTTGAAGTCTGAGAATAGCTCATGGTTTGATATTTTGGAGAAGTCCATGGAATGTCTCAAGGCCATGACCTTCATTTCCACTCAACTGGGAGAGACCTTAGAATCTTCATACACATCTCCTTCTATTTGTACTCCTTTCCCAGGGCTGAAAGCTCATTAGTGATTTCTGTAAATCTGGCATCCAGCTGATCCAGACTTTCACCTGCAATCATTTTAAAATTTTCAAATTTTTGGTACCTTGATTAATTTGTTTTCTTTGATTTGATCGGATCCTTCACAAATCAAAGTAAGTGTTTCCCAAATTTCTTTGACTTTATTAAACATAGCACTTATCGAGTTTTATAAAGAATGTCCTTGGCAACATTGTCAAGATTATATCTCTTTCTATCTTCATTGGTCCATTCACAACGAGGCTTTTCAACCATTGCGGTTTGGGCCTGTGCGCATCTTCTCCTTGACATGAGGTGCTCTTCTCACGCAAAAATATGTGCTTTAGAATTTGCGGTGACCCATCCTCAATCACTAGCCACATCTCATCGTGCGGTGATAGATGAGCACTGCATATGAATTTTTCGGTCATCAAACTCTTCCACAAAGAAACATATGAATGTGAATTAGATTTACTTCCATGATAATTACTTTGCTTTTGAAATAAAAGCTTGAAAACTCAAGTGTTGTTTTTTTAAAAGATCGAGATCTAGTTCAAGAACCGGTGCGGATGGCTCAAGGAACCAACCGCTCGATACCACTTGTAGGTCCCAAGGGTGAGTAGTAAGGTTTAGAAATGGGGGTTGAATAAATATTACCGAAATTTCGATTTAGTCCATTTAAATACTTTCGAGTTAACATAAATCGACTTAATCTTTGAGGGGCGACAAGGTTGGCTTACTCGGCAAAGTTACCCACTCAACGGACACGAGATGAGAACAGTCATATCTATTACTCACCGGTATCAACTAACACTTAACTTAACGATTTATTTGGTTTATGTTCAATGGAAGACTTTTCACCCTTGTTGATTTAAACTTGTTTTTCAACACTTGTTTTACCAATGGTTATCATCGGAGAGTTCAAAGAAATTATAACTTAACATCAGATATAAAATATATGCAAGAAATTAAAATGTTGTAAGTAAATAAGACCCAAGTAATTTTTATAGTGGTCCGAGGATGGGGTATTTCCTCTAATCCACTCTTCTCCAACTCCTGGAGGAATCCACTAAATGTGATTTTGGTTACAAGCGGAGTCACTAGTCCGAGGCCTTGATCACACAATTGGCTACTCTTGGGACTCGGCTTTTTCACAAAACAGTTGTCTTTCTACTTGACTCCTCGAACTCTTGGAATTGATCACACGACCTTCCAACGAGCCCAAAGCTTTTGGTTCGAACTTGAACCTTACTACTTCTCCTTCAACCTTGGAGAGTAGACCCCTTTTGTTCTTCAAACAAATTTCCTCTTCAACTTGATGAAGTAATATTTCCTTCACTGAGTGTGTTGGGTTGACTTCCTTCGATTTTAGGCTTGAGGATGTCTTTGAAAGTTTGAGAGTATTTGCGGGTTTTGCTTGCTTGAATGCTTGATAGTGTTATGAAATTCGTAATTTTCTCTCACTTGCTTCCTCGACTTTTTATAGTGTAGATTCGAAAATATGTCCGTTGAAGAGATAGACATATATTTCGGATATCACTCGTAGGTTGTTGGAATGTCTTATCTTTGCGGCATTAATGAGTATTGTACCATGAATTCAATGTTCTGCCTTTCCTTAGTCTCTGTAGGTTTTCGGGTATATCTCATTTGTTCCTTGTTTTTTGCACTTTTTAAAAAATAGCTTTATTTTTAGTAGCCTAACACAGTCTATTTCGGTAAAACCTTGACTTGTAATGACAACGGATCTCTTTCACTTTCTTCAAGTCTTGTCATTGCATACCCTTTGACATTCGATTCCAATCATTATGGAATGACTTAGATGTCGATCGGTGACTAAGATAGCTTTTTGTCACATGACTTTTACTTCACTTGGCTTCACACGGTGACACCACGGTGGGTCTTCTCTTCGATCATCGATCGACTCTTGTAATCTTCAACTTAGTGACTCTAACTCGGCTTATTCATCATATCTATTACATGTTGAATTACATTGGAAATGGGTTGTCAACTTCTTAGTCTAAGTTTTACATGGTATCATCAAAATCTAAACATAACTTTTTCTAACATGCATGACTTGTCAATAAATCAAAGTAGAACACCAACGACCATCGGGTTCCTGCGACCACTTGAGGTCCCAGTGGAAGTGGGAGCATGTTACAATGGATTTTGTAAGCTGGTTTAACGAGGTCGAATTGAGAAAACGAAGCTATATGGTTTATCGTTGATAGATTGACGAAGATTGCACATTTCTTATCGGTTAAGATAATTTTCAACATGGAATGCAGTTTGCTCAATTGTACATTGAGGAGATTGTGAGGCTACACGAGTGCGGTTTTAATTGTGTCAGCGGAGACACAAGGTTTACTTCAAATTTTTGGAAATGATTGCAAGAGCAATAGGGACGAGATTACAATTGATATGGCTTTTCATCCCCAAATATATGAAGCGATCTGAAAGGGCGATACTGACAATAGAGGACATGCTTAGAGCGTGTATGTTGGATTTCGAGGAGGTTGGGAACAAACTTGCCATTTGATTGAGTTTGCTAACAATTATTAGTCAATTATTGGGATGGCACCATACGAGGCATTATACGGGAGGAAATATAGATCGCCAATTCATTGGGAGGAAGTTGGAGAGAAGAAAATTTTGGGTCCCGACATTGTCAAAATAACATTGAACCTATAGAAAAGATAAGAGAAAGGATTAAAGTGCGCACGGGATCGACATAAGTCTTATGCCGATCCAATAATAAAAGAGTTACTGATTTGTTGTAGGCGATAATGTTTTTCTAAGAGTATCACCGACGAAAGAGATTTTCAGGTTTGGTAAGATATGTTGGACCTTATGAAATTTTGGAGCGAGTCAAAAGAGTAGCATATAGACTGGCCTTGCCGCCAGCAATGTTAGGAATACACAATATTTTTCATGTGTCCATAATACGGAGGTACATGTTAGATTCGAACTATGTCGTTAATTATGAGACCATTAGAATTGGATAAGCGAGATATCATATGAGGAGAAATCGGTGGCAATACTAGATCGAAAGGTGCACAAGTTACAAAATTCGGGACGTGGACGTAGCGAAGAAGAGGCTACTTGGGAACGCAAGGGCGAATTTCGACCCAAAACTCATCTCAAAGTAGAATTCTTCTCAATTTCAATTCATTGTCGTCGTTGGCCATTGTTGACAACCACCGAAATCAAAACCCAAAATTCAACTAATTTCAGATTTAACCCAAAATGGAAAAAAAAACCAACTAAACAAATCTAAACTCGATCTGTCATGAATCCAAGCGAACCCAAATGTCGTAGAAAAATTCCCGAATCGACCCCAAACCAACATGTTCTTCTCTAATCCGCCGAACTCACTCGTGGTTACGCCATTTCATGTCATTGTGATGCGAGTAGTTTCAACCGAGATAAAAAAAAGGGGGAGTTGTGCAGAAGAAGTAGATTAAAAAAACTAAAGAATACGAAAAGAAGCTGATATGAGAAGTCTGAGGGAAAAAGAAAGAAAATGGAAAGAAAAGGGAATTGGGGGTGGGGGCTGTTGCAGAAACAGAAGTAAGGAAAGTAAAGAGGAGAGAGAGAGAGAGAGAGAGAGAGAGAGAGAGAGAGAGAGAGAGAGAGAGAGAGGGGAATGAAATATGAAGAGAGAGATAATAAAAGTGGGTGTGGTTGTATTGGGGATGTAGAGTTAAACCAAATCGGGAATTTATTTCCCAGCTTTTCTTTGAAACATCAATAGGACCCTATTTCAATCTTCAGATTTTTAACCTTTGACCCCAATTTGACTTTCAAATTCGATTTAACCCTCAAACTTATTTATATTTTACTACGCCCCTTTTTCCCACTAGAGTGAAAGCTCTTTCACTTCACCATAGAAGGAACCTCGCTAACCTTAGAGGCGAGTTACTCAAACCACCGGACCCCCTCTGCTTTCCCACCCACCGTAAAGGTATTGGCTTAGATTAGATATTTCCTGCTCCTGCGCCCCAGCACCATTGCTTGAAATTACTTGCTTCGGATTGGCTTACGCCACTTGGCTTTATCCGACATCTTACTTGAGTTTCCCCCTCATCTATTAGAATTTTAGATTATTATTTTTTCTAAATTTTTGAGGTTAGAATATTTCGAGATTTTGACTAGTATTATATCTTTTTTTAGGCGACTTATCGAGCGAGGATTAGGCGTACTTGCATCCAACACACTTAGTTCCTACTTGCTTTCTAAAACTACGTTTCAAAGTGGGGTTTGTTTTCTAAACTATTATTGTCCTCGTTAAATGCTTAGTTATTTTGCGTGATGTATAGTACGGTTGCTTTAGACGCCTACTGTCGCCAGGGACTCAAGAGGTCTGATCGATGTATCCACTTGGTTGAAACCGAAGCAATCACGAGCTATGTCATGTCATGATTTTTAAAGAATCTATGTTATGTTCTATTGGATTGTATTTGCATTTAATGTGAAATTTCTGTGTATTTAGCTTGGACAATTTTGACTCCACTGAGCTGTGTCGCTCACCCTATATATATATCCAACTTTTCAGGTGAATGAGATGATGCTGACTAAGGGCGGTGGATATGAGAAGGCCTAAGAATATTTATGAATGTTTAAAAAAAAATGTCGAACTATTTGATTTCTTTCATGTTATTTAAGTCATTAGTTTCATTTCAAGTTCATTAGTAATTGGTAATGGTAGGATTAGACAATGGTTAAATTTTGTTTATGAAATACATTGCTTCAGCTACTATTGTATTAGTTTATTTTATTTTTAAATTGGTCGTGTTCTGTTTCATTGTTAAAAATTAGGTGCATGCTTGTTTATTTTATAATAGAAATTCTAGGGTGTTACATTAAGACATCAGAATTAGTGAACATTGAAAATCAATTATCAAATTTTATTCCCCTCAAAAAAAAATTATCAAACTTTGTTCAAAACGAGTCTTAGGAGTAGAATTAACACTACTCCAAAAAAATAAAAATAAAAACTCATTGTGTTATTTTTAGGAAGGGCAGTGGGTTCGGATAAGACCCAAACTTGAACTGATTCCGCCTCATTTGGTGCAAGTCTAGATAAACAAAAGGGTGTGAGATGGATAGTGGGTATCAATTTTTAGTTCTTGATGGGTTTGAGCCGTAGCAATTTAGTAAAACTCATCCCAGACTAGACCCATATAATTACTATATATATATAAATTACGGATTGTATATATTATTGTTGTACAACTATTGATTTGTATATTTATTATTATTTATTTCATAATGCATATAATATATATAAAATTATATAAATTTCACATTTGAAACAATTTTTGGGCTATATAAATTTAGCATATATGAAGTTGACAAGTTTGGATCTTGTGTATTCTTATTTCTTTAAGGGTCGGCGACCTTGCTCAATCTGGAACATTGTGACCTATCAAATTTGATTAGTTTCTTAAGTACAGTAATGAAACATTAATCAATATTTTATTGCTTATATGCAAAATAATGGTGAGATAATGTAAAAATGTACCCTTGTTTGTTTATGTTTCCATGGCTTTTTCAGGTTTAAACTATCATAAAAGTGGAATCACGTTTGTTATAAAATTTACAATGGAAATCATCATTTCCATTTTCTATTTTTCACATAAAACAACATCTCAAACCCATAATTTCTATTCTCAAACCTATACACTACTCTACATCACTCATCATTCTTATCAATCACTATTTTCATATTTTAACCCAATTATATATGTGAGACCCACCATTATCAACTTTATCTACTTAAAATATTACTATTTTTAAATTATAACTATCTAATGGGACCCACCAACTATAATCTTACAAATATAATATTATATATTCAAATTAAAATATTGAAGTGGACCACCACCACTAAACTTTTCAATTATTATATACATAAAATAATATTTCAAAACTACTCAAACCAAACACAATCTCATTTCCAACCCTACATAAAACACATTTAAATTCATTCATCCAAACACAATCCCAATTTCCACACGAAAACCAATAAATTCTCAAAATTTATTTCCAACTCAAAACCTGAAATTGACCATGGAAACATAAACAAACAGGCCCAGTAATTTTCAGTTATTGAGGTACTAACCAATCACCAAGCCCCACGTAGCCATACGCATAAAAGTTCCCATTTTTAGTGATTGCTTCGGTTTCGTCAACCCATCTTTCATCTCTTTCCCCATCACCACCCTTTGCTCTCAGTCTTAAGCCCACTTGTTCAATTCTCCTCTGCGAAATCAAGAACATAACCTAAATTCCAGAAAGAAAAATACTGGAACAAGCAACAGGAAAAAGCTAGAATCTTCAGTTATGATTTTCTCAACAGTAATAACTTCCTCTCCACGTGTTTGCTTACCGAAGGCCACTCGACCTATCTTTCGCCGCACAATCCGGTGCTCGGCGACCTCAATTTCGCCTAGGTTTGATCTCAAGACGTATTGGACGGATTTGATTAAAGAAATCGATCAGAAACTCGACGAGGCAATACCTGTGCAGTACCCGAACCAGATCTATGAAGCCATGCGCTATTCAGTTCTGGCGAAAGGCGCTAAGAGAGCGCCGCCGGTGATGTGCGTCGCTGCCTGTGAGCTCTTCGGCGGAAACCGCCTTGCCGCCTTCCCTACAGCCTGCGCTCTTGAAATGGTTCGATTTCTAATTTTTTAAGCTTTCTGGATTTTCATTTTTCATTTTCTTTTTTCTATATCTTGTTTATGGTAAGCTATATTCCCAATCTCGGAGCCAATTAGTGGGTACTTGCGTTCGAAATCTTAGTTATGAGATCTTATGAGTGTCAATGCAAGATATGATTAGAAATCTATCAGTTACTTTCTATCTTTTAACTTATCTGTAGTTACTTTGGAATGTTTCATTTTCTTGGTAATTTTGGTTTCAAAAAGCTTACAGATTTTGGTGTGCACTCTAAAATGTGGTCAAGCACCACTTAAACATTCAAATGTGGATGGATAGGGAGACAACATTTGCAATTTTTTTTAGTGTATAAAATGTTTATAGTTATATATGAATTTATCAAAGGACTCATATCACCTGAAGTTTAATTAATTTTGCCATTATATCTTAGTAACAGTTACGCAATATATTTTTACTTGAATTTGTTTGAGTTTCGTGTATGTTTGCCTGAGATCAATAAACAGGTAAAGGAAAAAGGAAATCAATAAGAATCAAGTTTTATTCTGATTAAAATGTTTTGGACATGATCATTGATATCAATACTGTTATCTTCTTATTGGAATTAAATCATCAATTTGGATTCTATAGGCACGGTTAATGGATTCATTGCCATTGGAGCTTTAACCTACTTTTAAGCTGCATAAATTTAGAGCAAGCACACACTGCATAAACAAAGGAAAGGTACGGGTAGTTTTGGGAAGGACCTCACACAGACTGCAAGTGGGAAGAAGACTGCACTTCTTTTTTTTTTTAAGTATGGATTTTTTTAACTCATAAACTTAGATTTATATATAATTCAGTTTTCTCCGCATTTGTTATAGAAAAACATATGTTTTTACCTTCTGTAGGGTTTTTAAACTCATGAACTGGACTTCTATATCAATCACTAATTATAAAAAAACCAAGGTTTTGTTACTCCAACAGCCATTTTCATTCCTCGAAAATAACCAAATATGCTGCCATTCCTTACTACATTTACTCATACGACACAATCTTTTTCCCCCCAAAATATTTGAAAACACCCAACTAATACACTCTAAAATATTCCAAAGTAGAACTAACATACTAAATATTTACATTTTCCCAAAGCATCCTAAAACGAATCGAAATACACCATAAGTTGTTTTACGTCAACGACACAGTATATTCTAATCCATTGACAGACAGTTCAGAGTGAAGAACAGAAGAAGCCAGACCTGGCTGACACCCTATTGCTCAAACTAAAATGAGTACATATGCGAACCAAATATACAATTTCGAGTGTTGTAGCTGTAAATCTCGTGATTGGTACACTACATAAGTTTCTTTTGTTTTGAGCTTTTATGATGTCAATTTTAAGTTTTGCCGTCTTGATTATGTTTTTCTACTTATTTGTTTGAACTGGGAATATCTAAAGAAACCTACCCCTGTAGTATCTGGAATATATATATATATTTTTTTTTTTTTTTGGGGGTGGGGGGTGGGTTGGGGGATGTAATTACAAAATATTAGGGCTGAGGTTCGGGCTAATTATAAAAAAACCTTGAGAGTTTTTAAAATTGCAAAAAAACTTGAGATTTGATTTTTGTCTTATATTTTCCCCTTCCTAAGCAAAAAATGTTTCAAATACCCCCTAATATTTATTACCCAATTAAAGTTGAGACATAATCAATCCTAAGGGGACTTTTTGTAATTTTGAATTATCTCTGGGTTTTTTTGTAACTAGTCCAAACCTCAGTGTTCTTTTTTTGTGTAATTATCCCTTTTTTCGTTACACAAATAGAATGATCCAGATTCTAGGTAAGAAGACTATATAACTCAATTTCCTTTTCCCATCTTGCTTTAGCAATCAAAACACCGGTTAGTTTTGTTAGTATTTCCTCATTCCTTATCATGTGCATGCTTTTATATAGGTTCATGCTGCTTCATTAATTCACGATGACTTGCCATGCATGGACGACGACCCATCTAGAAGAGGCAAGCCCTCCAACCACACGATATTCGGCGTGGACATGGCAATATTAGCAGGAGACGCATTGTTCCCTCTCGGCTTTCGCCACATCGTCTCACACACCCCAACCGATCTCGTCCCGAAACTCGCCTCCTTCGAGTCATCGCGGAGATCGCAAGAGCAGTGGGGTCCACCGGTATGGCCGCCGGTCAGTTCATCGACCTCGAAGGTGGGCCCAATGCGGTTGATTTCGTCCAAGAAAAGAAGTTTGGTGAAATGGGCCAGTGCTCTGCTGTTTGTGGAGGTCTACTGGCTGGTGCATCAGATGATGAGATCCAACGGCTGAGAAATTACGGTCGGGCTGTGGGTGTTTTGTATCAGGTGGTGGATGACATTCTTGAAGCGAAAACAGAGACAGAGGAAAACAAAAAGAAGGGTAAAAGTTATGTATCGTTATATGGAGTAGACAAAGCGATGGAGGTGGCCGAGGATCTGAGGTCCCAGGCTAAGAAAGAGTTGGATGCATTGGAGAAATATGGTGAGAAGGTTTTGCCATTATACAGCTTTGTTGATTATGCTGCTGATAGAGGTTTTAGCTTTGCCGCACCAGTTTGATTGATAATAATATCTAAATGATCCTACTTGCACCTTTTTATAGAGTACTATTCGCTATGGCGGAGCAAAGTGTATTTAGTTGTCATGAAAGAGTGCACTCGTTTGTATGTAGTATTTCTTTATGTTCTCTGATTTCCATATAGAGATTTCTTTTCCAGAAGGGATAATTACAAAATTACCCTTGAGGTTTGACCTAAATACAAATCCTAGTTAAACTTTCAAAATTACAAAAAGTACCCCTAAGGTTTGATCAGTGTTAAAATTAAAGGGTAAACTGCGATATTTTCATAAATATGAGGTGGATTTTGAAATTTTTTTGCTTGTGAAGATGGTAAATGTTAGATAAAGTAAAACCTCAAGGGTGTTTTTTTGTAATTTTGAAAGTTAGCTGGATTTTTTCTAATTAGGTCAAACCTCAAGGGTACATTTTGTAATTAACCCGCTCCAGAATAGAGTAAGTCAGTGGACGGATGCATTATACATAGGGATAATTGCAAAGATACTTTTAAGGTTTAGCCTAATTACAAAAACCCAATTTTCTTTTAAAATTATAAATATACCCCATTGACGTTTGTTACTATTTTACAACTTGCACTCTCAGGAGGAGGTGGGGGTATGTGTTAGTGTGTTAGATAAATACAAACCTCAATGGATATTTGTAACACTTTAAAGAGGTGTTTGTAATTTTGGAGATACCTGGGTTTTTTGTTTTTTAGTAATTAGACTAAACCTCATAGTGGTTTTGTAATTTTCTCTTTAACATATATGAAAAAGGATAATTCTTGATAAGTTGATATATATCTCTCTCCTGGAGTTGTGTGCATCCAGTATTTGCTATTAGCATAAAGCAGTCAAGTGGGGATGATAGTTGTATCCGGAAATATATTAGTGGCACTTGATTATGAGTTTATTATGTTATGACAAAACATGGAACATGCTGAAAGGAATACCGACTGGGAGGAAGGGCCAAGAGACATTTTGAGAATGGTGATATTATGGGTTGAAGATGGAAAAAAAACTTAGAAACTGGGAATAGCTTCTCACTGGTACCATATATGTAGGTCCCAAGGGGTGATAATGTAAGTCTAGAAGGGGAGGTTGAATAGACTTTACTAGATTTTTTATTTTAGTAGTTTAGTCACAAGTCACCGGGTCTAGGGGTGATCATAAATTTAAAATAACCGCCCGCACCGCCCGCACCGCACCGCACCGAACCGTTAATATTAATTTATCAGAAAAACCGCGATTAAAAATTATAAGCGAAACAAACCGACTGCCAAAACCGACCGCCCATGTATTGAGTAGTAAGGACAATTATATACCTAGCATATTACAACAATACAACTATAATATTCTAATTCTACTCTTCAACTCCAAAATGTCAAAACTGTGCACCCTTGTGTTTCTGTTTCTTATAGCACCCTTGTGTTTCTGTTTCTTATAGCATTAGTGCAGTGGACATTTTTCTTCAAAAATAAAATGTTTTGAGTGCACCTTTATTTTCCTAAAAACCTATTTTTGTTTGAGTGCACTTTGTACTACAAGATTTTCTTTCAAAAAGTGTGTATTTCATTTACTGAAACTTGAAAGTTGATGTTTTTAGTGTGTCCAATTGAATACATGTAGTGAATTCATTTTGTAATTGTCTACCATTGGAGAATTCTAGTGATATAACAATAAGTTTTATTTATTTAAAATATTTTTATTTTCTTACAATTAATATTATTTATTTAATGTTTGGAATTGATATTCAAAAATGACTAAACCTTCTAAGCTATCGCTCAAGAGAAAATATAGAACTAGAACACTTATGATTTTAACCGCTAAACCGCCCGCCACCGCCTAAAACCGCACTTATGATTTTATTTAGCAAAACCGACCGCCACCACCCGCCACCGCCTAAAACCGCATATGGCAATTCGGTTTGAAAATTATTGAAAAAACCGCAAAACCGCACCGTGATCACCCTAGTTTGGGTCCTTGGTAGATGTACTTAGTTTACCTTTACAAAGAAAGTTAGCCACTCAACAGTCTCGACTGAGCTGTTGATAAGATAACTCAGTTGATTCAGTTAACTCTTTAGAAATTCAGTAGACTTGGTTTACAAAATAAATATTTTCACCCTTTTATTAAAATACATTTTTCAACGCTTGTTTTAAACTTAGTTATTATCAATTGACTTAGCAAATATAACAAACAACAATTAAGATATGCAAGAAATAAAGTGTTGAATGTAAATGACACAGATCAATTTCTATAGTGGTTTGAGGATGGGGTAATTCCTCTAATCCACTATTCTCCAACCCCTGGAGGTAATCCACTAGGTAATGTTGACTTTGTTACAAAATGGTGACAGTCCAAGCTAGGCCTTGATCACACAGTTGGCTTTGCTTCTGGGACTCAGCTTCTTCACAAGACAGTTGTCCTGCTACTTTCTGCTCTTTTAGACTCTTGGATTTGTTCACACAGCACTCCAACAAGTCCAAAGCGTCTGATTCGAACTGGAACCTCACTACACTTCCTTCAACCTTGGATGTGCAGACCCTTTATCTTTAAACAAGTTTTTCTCTTCAACAGTTTGAAGTTGTCTTTCCTTCACTGAGTGTATTGGATTGATTTACATCGAGATTTAGGCTTGAGGATAGTATTGAATGCTTGAGGGATTTTTGCTCTTGATTGCAGGTTAGTCTCTATTGCTTTGCTTGCATTCGTAACCTTCTCTTAGATGTATTTCTCAGCCTTTTATAGTGCATGTTTGAAAAATATATCCATTGAAGAGATAGATGTATTTTTTAAACTACACTTTGAGGTCGTTGGCTTGTCTTGTCTTGCAGCTTTGATGTAGACTAATCCTCGAATTAATGTTCTGCAACCTTTCCTGGATCTCTGCAGATTTTCAGGGACATTCTATTGGTTCCTTGCTTTTTGCACTCTTTCAACAAAACAGTTTTAAAGATGGCAGTCTGACATATACATACTTTCAGCAAACATTTGACTTTGCTTTGACAACGGATCTCTTCAGCTTTCTTGAGTCCTTATTGCTGCATAACCCCTTTGATAGTCAACTCCACTTATCTAGGAGTGACTCAACCTGTCTGGCACGATCGAGACAATTTTTTCACATTTTGACTGAGACTTGTCTTCACTTCACTCAGCTGCCACACAACTAATTCTTCATCTTGGTCTCCAGTCGACTCCTGCATTCTTCAACTTGGCTGCTTCCACCAACTAATAGAGCCATATCTATTACAAGTTGATTTACAGTAGAATTTGGGTGTCAACTTCCTGAACTAAGTTTTACATGGTATCATCAAAACCTATTACATAAATTTTCCAACAATATAGTTAGGGGTAGCTAAATGGAATCGAAACTGAGTTTCAAACCAGAATTAGAACCATGGTCAACTGTTTCGTGAACTGTTGACTGGTCAACTGTTTCGTGAACTGTTGACTGGTCAACGGTTCCGAAATCGGAACCGGAACCGTGTAGGCCTATTTTCTTGGTCTCAAAAATCGTGGAACCGGCAATTTTAACTCGATGGAACCGGTAGAACCGACGGTTATAAGATTAAAACCAATGATATTTAATTTTATTTGGTAAAATATGCTAGAAGAAATGTTAAATGTTTATTATGATGTTGTATATTCGTAACTATATGAGACACATTTTAAACCAAATGTTGTAAGCAAGCTATGTGAACTATGATTCCTTTATGCTCTAATAGTATATAAACAGTTTAATATTATTATTAATATTAAATATAAAACTCAATTGAATATTAAGTCTAAGTCTTTTTTTTCCCCCATTTTTTGTAACTAAAATTGATAAATTATTTTTAAAAAAATAAAAAATTATCAAAAGATAAATAAACGGTTCCTAAAATCGGACAGAACCGTGGAGAAACTTGATTCTAAATTGGGCACCTAACCGAACCGTCGGTTTTAGTATTGGAACGAGAACCGTGAGATAACGGTTCATTGATTATATTGTGATTGTGATTACAATGGGAGCCTTCAAGATGGCTTTACAAAAACAGAATAAGAAAATTACAAGAAGTAGAATCGACTATTACAACTTGAATAACATAAGCCAAGTCGAGTAGAACTCTATCCGCAAGACAAATACGTCCCGACTAGTGCTCACGGATGCGACGTAATATCCCCAAAGATAAAACGGCTCAACCTCCTCTGCGTACAAGTACACCACCGACACAAAAGCACCTTTCGAACTCGGAACGAAATCACTGTTGGACTCGAATGCGCAGAGTGAAATGTTGTTGAAAATGTGATACGAAAATGTTACAACACTTTTCACGACACCTTTGAAATATGCGAATGTATGCGATTTTTAGGTATTGAACACTCGCATCGAAACCAAATATATATAGGCAACAAAAATCCACCCGCATGGAATTAAACATGGTAAGTTAATGGCCATTAACCTTGTTCGCCTATTTTTTAGCTTCACCGCAAGTGTACGGATCGATTTATAGAATAGGGTTTGCAAGGTCGAATCCACGAGGGATTAATAAATTAATGTACTAAGTATTGGATTATAATAGTCCTATTTTTATCTAAACTATCGAAATTTGAAGGTTTGGTTTTATTACTACTAAAGCGAGAAATTAATCCTAAAATAACAAAGTAAAGAGCGATTAATAGATCAAGTATGAATGGATGGATTCATGGGTTATGGTTTCAATTAATATCCTACTTTTATGCTCGTTTAAGCAAACCAAGTTAAACATATTCTTCTCTATAGACCAATCACAAAAGTAATTTACTCTCTCTCTCGAGATGTATGTAAAAGCGTTGATTGGAATATCTATGTTAGCATCTCTACTCAACATGAGATATCCAACTCCCAAAAGTTCAAAAGATTAAAAGATCTCACAAATATTCACGGACTTCTCAATCATGCAATCTATTTGTGTCAAGTACTCAAGATCTAGTATTGAAACTCATCTGTTAGAATTATGAATCAATACATCAAACAAGTTTAGATCAAATGCCTTTTGATAAAACAAGAATTAAAGCAAAGTACTTGAATAGAGAAAAGAAAACATTAACTTCAATTATCCTTAATCATCACATAAAAGTGTTTATTAATCTACTCCCAAACCCGGGAATCACAAGAGTTTTAGCCAGGACATTGAAAATAAACAATTCATAGACAAATTATTCATAATCAAAATCTAACTAATTGAAATACGATACGATGGAATGAGTGACTTGGGGATGACGATGATCTCTCGATCTATTTTCAATCCTCGAAGGTGTGGTTGCGGTCTTGATCAATCTCTCAAGTATCCCTTGGAAAACTCTCTTTTCTTTGGTTTCTAGGGTAAAAATCAGCGTCTTTTCGTTTGTGGCCGCCCGGTCTATTTGTACTTCGTTCGGGTCGAAACCTAGTTGAAATTTGACAAACTCTTTTTCCCAGACATGGCACGACCAGTGCCCTTTTTGGCACACCCCCGTCTTTGGCCGTGCCGAACCATTTGTAATCTTTCTTCATAGAGCACGGGCGTGCCAATATGGCACGGGCTGCCCGTGCCCCAAGGCCGCACCTTGAGTCATCTGTTTGGGTTGAGCACGGGCCGTGCTAGAGGAGCACGCCCGCCTGCGTGCTCACCGGAACAATATGCCCATAGACTATTTTTTCCGTTTCTCGCCCGGTTCGTCAACTTCTTCTCGACTCGACTCCAAACTTCGTCACTGAGTCAAGTATTGGCGGTTGCAATGCTCGAATTATTGCCACTATGCCACAAATATAGATAAATTCCTACAAACGAGCAAAGCGTAATCCAATTCCACAAAACAAGAATACTACCCAATTTACTTGTATAACGCATGCATATTCCCACATTCTAGCCAATATTAAGCCCAAAATACATGCAAAATACCGGTCAACAATCGCCGTAAAAGCACGCGAGTCGTAATTTGCAGCCGTTCGGTATGGGGCGTCCGATAGTACCCCAAAAATTTGATTAAGTTCGGCAATAGTGACGGTTCTCCATTCGTTGCCCAACTTGAACTGGATTTCCCGAGGCTCACTCTGTGGTCGTGTTGCCGTGACCTGAACAGTGTTTAAGAACTCTAGTGTGAGTGTCTTGTAGGTTGGCCACCGCCCTTGCATAAATGCGGTCCATCCAACTCGATCAAACATTTGCCACACCTCCTCGTGTATCCCGAGAGCTCGGGTACATATTCATCGTCGATATAGCGTGCAAAAAGTGCGAATGAACGATGGATGAGCCGGTTCCATTTATCCAAAGATTTCATTTTCATCAATAGTGAGCCCGTAAGCCTCGGGGCTGTCCGGGTGTGGTGGCGCTCGAGCGGCCGCGGCTCCCAACCTCGTCTTCCTCGGTTCGGTCGTGGTTCAGCCATGTTTCAATTTAGTACCTGGCAAAACAATCGTGAGAATCCATACTTGCCAAGTAAAAACAAACAATGAATTAATACAACAATTTCACTAGAAGTATAGTAGCTCATCATCAACAATTCGATTCATAATCAAGCGTTCAATTCACATACCAATATAATTGCCGAGAATCCTAGCCCCTAACCTCCTAAACAATCTAACACAAGTATAATCCATCAAGCAATCAACTAAATTCATCACAATTCAACAACCCACCAAGTGTTCGATAAAAAGCCCCATAGAAAATTCCAATTAAAAATATGGCTAAAGTATCACACAAGCATTATATATCAACCCTAGTTCATAACTCTCAAGAAATTTGACATAAAATTTTCAATTCATACCTTAATTTTCGAGAATTAGAAGAGAGTTGGATTGTTGAAACCCTAGGTGCTATCTACCCCAAATCCTTGCTTCCAAGCAAATTCACACGTGTAATTCGTGTTTAGAGTAGTGTGGGAGGTGAGTAGTGATGATATCTAGAAGAAATTTTCGAAAAAAACTTGGAGGGGGAGGGTTTTCTTGTTCGTCCGTGCGTGAAGGGGGAAAGATTTTGTGAAGAAAATAAGGCCCTGCCCGTCGGTTTTAAGCCTCAGCAGGCATGAGCACGGGCGTGCTCATTCGGCACGGGCCGCCCGTGCTAGGGGCCGAAAGATTGCTCCCAAAAATCCTTAAGGCGCACGGGCCGTGCCAAACGGCACGGGTGGCCCGTGCTAGGGCCCGAACTTTGGAGCCCTGAATTCTGGAAAGGGCACGGACGTGCCATATGGCACGGGTTGCCCGTGCTGGGGTCCGAACCTTGTGTTCGAGTTTTTCCCCTTTTTTTTTTAACCTATGAAAGCAATAAAATCCTAACTTAGAAAAGGGAAAGGAAACAAATTAAGAAACATGGGAAGAAATAAAACAACAAAACCATTGGGTTGCCTCCCAACAAGCGCTAAATTTAACGTCTATAGCTTGACGCTGTTTAGTTGATCATGGCTCTAGCAATGTGAGGCGTGTCACTTCCTCCTTTTGCTCCCGGCTCAAGTAATGCTTGATTCTCCGGCCATTCACCATGAATGTCTTCCCATCTCTACTCAATAGCTCCACTATTCCCGGAGGATTTAACACTTTCTTTATCACAAACGGCCCCACCATCTAGACTTAAGCTTTCCCGAGAAAGAGTTTAAGACGTGAGTTAAACAAAGGACTTGTTCACCCTAAAAACTCCTCTTCTTTATCATTCGATCGTGCCATCGTTTGGTTCGCTCCTTGTAAATCCGGGAATTTTCATAGGCTTCATCCCTAATTCCTCCATCTCATTCAGTGCAAGAGCCTCTTTTCACCCGCCGCTTGGAAGTCAAAATTCAACTTCTTTACAGACCCAAAACGCCTTATGCTCTAATTCGACGGGCAAGTGACACGATTTCCCGAAGACTAACGTCGACACGGTGATGTGCCCAAGGGTGTCTTGTATGCGATCCGATATGCCCATAGTCGTCATCTAGCTTCATGGCCCAATCTTTGCGATTTATGTTCATCAAGTTTTCTCTAAAATCGCTTAATCTCACGATTGGCTACCTCTGCTTGTCCGTTTGCTTGCGGATGGTATGCTAATGCCACCTTGTGCTTAACCCCGTACTTTGCAAGTAGAGTGCTCATTAATTTATTCACAAAGTGTGACCCCCCGTCGCTAATCAAAGCTCTCGGGGTTCCAAACCGAGTGAATATATTTTTCTTCAGAATTTGAGCACTACTCGCGCATCATTGGTCTGAGCCGGAATAGCTTCAACCCATCGAGATACGTATTCCACTGCAAGTAGAATGTATTGATATCCTGACGAAGATGGGAAGGGGCCCATGAAGTCGATCCCCCACACATCGAAGAGTTCAACTTCCATCACATTGGTCATTGGCATCTCATGTCGTCTCGAGATGTTTCCCATCCGCTGGCACCTATCACAACTTTGTACGAATAGATAGCAATCGTTAGATAATGTAGGCAAGATAATCCACTTTGTAATACCTTAGCCGCCGTGCGCGCCGAAAATGTCCTCCGGAAGGTGAAGAATGGCATGTTTGTAGAACTCCCTCCCACTCTTCTTGAGGTACACATCGTCGAATGATGGTGTTGGCGCACACTTTAAAGAGCGGGGATCGTCCCACATGTAAAACTTGACATCGTGGAGGAACTTCTTCTTTTGATAAGATGATAAATCCGGAGGCAAAACCCCGCAACCAAATAATTAACAAAATCGGCATACCATGGGAATTTAGCTTGTAGCATCGTGGTTGCTCATCGGGAATTCCTCCTTAATTGCCTCCGTGATTTCTTTCTCCTCCTTCTTGTATTTTAGTCCGGACAAGTGATCGGCTACTACATTCTCGCAGCCCTTTCTATCCCGAATTTCCACATCGAATTCTTGTAGCAAGAGGATCCACCAAATCGAGTCTCGGTTTGGCATCCTTCTTGTCAAACAGATATTTAATAGCCGCGTGGTCGGTGTGGATGATCGTCTTAGTCCCAATCAAGTAAGATCGAAACTTGTCGAATGCAAACACGATTGCTAGCATTTCCTTCTCAATGGTAGTGTAGTTTTGCTTTGAGCCTTTGTCTAAGGTTATGCTCGTAGTAGATGGCTCAACATCTTGTCTCGTTTCGACCCAAAACAGCCCCAACCGCAAAGTCGCTGGCATCACACATTAGTTCGAAGGGCTGACTCAATCCGGAACTACTAGAATGGGTGTTGTCACTAAAGCCTTCTTCTTAAATTTCAAAAGCCTGCAAACAATCATTGGAAAAATTGAAAGCGAGATCTTTTTCTAATAACTCGACTTAAAGGTTTAGTGATTTTAGAAAAGTCACGGATAAACCTTCCGTAGAATCCGTGTCCTAAAAAACTTGAATGGCTTTCTCGTTTGTTGGAGGTGTGAGTTTCTTGATTGCCACAACTTTCGCTCTATCAACTTCCAAACCTGGAAGAGACTCGGTGGCCTAAAACAATGCCATCTCATACCATGAAGTGGCACTTTTCCCAATTTAAAACAAGGTTAGTCTCCTCGCATCTCTCGCAAAACTAGAGAAAGGTTATCCAAGCAATGATCAAATGAATCTCCAAACACGGAAAAATCATCCATGAAAACCTCCATTATTTTCTCAATGAAATCATGGAATATAGCCATCATGCATCTTTGAAAAGTAGCGGGTGCGTTACAAAGTCCGAATGGCATCCTGCGAAATGCAAAGGTACCATAGGGGCATGTAAAGGTCGTCTTCTCTTGGTCTTCCGGGGCAATCATGATCTGATTATACCTAGAATAACCATCGAAAAACAATAATAATCATATCCCGCCAAACGATCAAGCATCATATCAATAAAGGGAAGGGAAAGTGATCTTTGCGAGTAGCATCATTCAACTTCCTATAATCAATACAAATTCTCCATCCGATTTACTCTAGTCGCTATAAGCTCATCACTCTCGTTTCTTACTACCGTCATCCCCCTTTCTTCGGCACCACTTGTACCGACTTACCCAAGAGCTATCGTAAATAGCATAAATAATTCCAAAGATCTAACCATTTTAAAACTTCTTTTCTAACGACTTCTTGCATTATAGGGTTTAATCTTCTTTGATTTTGCACCGAAGGTTTGTAGACATCTTCCATTCTAATTTTATGCATCACAATCGATGGACTAATGCCTTTCAAATCAGAAATTGACCAACCTATCGCCGACTTATGTTTTCGTAACACCCTAAGCAATTTATCGAGTTGAACTGAAGTTAAAAGTGATGATACGATTACCGGACTCGTGTTATTCGCTCCAAGGAATGCATATTTGAGATGCTCGGGCAGGGGTTTGAGTTCTGGGTTCGATTTGGCCTCTTCGGAAGGGAGCACGGGCTGCCCGTGCTGATGAGCACGGGCCGTGCCATCTGCAGCTCCTTCAGCGTTCCTTCGACCTTAGGCACGGGCTGCCCGTGCCATTTGGCACGGGCCGTGCCGTCGTCGTTTTCTTCAATTTTTTCGTCGGCCATCGCCATACGCACGCCTGGCGTGCTCAAGGGCACGGGTCATGCGTCCTCAGAGAACGATTCCCGTGACGTTTTTCAGGCGTGTGTGTGCCTCTTGCGCTCCTCGGTAGTTCCTGCATATTATCCAAAGCACAAACACAATCATACAAGTCTTGGTTATCAATATCAATAGTCAAGTTCGATGTTGAACACGAATGTGTCAAACCAAACTCCAAAGTATCCCGAAACAATGTATGATCCGCATACTCATCAATGCAGGATTCAACTACGCCTATGAATTTACAAGTCTCCACACCATCATGAAATTGAAGTGCCTTATATATCGTAAATAGAACATGCTCATCATTAACCCGTAACGTGAGCTCTCCTTTTGCACATCTATTAAGGCCTTCCCGTGTCGCTAGGAATGGACGCCCAAGTATCAAGGGAACGTCTTTATCTTCCTCCATGTCCAAAGACTAAGAAATCCACAGGGAATATGAATTTATCAACTTTGACAAGTACATCCTCGATTATTCCTTTGGATACGTGAGTGATCGATCCGCGAGTTGTAAGGTGACCGTAGATGGCTTCACCTCTCCCAATCTAAGTTGCACGAAAATAGACAAGGGCATTAAGTTAATACTCGCTCCTAAGTCACAAAGTGCTTTCTTAAAGAAAACATCACCAATAGCACAAGGGATAGTGAAACTCCCTGGATCTTTCAACTTCTCGTGGTAGTTTCCTTTGGATTATTACACTACACTCCTCTGCCAGTTACTTGTCTCGAAACTAGTCATCTTCCTTTTCTTTGACATCACATCCTTCAAGAACTTAGCGTAATTGGGCATCCGCTCCAATGCATCCGCAAAAGGAATGTTAATATGCGATTTTTAAAAATATCTAAAAACTTAGCAAATTGTTGTGCGTCTAACTTTTTCTTTTGAAAACGTTGGGGAAAAGGAAGGGGAACATTAAGTTTAGAAATATCGGGGTTAGAGGAGGATTTAAGCTTCTCGGCCCCTTTTTTGTTCAAGACGATGTCCTCGAACCTTCTTCTTTTTGGCCTCAACCTCGCCATTTGCCTCGGTTCCGCATCACCCAAATGTATCGATTGTCGTGTCGGCAAGGCGCATGGGCTGGCCGTGCGGTGGAGCACGGCCGTGCCGTCTGCGATTCTTCGAATTTTCTGTATTTTTGGCCCCTCGTATTCCGTTCCACTCCTCGGACGAATGGCTTTACACTGCTTTCCTTTGGGTTTACCTCGGTGTTGCTCGAAACCGCCTTTTTGATGCTTTGCCCACCAATAATTGTAGCTATTTGACCAATTTGGGTCTCAAGATTCTTCATCCTGGGACCCCATTGGGTGACATGGTTTTCAATTTTATCCATCTTTGCC
>JABTTQ020002985.1:0-129508 GCA_016081115.2 Rehmannia glutinosa | reverse complement strand
ATATTTGAAATCAAGAATTTCAAATCCATAATAGCAAATTCATTAAAATTGCTTCGATAAATATCAAATAAGCGATTTCAAACCCATCTCAATAGAATCATTTGGAATTCTTTCCTTAAATCCCCTCTCAAATCCAAAATTCTTACATGGGATAATTACAAAACCCCCTAGGTTCGGGCTAATTACAAAAGAACTCCAAAAGGTTTTTGAAAACTACAAAAAAAACCTTGAGGTTTGATTTCGTCTTACATCTTTCCCCTATATAAAAGCAAAAAACATTTCCAAACACCCCTAATACTTATAGAAATACTGCAGTTACCCCCTTAAAAATTTAGCACATAATCAAACCTGGTGGAGCCTTTTGTAATTTTGAAACATCACCGGATTTTTTTGTAATTAGCCCAAACCTTAGGTATTTTTTTGTCATTATCCCTTCTTCCATCCAAACGCAACCTAAAATACATTGCTTGTGGATCCAGATGCTTTATATTAAGAACCAATCTGTTTCTGTAGAGGCGCATTGGAAAACAGAAACCATATGTGAAAAAAAGCGAGAAAAAAAATTACACATTATGCATCAAAACTACTAAATCCAGTTTTACATCATCATACAAGTTTCTTTAAACATGTATACCCCTTCAACATAGTTCAGGATGAAATGTACCGTTCAGTGGTCCAAATGATATATTAATACCTTAATCTGGCAAAGCAGTTCCTCTCTCAAGATTGTTCTTGATCTCAAGCGTGTACTTGCCAAAAGCTCGCTCGATCTTTTTATTGAAATGCTCATTACGGTCATTAATCGAGTCAATATCCTTTTCTTCACGGAACTTTCTCCTCCTGCTGAAGGCCCTCGACTTCTCCTCCCTCTCCTTGAGCTCCTTGACCATTTTGTCAACCTTATCCTCTGAGATCTTCGGAGACTGTTCAAATCACAATAACACGAGAATCACGTTTCTAGACAGATACCTTTAACTTAAGGGATAATTACAAAGACCCCTTGAACTTCGGGCTAATTACAAATAACCCAGAGTTTTTTGAAAATTACAATAACCCCTTTAGGTTTTTGATAAGTCCTACATTTCCCCTCTTCATATGAAAAAAAATAAAAAAAAAATTCAAAAGCTCCCCTTACGTTTATCAAAATACTATAGTTACCCTCTTAAATTTAAAACACAATCAAATCTCAAGGGGAATTTGGTAATTTTCAAAAGCCTCTTGGTTTTTTTGTATTTAGCCCAAACCTTAGGGAGGCTTTTTCTAATTATCCCTTAAATTAATGGTCCCATACTTGAAATATGCTAATGATGCTTACTTTTCCATATTGAAGACTTGAAGCCTCTCGGTAGAATTCTGGATCTGCTTCTTTCATTCTGCTGTACTCCTCAAGGTCTACGTCGATATTCTTTGTTCTTTTCTTGTATGCATTGTACAATGTTTTTTGATTGAAAACTGTAAAGAAAAGTAAGTTAATTGCCTGTGGAAATATAATGTTACTGGTAATGGGATAAACCAATTAACAGGATTCGGCAATGTAACTCAATTTTTAGAAACAGAAAATTCACATAACTCGCAAGCAATGAAATCTTAAAAAGGAAAAACATAAGGTAAGAAGAAAAGGAAGAAATGAAAGGCAAGTGTATGACTTAGAAAGGCTGGAAAACAGATTAAACATGAATTCGTTCTTCCCAAACACTTCCACAAAGAAGAAAAGAAAATAATAATTTACTTTATTTTTAAACATATTGATGGAATGGAACTTTTAATAACTAAAAGAATTAAAAAGAATATTTTATTTATTTTCAATAATATTGACGGAATGGAACTTTTAACTACTATTGAATTAAAAAAGCCAACATTTTCAGTATTTATCACGAATTTCAGCACTGCATTACAAGCTTTTCCAACATATAAACACGCAGTACTCCAGAAGTGGACCAGAACGATAATGTACACCGGAATGTCCATGATCCTTATCATCAACTTGATGAATTAATTTCAAGTACTTCATAGCGTTACCTAATTTAATGGGGCGTTCAAAAGGATACCCATTGTTTTATCAAACATTCTGTCCTGGATACTCCAGCTCAAATATCCACTGTTTGCTTGGTGGCTTTATTAATGCAGAAAACACTAAAGTTTCTTGAAGCTTCTTTTACATATACGTGATTAAGGCGCTACGAGAGAATGTGTTTCTACAGACCCCTAGCTATCCGAGTGTACATCAAAAACATAATCATGAAGGTACTCTTAATGGGTTGAGACCAGATCAATAGTCCTACACTTACAGTTCCGTATTCATGGCTGTCAAAATGCATAAGTCGGATATACTGCAAGGATTAAAAACTAACATATATCCATAACCAAATTGAGGATACGGCTCTCAGGTATTTCACACAATCAGAAAACATGACAGCAAAAACCATCAAGTTATAAGAAAACACTTCGAGGAACTTACTAGTTCAGGTGCAACATGGTTTAATAAATAATTAATTTCTATAATTTAAGCATGGCCATGCGATAGATGTAAAACACCGCCACGGTAAATAAGAAATAATACGCATCAAGCGGCAGATCTAAGCATTAAATCAAAACCAACACAGAAGAATGGTCCCTTACCATCCCAACCAGCAGGAGCAGGGTCCTTCTCCCATTTCTTGTACTTCGTCTCCGCCATCTCTTGTGTATCCAGCATATATGCCTTGCTCATATATGCATCTAGAAGTTTCCCGATTTTCTTCTTCCTCTCCTCAAGCCATTTTTGCTTGGAAATCCCTCTAGACTCTACTGGAGCTTCTGATTTTTTCTTCTCTGCAACCATCGCAGTCTGATTGGCTTTTCTTGCCTCATTCTACATGAAATAAGACAGAAGAAATATATAATACAGATATGAACATTTATCTATGATAAGGAACATGAAGAGCGTTATCTATCTGTTATTCTGGACTAAGAGGGTGTTTGGTTGAGCTTATAAGCTCTTCAAAACATCTTAAAAGATGTTTGAAAGCTATAAGTTCTCTTTAAAAGTGTTTGGTAGAATTTTTTTGAAAGAACTTATAAGCTCCCAAAATAAGATGGAACTTATAAGTATTTTTGTTTTATAAAAAAAGGGAGATCCCAACTTTGTTTCAGAATAAGATTTTATTTTGACAATCTCCTCTAGTTTTTTTTACCATTTTAATAATAAAATTAATCATCTTATTTTATCCAATCACTTCAATACTTATTTAGAATGTGAACTAACATCTTATAAGCTCTAAAAACATCTTATAAGATGCAGAAGCTTACAAAATCTTTTAAATAAGCTCACCCAAACACACTCTAAGAAAATTGTGTTCAAATGCTGACCCAACCCTTACCATCTTCAATCTCAACTCAAATAACCTCTTCTGCCTCCCTGTAAGATTAGCAATATTTCTGGCTGCATCATCTTCACCATCACTACCAGCTTCCTCATCAGAATGATACTCACCGCCATTGCTTTCGACGTTGGTGCTTTCTCTTTGATTGGAAGGAGCAATCATATCTGGCTGTACATTATCCTCAACAGCTTGCAATCCTACCAACAGTACACAGAAAATTAAGCCAAGAGAAATAATACTAAACATATGATGCAGCAACATTTTTTATGTTTACGAGAAACATAGTACAAGACGGAAATAATTAATAAGAAATGTTAGCCAAAGTAGAGCATTCCTGTCTCTATACTATTGGCAGTAATAACTGATTAACTGTTAAGGCACTATATATACAAAGTTGCATGCATCATATGTTCATATTGCAGCTGGCAGCTGATATGAAAATTCAGTTACCTTCTTCTCCAGTTCTCCATATTTTCTCTCTAACTATGTGCGGTCCCATATGATCCACTCAATTCATTTGATTGTTAATAAATTCAATTGCCTTTTATTAATTCATATGTTTCACCCTAAACCACCACCGGACCAGGGGTAAAAAAAACACCAACAGATTACAATCAAAACATATCATGATAAGCCACATATTCCATGACACATCACCTAATGTCGATACATAGTAGCCAACCATACGTTTCACCTCATGTTATGTTGCACAAAATCTTTTATTTCATCCTTAAATTTGATTCGACAAGAACAGTACTGAAGTAACAGTAGCTAAAGCAACAAGAAACCAACCTGCATCAAATTTATTCATCTTTTTCTTCGCCTCAGCAATAATATTGAAGCAATATTCACTGCATTCATGATATGGATTCGCCGCGTTTCTGCATTCTGGATGCACCCTCCTTCTTCATCCATACTTTCTTAAGTATAACGATCCCTGCGCCAGAAGAAACTATAAATACCTAGACAAGAAAATATTAATAATAAGCAAATTAACCCTAGTTAAAACATTTTTTCGAATAAATTGCAGCTTAATGAGGCTTCAATGAGAAAAAAAAAGGTAATAATACCTGCGTATCCACGAGCGAGTTCAGAGCACGAGTTTTTAGGGCTGCTATGAACTGAGAAGATGGTAAGAAGCAATTGGGGATTTTTCCAGGAAGAAACGATTTCTTTTCTTGAGGGAGTCTATTGGTATTGGATTCGGAATCAAAGATTTGACATTCGAGAACAATAAACCTTGGGCCAGAGAACATATATGAGTCAAAAGATAAACTGGACCGAAAGTCCAATTGTTATAGGTCCAATTAGGCCCAATATATGAGTCTAAATTGTAAATCCATATTATACAATGCTACACTACTAATTACTGGATACTATACTGGTAAAATTGTAAATCATTCAATAGGAGTATAATATTCTTATGAAGTGTGAAATAATGATGTTAGACTATTATGAAATGAACTACTTGATGTTTATAAAATTCAACAACTCTCAACTCCGGCTGAATAATACCTTTTTTTTTAGACTTGGGCTATATTTGGGTATTATTCATGCTAAACTTGATGTGTAGATAAGAATCAAGTGTCTCATTTTCTAAAAATACTTTAATAATAAATGGTATACCAAATGTATATGTTCCAGTGTAGCATCTGTGGCACCCCATGTTTTGAATTACTCTAAATGGTTTTTAAATCTTACAAGACTATTAAACCTCATAGATGTTTTTGTTACAAGAGTGTATACAATAAATAAATTACTCTAAAATTGATTATTAATTTTAAATAGCCGAAATCACATGAAGAATTATGATAGAAGCCCAAAAATGTTTCAGCCCATAACCCAATTAAATGTGTCCATCGTGGGCCCATATTGCGGTTCCCATCCCGGTTTACCTTGGCGGCAAGAATGAGGAGCCGAGCTTACCAAGCCGAAATCACATGAAGAATTATGATAGCGAGAATATTTCTCTGCCTAAATGTTCAAAAACCCTAGCTGTAAAACCTCACAGTTCTCAATTCTCACTCAATCTGCACCGATACATACACATAGATACCTGTATCTATAACACGAATTCATGTGAAAAATGGTCGCCGGAAGATTCAAGGAGCTGGTTAAAAAATACGGTAAAGTAGGATTGGGTGTACATTTCTCAGTCTCAGCTGCCTCAATCACCGGCCTTTATATCGCCGTTAAAAGCAACGTGGATGTTGAATCGATGCTCGAAAAAGTCGGCATGCCTAGTCTTTCCAAGGAGAAGGATAACAATAGCTCCGATCTGCCTTCAGAAAATCCCGAAACGATAATTGATCGGACGGTGGAGAAGGAGAGAAATCGGACGGCCGAGCTGGTCGCCTCGAGTGGCGGTGCTTTGGCTTTGGCAGTGCTACTGAATAAAGCGCTTTTTCCGGTTAGGGTTCCGATCACATTTGCGCTGACACCGCCTGTAGCGAGGTTTCTTGCGAGGCGCAATCTTTTTAAGCCCGGTGTATGATGCTTAGTTTTTCTTTGTTAGTTAATTATATTTTTTTATGATTTCTCTTTTTTTTATCCTTTCAAAAACAAACTTAGTTGTTACAACTTACAAGCAAGCTCCGGTTGTCAAATCTGTTCATTCTGAAGTAATGTGGATTTGGAATAAAGGCAGAGGGAGATTAATGGGGGTTTATGTATCTTATTATTATGTACCGAAGATTTTAAACTTCTATCTTGCTAATGGAAATACTTTATGTACCAATTGTACGTTTCTCTTTGTAGACAATGTTCAAGATTTTTCTAGCATGTTCATGTTATTCCATCTTACATATTAGGATGGTTTTGTTTCTCTTTTCCTTCTTATTGCACAAAAATCCGAACTTTAGGCATGTGTTATAAGATAAGAAGTTTAGATTTACAGTAGCCATTGATTGCATAATATGGAGTTGAAGCTTGTTCTTTGTTTGGTTTTAGAAACTGAAAGGAGTTGAGTTTTATGCACTTGGGAGAAAGAAACGAGTGATGGGCAGATGGTGGACTTAGTTTTATGCTACGTTGGGGTTCAATATGGATTAATTAATGAATGTAGATCACAAAAACAGCCACAGCATATTATGAGCATTATTTCTTTCAGAGATTGCATTGTTCAATTGTTTTTAATATATAGCATGTTGAGCCTTGGTTTAAGTGATAAATAGATTAGTGAGGTTGTGCATACAGTTAAAGAGTGTTTTGGTCTGCATATCCACATCAGGTGGTTATTGGTTTAGCTTGATTCTGATTCAAGTGACTGCTAGGAGAGCATTATTTGGGGAAATGATTTCAAATGACTCCATCTAAGATGAACTTGAAATCCTCCAAAATAACTCTAAAAATAGCTTCCAAGGATTTAAAATCCATTATAGAATGACTTCATCAAAACAACATCAATTGATTTGTTATTATGGATTTCAAATCTTTAGCACCAAATCCATCAATCCAAATGGAACCTAAGTGTTCTCTTATGACATAAATGATATGGATAATTTTGAAATCACCTGAGATTTAGCTTAATTACAAAAAACCCAGTTAGCTTTCTAAAACAAATGTCAAGGGGGTATTTGTAATTTTGAAAGATAGCTGGGTTTTTTGGTAATTAGGCTAAACCTCAGGGGTGTATTTATAATTATCCCTTAATGTCATATTGTAACTGTTTTCTGGTTATTTGATCGAGGGAGGACTATGGAGAACATTGGGATGTTTTGTTTATTTGAACTGTTCAGCCTTCTCCTACATGATGAAAGTGTCTAATAGAACTGCACTTTGTGCCTCATTGTTTTTTGCCCTTGAGAAGCGAGTCTGAATTGAGGCCTTTCTGTAGTTTTTGCATCTCAAATACATATATGTGAAATATACCATATGTAGTGTATTCTAAGTTGATTTATTTCATGGTTTTGTGGTTTACAGTGTTGATGCTATGCTTCTTTGACAAAGCTTATTAAAAGATTTTATAAGTTCCTACATTTATAAGATCCTAACATTTTATTTTGTCAACTTTATAAAAGATATTTTCGAAAAAACTCTACCAAACACTTTAAGCTCTTCAAAACATTTAGAGCTTATAATCCCAGACAAACACCCTTTTAAGTTGAGTCATTTTGTGGTATGTGGTTAACATCTTGGTTTATCCAGGAAAATGCGAACCCCTTAGCACTTCATAGCCCTAAAATTAGTAACATTGATTCAGTCTTCAGAATCATCCAACGAAGTTGCTCAATGCTTTCTCTACCGGATTGCTCGATTTTGGTATTTCTGTCAAATTTAAAAGCTTAGCGGAGGGTATGGTGCTGAAAAATAATCTCTGTTCACTTACAGCTCAATGGAAAAATAATGTATAGAATTTGGAGGTAAAAAAAATCTCATGTTTTTTTGTTGGGACAGGAGACAATTATATATATTACTATAAAGAGTAAAATGTAGACCCAAATAGGTCATTAGACCTTTTTCCCCTATTCAACATGCAAATTACAAAATTATTAGAGAATTAACCTGATTGTAAATTTCAATCTCTATTGAAATCACAAATATTTTCTTGATTGTAATTTGTAAAAGGGTGGCGCTATTGGCATCCCCTTTTTAGATGAGTACACCCACCTTCTACGTACACTACCCCCACTTTTTCAAATATGGCACAATTGATGAGTTCACTCCCCCTTTTTTCCAATTTTACCCTTGGTCTTATTTTCCCCCAAAATACACCCTCCAACCTTTCACCTCCCCACTTTCTCAATCTAAAACAAAAAAATATACCCACCACCTCTGAAAATTGTTCTATTCAACGGCAATGGCTCGTGATATCCAAACATACCGAAGAAGAAGGATGGTTCTTCCCGATGATGATAACGACTTTGTGGGTGCACCACCATCCACAACAGGCCGAGACGCGACGGCACAGTCACCGTCACCGGACCCAGCACTGGTTCGTGAAGACGATGATGAGGTATTAACTCCACTTTGTCTTCAAAATAACTTGCATTTTGTAGTTTGGGTGTGCTATTGTTATATATTTAGTTGTATGTGTATGGGTTGGAGATGAGTGTAGTTATGGCGCCATTTCGACTGGAAAATTTGAAATGTGGAACTTTGAAGAAGTCAAAATGGCACGGTCGATGAAGCCCTAGGTTGCACGATCGACTGTACTATCGTGCCACTTCGGCACGATGGTAGTTCATCGACCGTGCCACCATCGTGCCTTTGTGGAACGATGAAGTCATCGACCGTGCCACCATCGTGCCTTTGTGGCACGATGGCTAAGTTTGTGGCACGGTCGGTAAAATAAGCCATCGTGTCAAGATAGTTGTCAACGTTTTTTTTATTTTTGTATGTGATTTGCTGATTGTTCGACATCTCTAGTCTTTTTTGAATCACGGTAATGCCCACTACGTTCAAAAGCCAAAAATACCCGAGGTCTTTTCTTTCCTTGACCACTGTCCGACCTACTTATTACAATAATCATGTTGTGCTCATGTCCTCTCTCACGCACTCAATCAAATAATTTATCCCGAGAAACAAATAACTTGTACGTCGTAAATATGTGTGTGTAATCTGTAACAACACCAAACTCTTCAATATTCTCATCATTCTTGGGAGGACAAACAACACTATATTCCGTAGGCAACGAGTTTGTTCCCTATTAAAACAAAATCAACAAACTCAAAAAACACATTATGTCAAAATGGCACGATGGAAGTCATGATCGTTCCACCCTCCATCGTGTCAAATGGCACTATGGCACGATCATTGAAAATCCATCGTGCCATAAGTGGCACGTTAGATAGAATATGAATATGTGATCATGCCATAATGCCATGTGGCACGATCGAAGTGATGATCGTTCCATGTTAGTGATCGTGCCAAGTGTCGCACAACAATGGTGCAACAGAAATTTCGAACGGTAAAAATGGATAAATTACATAATTTTGAGCTGAAAACCAAGAAGATACTTACATTATTTGGAGGAATCAATTCTTTGTTGTCCATATAAGTTATTATGTTGGTGTCGAAAAATCTAGGATTTATAAGAACAAGGTTTCAGGTTTTCTCAAGAAAGAAGAAGAAGAAAAATGTAGCTGAAGGATGTGGGTGGGTGTGTTTTAGTAGATTTAAGTGTAATGAATGATGTGAGTGTATTTAGAGATTGGGGGTGTATTTAGAACTTGGCTTTTAAGTAAGGGTATTATAGTCTTTTAACTTAATGGCATTTTTGAAATTTTATCAAGTGGGTGTACTCATCAAAAAAGGGGTGCTAATAACGCCACCCTTTGTAAAATAAAAGCTAACATCAGAGTAATAATTATTGTTTTAAACAAAACTAACCCTTTTAGTTAAGTTAAATTTCATTGATAATGTTTATAATTTGTCCTTACTAAACATTTCAACTCATCCAAGGGACATAAAGCCAAAGTTTATGCACCTTACCTTCGCCACTGCCCCCGGGGCATAACTTAACTAGTAAAGGACATGAGTGACGTGCTGGCACCCACAGCCTGGAGGTGTTAATCCCTCAACAGGGTGAAAGATGATTTCTTGTGTGGTGACTCAGTCTATGGTAGCTCAGAACCCTAACTTATTGAGGCACGCATCTCGCGATTCACCTCATCCACAAAATTTTAGGGCAAGGACAATGAGGGCCCTCAAGGATGAAGTTCATCTTTTTTTTTTTTTTTTTTTTTTTTTGCACCTTTGCCACTCAGCCAATAATACAAGAAAGAAAAGAGTAATAAACGCTGAGAAGAAAGTAATACAATGCATAATGTCAAGATTTTCACTAGTTTTTCTTCAGTCCTATTCCAAATTACCACACGCAGGCGATAACCCATTTATACTGCAAACACATCAGAACCAAGCACTAACAAATCCCTCCAAACAAGTAGGTGACTTGAAACAAGAAAGAAATAAAGAACTCCAAGTTTAATTTACTTGTATTAAATATTCGATGAAACAAGAGCTGCAACAAAACAAAATCTGAGTAATACAAACAACAAATTTCATCCACCTATCCTAGACAAAAAAATTGGCTGCCAACCAAGAGGACATCACAAGGACAAACCCAAAATCAAAAACCAAAAAGAGGTAGAAAAAAAATATTAAAAAAAAAAAAAAAACTCCTGCAAGAACTATCAGAAATTCTCAACAAAATGCTCATTTTAGAATTTTACAATTATCTGTAACGAAAAAAATGAGCATGATGATAAAGTATAAAAATCTCAATTGAAAGAATGTCTTCCAATGACATCGAAGATTTGCTTCTTTTACATTAAAAAGCACAGGACCTTATCAAATCACTGCTACAACTGTATCATATTCAGATGCTCGAATTCCTGGCAGTTAGCTCCCACGTCCTTTAAAGCAGAGAAAAGTCTCGGTACAACTTTAGTAAGCATTAGCTTGAAACCAACTGAATTTGAGTTGGTATTATTATCACTGATAGAAGCGTCTTTTGTGAGCGAGCCGATCAGGTGTCCTTTCATATAGGCATCACATGCCTTTAGAATATAAAAACCACGCTTTCTGAAATGCTCGATGACAAGCTCTTCAAAGTCCTGCAAACAATTGAGTGATTACATCAGAAGGATATTTGACATAAGTTCCAATGCCTAACATGAATGCATTAGGGATAATGCCCAAGTGAGAGCAAATTCAAGCATCTTATAAGAGAATATGAGAAAATATAGAAGAATGGCAGAACCAGTAAACTATTATCCGCTGCAACAGAAACCTCAGTGGCTCTCTATTACAGTTCAATAAATGTTATTTGAGTTCTACTTCTACTGAAAGTCGGACTTGTTTTTCTCGCCGAAATTGGTTGAAACTAGGCATCGGAAAAGAAAGATTCAATCTCCAGGTGCATCATTATCATTCAGAAGTCCATGGATATTTTATTTTTGTCAAACATAACTAAAAGTTTAAGCACTCAGTCAGCAGAGAGAAAAAAATATAAAAAATAAAATAAAAAACGAAAGAAATAAATAAAAGAAGAACGACGACAACGACAACGACAAGATGACAAAAGTACAAAACAAAACAAAGGAAACAAAAACAGAAGGGAAAACGAGGGTAAGAGGCCAGTAAAAGAAATTATAAGGTGATAAATGAACAAAGAATATTTCAAATATGACTCAAAAGATCTCCCAACAAGAACAAGAACTAGGCAGACTGAAAAGTTTAAATTTTGATTTTAATCACCTTTGGGGGCTTCCGCATCAGGTACATCATTGTCTTACAGTTCAATAAAAATGTATTCTCATTGTAGGACAACGAATTTTTCTCCCCTTCAGCTGTCCCAACTTGTTTATCATATCCGGCCTCATTAAAATATGGCTTGGAATTTAGCACCAGTCCCTGAAGTGAGACCAGTACTTGAAGAATGCTTGACGTTGAAGGATCCCAAACTTCATTTCCTCTACCTGTCCAGGTATTCAAAAGACTGAGGCAAACTTTGCCTTCCTCATATAAGTTTGGATTTATTCGCCACCCTCCAGAGTGATAGTATGCTGACTGCAAACAAGAAATATGGTTTTTAGAATAGTAAATTAGAATAGTAAATTACAAAACAAGTATAGATAACTAAAAGAGGTTTAGAGCAACAAGGGAAAATGGAGGTTGTATTCATACTTTTGGCGAAGAATTGCATTAGAAAAAGAATATAGAGGTTTTCTTACAGGTGGCTCATCTGGATATTCTGGTGGAAGTTGAAAATCAAAGAAGAAAAGCCCATCCTGGTAAGGTGTCCCATAAGCTCCAACTATCACAGCCCTCAAAAGATCCATTCTATCTTCATAGACTCGTACATATATACCTTCTGTTTAATGGTAATTTAACTTGTCAAGACAGTTTTTGATATGTTTTAGAATTAACATGTCGGAGAATTAGGAATATGGCAGGACCATACCGGGCAGGTTATTTTGAAGAATATCCCAATCTTGTTGAACTTTCTTGAGCCATTTTCTGGCAGCACTGTTCTGTAAATTTTGTAAAAGGGATTTGTGACATTTGTGAGTAAATAAGGGACAAACAGGAGAAGTCAAGAAAGTCGCATTTTAATCAATCACATGCACAATTTCTTTCTGATACTGCAGTGTCTATATGAGTAGCACTACTAACCTGTCCCGGTTTTCCAAGAAAGTAATGGTCAATAGGATCTCTAACAATATCAAAACCTTTGAATGTTGAAATAAACTCTTCAAATGGAGGAGCATCTGATTGTGGTGGCTTTAAGTTACATAGAGTCTCAGCGACTTCTAACAAATCAGAGGCCTCAGCAGCATCATGTTCCTCCCCCTTACAATTAGTAGGTAAATGAGATTGATTCTCAATATTATTAGGTTTTTGAGAACTGGATCCAACATCAGGATAACCATTTAAGGCCAGTTCATCATATTGAAGATAATCGTCACTTTTGATATCTGAGTTTGATGGGTCCGAGTGCTTTCGTCCCCTTGAAAATATTCCAGAGGCTAGTCTGGTCATAAAACCAATTGCAGCCAAAGGAATTGAAAGAGCTCCATTCATTCCAGAATTTTCTGCAACAATGCCGTTATCTTCAGTCTCAGGCTCGATGTCACCAGCATTTTCTGTTCCATGTTCCTATTCCAAATGCGAAGCGAATTTTATCAAAGAAATTAGAGTATAGAAACAAAAAGATAATAAACTTCTAATAGATCATATGCTTCATAACAACCTTCCACCTGCTCAGCAGTCTTTGAGATACATGACATCACAATCGTTATAATACAAATTGGCAAGAATAACAGCTACATAGATGATCTGACAGAAACACCATTTGTTCTAGAGTGATAAGCTAGTAAAATCACATTTGATATTTAATTCTGGGTAGCGGCCAAAATGCTGAAACAGACTAATCTAACTACTTACAGATTGCACATTCAATTCATTAATTACAGTTACTTTCATAAATAATAAAAATACAAAATAAAAAACCATTACTAGTACAACTTTTACTGCTCCTAAACCACATAGAGGTGTACATGTGTATTTTTTCAACCAGACAAAAGACATCTACTGAAGTAAAGGTTTTCAGAAATAGATATTCTACATAAGGTATAATCATCAGTTTCTTTGAGATCACGTGCCATTTACCTCAGCATTATCGACTCTATCCATGTCATCTTCAACAGTTTCCCAGCTAGGCGCATCATCGCTGGCATCACTTCCAGCTGCCATGGACTCATCATCGTCCCGACCAACAACATATATTGCTTGAGGACCAACCTGATTAACAACAGATTTTTTCATTGAAAACCATATTTAGCCAAAAGGAAATAGGTGAACTATTATGTAAGATATAGGTTTAATGTAAGAAATAAAAATAATGATATTTCACGAGGTCTACAGAAAATTACCGTGGATATCATTCCATCAGCCCATGTGACTTCTATATCACCATCTTTCAGCCCTGTGATATTCCCAACCCAAGAGAGATCTGAAAATTCAGCAGACATGTCATGAGCAGTTGAGGTTTCTGTATTCCCCCTTCCATCATGGCTCTCCTTTTCATGTTTGGGCTCATCTGAACTATTGAGTGGCATATTTTCCATAGAGTGCACAAAAGAATCTGTTTTGGCTGGTAAAGAAATAGGTGACAGCCGAACAACTACATCTCCATAACAATAATCATAGTCAGGATGCCCCTCTAGCTCATATACACTTACCACTTCCTCTTTATCGAATTCTCTAGGGTCCTCAGCCCTGGCAACGGGCTTCAACCACCTAACACAAGCTGTCCGATCTTTTGCATTGACACTTTTTACAACCCCAACGCGTCTGGTCTCAATAGCATCATCACTATCAGCAGCCTTCTCCACCACATACTGTTCTGCGATAAATTCATGATCCCCAGGACTATCGATGGGAATTAAAGATGTGGAATCCAGGCCCCGTCTTATTGTGCCATCCTGCCAAGCAACATCAACTTTTGTTTTGGTATTGATAATTAAAAGTGCTCGTTCAAAATTTTCTACTTTCTTCCGTGTTTTCTTGTCCTTTCTGACTACCACTTTCCGGATCTTTTTACGATGAAGGGGCCAAGTTTCATGAACAACTTCCTTTGGAGCTGGCAATGAACTATTGCATAATTTTTCTGCAGAGGCATTAGTATCAGATGCTTCAGCATTTTTGCTCAAAGAAGCCTCAGAATTATTTTCCATCAACTTAGTATTCCCAGTTGATTCCTCTGTAGTGGATACTTCTGCATCAGACTCATCACCTGTTTCAGTAGATTCAGGTCCATCCTGAGCAGAATCATTAGAATCTTTTGATAATCCCTTATTCAAGGTCATGCATGACGAATCCTGCGATGATGGAAGTAGGCACCAATCACCCAACTGCCAATTTGTATGCGCAAAACAAGACAATAGTTTTAAATTCTTAGGACTCTGTTCCTCAGCTGGAGTAGTAGCAGAGTCAGGCCCATATCCAGCAGAAGCAATCCAGTATATTAACACCGATCCTACAGTAACTTTGGTCACTGTTCCTTCCAACCTGTTGGCTTTCCATAATCCAGATAGCCACCTAGAATTCTTGAAAACGGATGACGAGCTTGCCTTCACACGTTGTCCCGGATAATATGGAAAATGTCCATCTTCAAGGATGTTCTTTCCAACTGGTATAAGATGCAATGGGTCAGCTTTCATCACTTTGCAGACAGAACCATCATCAAGCTGAACAGTCACATTATCAAAAACGTCTTCAATTCTACCTAGCCAAGGCCCAAGGACGACATGATCACCAACAGTGAAATCCCTGATGCGCCTTAAGTCTTTAGATGGTTTATCTCTCAAAATTGATCCATCATGTGTTAATAAATCGACATTAATATTGACATCAACAACAATACCAATTTGACCCATTGGATCAGAAGCAGCAGCCACATAATCCCCATGTAAAAATCCTCTATCAACAACTTCCACATCATTGGTACTTTGCGTTGTTTCAGACCCATCCATCCAAAGCACTCTAACTTGGTCAGCTGTAAGTGGGCTGTGCTTGTAGTTATTATTGTCATTATTCTCAGCAGCATTCTCATCAAGATTTCTGTTTTTTTCCTCATCACCTTCATTAGAACCAGTCTCGTCATCTTTTTCATCCTCTTCTTCCTCATCATCATCTTCATCATCAGTTATGCTGCTATCGAATCCGAATCACCAGCAACTTCAGTCACTATCCCAATCTCAGTGTTAGTTTTCTTTCTCACAACATCTTGTCTATAAATGTATGAGACATTCTGTAAGTTCTTGAGAATCTCGCCAGGTTTATTTTCATAGCTCAAGTTTTGATCTATATTAGACCCATATGATGAAGAATCACTTCGTTTTGAGGTGGCACCCCCATTAGATGTTGTTCGTTCATTAGCATCCGAAACACCAGAATGCTGCTCAGATTCCATCTGGAAAACACACAAAAATGCCAATTAGAAAATTCTAGGAACATAGGTAATGACTCCCCCCCCCCACTCCTGGATACACATATTAATCACCCTATCTTAAGGAGTCGAGTAGAACAGTATCTTAGTCTGTACAGAGCCTTTCTTCTCTCGTGTCTCTAAAATACTTGAGTGAACGATCATTATTATTAAGATGGTATTTGATTTTTATCATAAAGATAACATTTGAGAAGACATTCGTTTTTATATAATCTTCCACTCTCTTGATCCATTTCCAAATTAGGAGTTCACAATGATGGTTAACTACTCGTCACAAAACAAAATCAAACTCAAATGTACGCAAATCTGAAACATTATAACAACAATGTCAACTACAAATAATCCTTCGTAAATCATCAATACTCATTCAGATTATGTCATGCTAGTAGATGGAAATGGACAGTTTAATTTGGATGAATTTGAACCACTTTTCCATGAGTCCTCATTTCATACCCAAATTCAATCCCCCCCCTTGGGAAATTCTCATCTGCCAACACCTTTTTTTTCTTTAATTGGTAAAGCTTCACAATATCGTTGAGCTAGAAAACTTAAAATATAACAAACACCAAATAAACCACTTTAAGCCGCATCACTTACCTCTAGAGGGGCATTAAAAGATGATATACATATAATGCTGCAAGAGATGTGCCAATATTTCGCGTTCCTGGAGAAATTGTTTTCTTCAATGGATAGGTTGTATATCACAAACAATTTCCTAACACATTTCTATATATAAACAGGATAATAGTGAAAATCTTCTTTTATGAGTTGAAACTTTCAGAACATTTAGCTATGAAATATCGCCAACTAAATTAAGTTAAAACCACACCTATATAGTGGCAACTTTATCAAAGAAACAACATATTAACCTCAACTCTTCTATTAACAACATTATGTTGGCTAAAACTAGTGGAAGGGTAATTATTTAATAAGCATAACAGAATTACCTTCTCATGAAAGACATTTAAATATTGTTACAAATACAATGCAACCAAACACCAAACTTGACATCCACCTCAACAGAGCCATTGCAGACACACTCAATCTACACATATATGAAAATCTCAAAACGGTTCTCAAATAGAAGCACCTTCAAACAAAGTATTACTCAACTCCACACCGTGAATTGAGTTCATTTTACTCAATTACACAGTCAACATACCAAATCTCACCACTTATGATTTCCCCGGCATCATCTAATGACTAATAATTGCCACGGATTAGAAAAACCAATATAGAGAAACACAATAGCAGTTTAAACATAAAATCCAAAATGCAAAAGGAAGTAAAAGGGTAACACCGAAACATAAATAAATCCCTAGTACCAGCTCCAGACTCATCATCCATTCAAACTTGTCACAGCTGAAGGAGAAGCTAACACATAAAATGCGCCGAAACAAGATCAAATGAATTGCTATGTACAGGGATTCATTCACCATGCGTCAAAAATAAATAAATAAATAAACCGAAATACATAAACAAATTACAGAATTCAAAAATTCAGAGATATAAATGAATCGGTTGCACATCAATTGGAGGAATGAGGAGAAAATTCCAACCACAAACCTTAGAAATCGAGCTCAAGACGAAAACTGATTGATTGAAAATAGAAAAATGAGCTGCTCCCTGCGTTATTTCTATTAATCGTGGAAACAAATGTTTATTATATATAGAGCTTATATAAAAAGGTTATGGTGTGATAAATCACGCGCCGATTATAGGCTACCACGGTAAGCACAGGGGCATTCTTGTCATTACGTGCCGTAGAAGTACTTTTTGATGTGTGCTTGCTTGGATGCTTGTTTTTATTTTCATTTTCTTTTTTCTCAATCTATTTATACTTTATAAATAAAAAATATTTTTAAATTATATATTTATTAGTACACATTATTAAATCTATCAAGCAGCTATTAAAAATTGTGGATCCACATAATTCTGAAATTGCAGAAGATGTTCGCATTGAGTTTAGTTTAACTTTTCAAATACAAATATACATCCTCATTATTTTCTATTCCTTCGTGAAACTTCTTATATTAAAAATTATACAATATATATAAGTAATTGTATAGAGCTATTGGAAAAAGTTTAGTCGCGATTTTTTTTTATGTATATTTATTAGTTATTTTTACAAAGCATATATTGATGTTTTCGTTCATTCTTTAATTGAATTTGATAATTTGTACTTCTTGCCATTGACTCATGCAACACAATGTCATTGTTAAGGGATTAATCAAAATGATATATCTTAGAATAATGTATACCTTTATTATTGGAATTTAGAATACTCACGAGCAAGCAAAGTAAAATGCTTTGCTAAGATCGTGGGAAAGGAGAAGGCATGACTTCTAATTGAAATAATAAATCTCAAGTAGTCAAGGATTAATCACTTTAAACTAGGGGTGTAAACAAATCGAACCGAGTTTAGTATCAATATATTATATTCGTAATCGACTCATTTAGAGAATATTTTTATTTGTATTCTTTTAATGTTCGAAGTATAACAAGTGATTCTTATTCTTATTTTGAAACTATATTCGAATATTCGTATTTGAAATCCTATCCTATTTTATTCTTTTTTCGTACAATATCTAATTAAATTGCAATAATAATTAGAATCTAAATAATAACTTTGGGTCATAAAATTGTTAAATATATCAATACCATGTTAATCACCAAATGCATGAACAAACAAAAAGACCATTGCCATATGTCGAATCCATCAAGAATATAATTATCTATGGACTTATTAGTTTGCACTTTTATAAATGAATACAAGTTTATATATTAATGATCTAATAAATAATTATAGACTTATATGTATAAAGATTACATATTAGTGATTTCTTTAAATATAAATATAATTTTATATATATAATATTATTCGAATATTCTTACGAATACTCGTATCGAATATAATGATATTTATATTTGTATCTCATAATATGCGAATCTGAATAAATATTCTTATTTGGATTCATATTCTAATTTCTCAAATTCGAATGTCAAATTCGAATACCAAATCGAATAAAAAGATTCGCTTGTTTTACACCCATACTTTCAACACACTTTTAAAATTCTAAAAAACTTTATTTTAGAACTGGCAATTCAATCTTTTTTGAGTAGGTCTCTTGTAGGACCGTAAGACGGATCCTAAAACCCAACCCGCGCCCAACTATTATTTAAAAAAATAATCACTTCAGCGCTCCACAAGGGAATCGAACCTGTGCGCTTGATAGACACAAGGTGGTATTCTACCACTACACCACTAGTGCTTGTTGTGCAATTTCAGTATAACAATGTATATAAACCCATTCATAAATACGCCTGGTAATTAAAAAAAAAATTAAAAACGCCTCTAAATGCAAAGGCTAAGGATCGAACTCAAGTCTATTAAAAAACATGATACATTATCTCAATAAATGGATACTTATAAAAGTGTTACTTTAACTACATCATATTTATATTTTATTTTTCCTCTTTTTTTGTTCTTAGTTTGTAACTGTATTAAGAAATCTGATACTTTATCTCAACAAACGGATACTTCTACTTATAAAAGTGTTACTTTAACTATATCATATTTATTTTTTATTTTTCCTTCTTTCTTTCATTTCTAATTTGTGATTATATTTAAAAACATGAAAAAACATGAAACTTTATCTCAAAAAATAGATACTTTAATGTATAAAAGTGTTACTTTAACTCTGTTGTATATATATTTATTGTAACAAATTCATAATTTGTGACTATATTAAAAAATATGTTACTTTATCTCAAAAAACAAATACTTTTACTTATAAAAGTATTACTTTAACTCTATCATATTTATTATTCATCTTTCTTTGTATTTATTATTAAAAAATGTAATACTTTATTTAAAAAACAGATATTTTTACTCTTATAACATGATATTTTGTCTCAAATATATATTTTTACTCATAAAGGTGTTACTTTAACTCTGATATATTTATTTTTCCTTCAATGTAATGTAATCATAATTTGTGGCTATATTAAAAACTCTGATACTTTATCTAAAATAACCGATACTTTTTCTCATAAAACCGTTACTTTAACTGAGGAAGAAAAACAGAAAAAAAAAATAAAAATGCAGCAGGTGCTTTGACCCGCGGACCTGGTCAACAGGATTCACGGGTCAAATAGGATCCGTCTTACGGATTGAGACCTGTAAGACGGTCCTACATGAGTTTTTGCCATCTTTATTTAGCGTATAATCCAATCTAAATTAAGTTCCTTTAAGAATCACCCCTTTGTTATACTTCCTTAAATTTCAATGACATTTTTCAACTTTGGGGAAGAAGTCTAATCAAAGATATAATTTGTTACAAAACTAAGAAGAATGAAAGCACTTGACTAACGATTCAGGAAATCCTTGAGGTATCACAACTACGTGATACATGTAAATATCTTGGCTTACCTTCATTAATTGGGCATAGTAAAAGATCAATTTTTGGATATATCGAGAATCGAATTTGGAAGAGAATAACCTTGTGGAACAATAGATCGTTATCGAAAGCTGGCAAAAAAAAACACAATCTATTGTGCGCCCAATATGTGTGAGTCTACGTAGGTATGCATTGGTTGGAGTGTTTTTTCTCTCTACTATTGAGAGAACCGTGTTCCACACTTGTGGAGGCAAAACCTGTAACAAATATTTGAATGTGAATATTGTTCTTCATCTTGCATCTGCATTTATTTTGGTTAATTTTTTTCTTAATTGCTTCCATTAATGTTAGGTTTCACTTTTCTATTGTTTTATTGTTCCATCTTCCCACCAACTCATTCTCTCTCTTCCCACTTCTCTCTAACTATTTATTTTATTCTTCGACTTTTCTTGCCTTTTTACCCTTTGCTCTCGTTTACTTGTTCTTTTCTCAGATCTGGTGCAATAGCTCTCGTTGTCTGAATATTTGCAATTGAGGAGTGGCTACGAGCAATGGAAAGAATATTTTCCAGTATTCCTAGCACTAATGTGCAGCGAATCTCGTGCGCCACCTTTCAGTTCACAGAAGATACGAATCACTGGTGGGAGGCTTTCTCCCCCTCAAGGACAGATGAGCAACTGCGTGGCATGACCCAGATTAACTTTAAACATGAGGTCATGCAACAATATTTTCCACACTCATATGGAGATCGTAAGGAGACGGAATTCCTAGAGTTGAAACAGGGCAACATGACAGACATCGAGTATGAACATAAATTCAATCAATTGGCAAGATTTGCCACCCACTTGGTGGACACAGATGAAAAGAGAGCAAGGAGGTTCTAAAGGGGTCTCCGTCCAGAGATAGCTTTTGTGTTAGCTGGTTTGGGAACAACGACTTATGTTGAACTGCTTTCGCGAGCTCAGGAAGTGGCTTCATGTTTGAAGTTGGACTATCCTGCCCAGAAGATAGAAAATGTTCCAGGAAAGAGAAATGGAATGGTCCGAATCAGGGAGTGGCGACTGGTAGGCAGAGTAAACAGGTCAGGACCAGGGCAAATGCAATTCCAGTTGCATAGAAGGTGAAGCCAACTTGTCCAACCTGTGGAAGGAATCATTATGAGGATTGAGGAATGCTTATTGGGACAAGGAAAATGTTTCCGTTGCCACCAACATGGCCATCACACAAATTGTTGCACCGCGTTTCCAGACAAGAAGGGAAAGACACCAACGAGTCAGGCACGTGTTTTTGTCATGACATAACAGGAAGCCCAAGAGAACCCGGGAACATTGACAAGTATGATACACATTTCCAATATACTTGCTTTAGTGTTATTTGATACTGGTGCCACACATTCTTTCATATCTGCTGATTGTCATGCTAAAACGTGTCTTGAGAGTTGTACAATTAGTAATACACTAGAAATAAGCCTTCCTTCGAGAAAAACAATAAGTATTGATCTCGTGACTAACAATGTGGCGTTGGATTTGATGGGAAGAGTCTACAAGCAGATTTGCATGTAATTAGAATGAGGGATTTTGATATCATAATATGAATGGACTGGTTGAATAAGTATAAGGCCAACATCAAATGTCAACAAAGAGAAATAATTCTTGAACCGTCAAAAGGAGATGAATTCATATTTTTTGGAGCAAGAGTGAGTGGAATGCCTCGAATTATATTGGCAATTAAGAAGGTTAAAATGTTGAAGAAAGGAAAATGTCAGGGAATTCTGGTTAATGTGATGGCCACTCAGGTTGCCAAGAAAACAATCATGGAAGTTCCAGTTGTACGAGAGTATGCCGACGTATTCCCAGAGGATTTACCTGGAATACCTCAAAATTGGTAAGTGGAGTTTACGATTGATCTGATTTCGAGAGCTGCTCCTATATCAAAAGCACCATATAGAATGGCTCCCAAGAGCTTAAAGAGTTAAATGTTCAGTGCAAGAACTCTTGGATACTGTTTCATACGACCCGTGTGTGTCGCCTTGGGAGCGCTGTTGTCTTTTTGTGAAGAAAAAGATGGGAGCATGGAGGATGTGCATCGACTACAGAGAGTTGAAAAAACTTACTTGTAACACCCGGGAAAAATAAAGTGTATTTAATTAGTTATTAGTGTATTATTATTATTGGATTTATTATCCAATTACATGGCCCATGAGGAATCCTAAGGTATTTGGGAAACTAGCTAGTGTAATTATATTAGGAGTCTTTCGTTATTAGGGTTTTATTATACCACATTAGAGAGGACCAAAAAAATGTTCTAGCTCTATTTCTCTGTGCCATCACAACCTCCATCGTCTACCATACAACTACGATTAAGTTTTTCTTCAACGCCATGATCCGTCAATTGCCTTCCCTATTTCATCCTCAACTCTTAAGGTAATTTACTTCTAAATTTCGAAACCCAAGCTATACTATTCAAAATTTCTTGAGATTTGAAATATGTTATTATTCATAAAGTTTTATTGTACGGTTAAAATTTTATACTAATCCAATGAGTACTTTTGGATTTATTGAATTTTCAAACTAAGATGCCAGAATTTATGTTATTCCCTGTTTTTATTTTAGAAAATCCACAACCCTACTTATACATATAAAAATTCGTGAAATTTTAATATGTTATGTTAGTGTACGTATATAATATTTAGTTCAAATTTCATATACGTTTGAGTTGTATTTTATTTTATATGAAATTCTCATTCACGCTTTCCAAATATTGAATATACTCTATTTCTGATACACAAATTCTAGAAACCATGTATAAAGACCTTACAAATATATGAATTTTTTATATGTTATGTATTATAATGTTTACTACTATGTGGTAAAATATCATATCATTACAATTTATATTTATTTAAAATATTAATTAGTTTCCAAGATGTTATAGTTTTAGCAATGACAAAAGTTTCAGTTTATAAAATTCAAAACCTAGAGGTAACGAATTTAATATATTATAATTTTTGGATATGTTATACTATTATGTGTATATTATACTTTGTTAAAGTTTCAAGTCATATAGTACTATATTTATTTAAATAAGATTTTTCTCCCATACCTATGCAGGTTTTAATGTTACACCAATTTCAGTTTCACAAATTCAAAATCCATAGCTAAATATTTCTAATCTTCCTGAAATTTTTATATGATATCTATTTTTGATTCTATTATCTACTTTAAAAATATTAAATAATTACAATATACTATTTATGAGAAAATATTATTCGATCCCAACTACACAGAGATTTATTATTGTTCAAACCTACCAAGTTGAACCCTAAGTCTTCTGAAAATACCGTAAGCTTCTACGAATGTTATTTTAGTGCTTCCGATACCGAGTTTAATACTTAAGTTTTGACTTCTAAGAACTAAGATGTATGTATATCCATGTTAGGCGATGAGGACGGCGAGCTCTAAAGTTCAATAGGGATATTACATCAAATCATTCACTATTTTTCAAGCAAAGTTTCGAGGTGGGGTTTGTTTTCTAAACTTTATTGTCCTTGTTAAATGCTTAGATTATTTTGCATGATTGTGTAGTACGGCTGCTTTAGACACCCATGAGCCAGGGACTCAAGAGGTCTGGGGTCAATGTATCCCTCAGGTGGAACCCCTGCAGTGCAATCTATGTCTATGTCTACGGTTTTTCAAATAATCTATGTTATATTCTATTTGATCGTATTTGCATGTTAATGTGAGATATCTGTGTATTTAGCTTGGACAATTTTGACTCCACTGAGTTGTGTCGCTCACCCCATATATAATCAAACTTTTCAGGTTAAGGAGTCGGCGGTGGTTATTAGCGGTGGATAATGGGTGGCCTATGAAACTACTGGAGTAATGCCTTTTTATTTTTAAATATTGTGTTCAATTAAATAAGAAATTATTGTACAAATTATGATTTTCCTATGAAACTACTAGAGTGATGTCTTTTTCTAAATGTAAACTTTCAATTGAATAAGAAATTGTTAAACAAATTATTATTTTCTAAGTATTTAACTACGATGCTAGACTTTGTGTGATAATTGATTGGTGTTGAGAACAAATGTTCAGCTTCTAGAAACTTTTTGATTTGAGATCATAAATATCGAATTACTATGGTTTTCTAAGTTTATTTATGTAAATAGACTAAAAGGGATACCTTTTTATATAAACTAGTAAGTGTGCGAATTTGTTAGAAATAAATGAATATATGAATTTTCTATACTTTATAATTTGCTTCCGCTATTGCTATTGAATTTTGAATGAAATATATTTACAGGCCTATTTTCTCTTATATATAAATATATGCACGATTTTCAAAAGTCTTTCACTAACAAATGGCATGTTAGAATTATATGTGGTATCAAATTTTATTCAAGTTATATTATGTGATTGCTTCCGTTGTACTTATTATTCTTTTGAAAATTAAATGGCTCGATATAACGAGATGTATTTCTTATATGAAAAAAAAAATATTTGATAAAAAGAATGCTTGCGTATATTTTATATTTCAAAAATTTCGGGGCGTTACACTATCAAGAACAAGTATCCCTTACCAAGAATTGAGGATCTTTTTTATCAACTGAATGGGGCAAATGTCTTTTCTAAGATTGATATAAGGTATGGGTACCATCAGCTGAAGGTTAAAGAAGGAGATATACCCGAGACAACTTTTAGGACACGATATGGGCACACTATGAGTTCACACTAATGCCTTTTATGCTCAGTAATGCTCCAACAATATTTATAGATTTGATGAATCGAGTTTTTCACCTATACTTGGATAAATTCGTGATTGTGTTCATAGATGATATTTTGGTGTACTCAAAGGATGGAGATCAGCACAAGAAACACCTCAATATAGTGTTAGAGACTCTGCAAGGAGAAATTATTCACCAAATTCAAGAAGTGCGAGTTTTGGCTTGATCGAGTGGTCTTTCTTGGCCATGTAGTCACAACAAAGGGTATCAAAGTCGACCCTGCAAAAGTTGAAGCTGTTGAGAAGTGGTCGGCTCCTACAAATACAAATGAGGTGCATAGTTTCTTGGGTCTGGCTTGATATTACAGAAGATTCATCGAAGGATTTTCGAAAATAGCAGGCCCGATGATCCAACTCACAAGGAAAGGTGAAAATTTCATGTGGACTGAGAAGTGCAAACAGAGATTCCAAGGAATGGGGTGCGTTTTGATGCAAAATGGTAAAGTGGTTACTTATGCTTCAAGGAAGTTGAAACGACATGAACTCAATTACCCTACACACGATTTGGAGTTGGCAGTAGTTGTACATGCTCTAAGGATATGACACCATTATTTGTACGGGGGAAGTGTGAAATTTATACTGATCATAAGAGTTTGAAGTATTTTTCACACAAAAAGAGTTGAATATGAGACAGAGAAGATGGTTGAAACTTGTGAAAGACGACGATTGTACAATCCATTACCACCCCGAGTAAAGCAAATGTAGTAGCGGATGCACTTAGCCGTATGCTTAGAGGAACAATTGCAAGCTTAATCACGACACAGGAGAACCTCATTGGGGAATTTGCTAAAATGAGAATTGAGATTGTGGCTCCACCTGCTAAAACCGAAGCGGTACTAGCAACTTTGGTAGTCCAACCGACGGTACGTAGTAGCATCAAAGAAGCACAAGCAAACGACAAGTTTCTATGCAAAATGAGGATGAAGGTGTCGGTGGTAGAAATTAAAGGGTTCGCTATAGCTTATGATGGTGCACTGGTATATGAGGGAAGACTGTGCGTGCCTAAAGACGAGGAAATAAGAAAATGAATTTTAGAAGAGGCACATTGTACACCTTATACAACACACTTAGGAGGGACTAAAATGTATCGTGATCTCAAGGAAATTTTCTGGTGGAGAAACATGTAAAGGAGCATTGGAGAATTCGTGGAAAAGTGTTTGACATGTCAGAAAGTAAAAGTTGAACATCAACGACCTTTTGGTTTACTTAAACCACTTTAGATTCACGAATGGAAATGAGAACATGTGAATATGGACTTCGTGGTGGGGCTCCAAGGTCAAGACGGGGAAACCAAGCTATATGGGTCGTGGTGGATCATTTGCTAAATCAACACATTTCTTACAGATCAAGATGACTTACGACATGAGATAGATGGCTCAATTTTATATTCGATAAATCGCAAGATTACATGGTGTGCCCATATCTATAGTCTCGGATAGGGATTCGAGATTTACATCAAAATTTTGGGGTAGTCTACAAGAAGCAATGGGGACGAAACTCAAATTCAGTACGACTTTCCACCCCCAAACGGACGGGTAGTCTAAAAGAACGATCCAAATTTTGGAAGACTTGATGAGAGGATGTGTTTTGGATTTCGATGACAATTGGGAAAAGTACTCACCACTGGTGGAATTTTCTTATAATAATAGTTATCAAGCAACTATTGGAATGGCTCCATATGAAGCTTTGTATGGCAGAAAGTGCATATATCCTATTTATTGAGACGAAGTGAGTGAAAAGAAGGTTTTGGGCCCTGAACTAGTGGAGCAAACAGTCGAGATTATCGAAAAAGTCAGAAATAGGATAGAAATTTCTCAGGATCGACAAAATCTTATGTTGATCAGAGAATGAAGGATTTGCAATTTAAAGCGGGAGATAAAGTTTTTCCAAAAGTGGCACCAACTAAAGGAGTCGTGAGGTTTAGCAAGAAGGGAAAACTAGCTCTGAGATTCATTGGACCATTTGAGATAATAGAAAGAGTGGGAGATGTAGCCTATCGGCTGGCACTACCGCCAGAGCTAGCAGTCGTACACAATGTATTTCATGTATCCATGTTGAGGAAGTACATCCACGACCCGAATCATGTAATAAGTTATGAAGTACTTGAGGTTAATCGAGACATGACTTATGAAGAGAAACCAATAGCCGCCCTAGATAAAAAAAAAAAAAAAATGGTGCACAAGCTGAGGAATAAAGATGTCACCCTAATCAAAGTTCAGTGGAGTAGACACGACCAAGAAGAAGCGACTTGGGAGTGGGAAGCGGAAGTTCGAGCCAAGTATCCAGAGTTACTCGAGCAACTGGGTAAGCCAAATTTCGAGGACGAAATTTATTGTAAGAAGGGGAAGATTACATCCAATATTATTTTTTTATATAATTTATTAGTTTACTAGTTACCTATTTATTTATTCCATTAAAATTTAAAATTTGTCATAACTATTTATCTGATATATATTTTTATATATACAATTTTTTTTAGTGATAAAGTTATTAATGGGATTAGAGAATTATCTTCGTTTTTTTTAAACTCCCTTTAGATAAGCCTGAATCTTACCAAAATCTGCAGTTAAGTAACTGGTAGGCTTAACCACGTTAATTAAGAGGTTTAAGAGCAGAAACACTCAACTCCCACTACTCCCGCTACTCAACGCAATTATTTTCCCCATATCTATAGTTTCGACTGTTACTATATCTTGACACGGAAATTTTTAGGCTAAAGCAAACACTAAGTCGGTCAAGTATTCTCCTCTCGGTATTGTTGTTCTCAAACATCTCCTGAACAGGTTTGTGCCATCTGATTTTTTTACTTTATAGATGTATTGATTTCACTTTAGTTGGAATAAATGGAGAAATGCCTCTTCTATCCTTTGTGACCGTAAAATACCATTAAAATTGAAAGGAAAATTTTATAAAACGGCCATAAGGCCCGCAATGCTTTATGGAGCAGAATGTTGGGCGACTAAATATGAACACGAACAAAAAATGAGGGTAGCAGAGATGAGAATGTTAAGATGGATGTGCGGACACACTAGATTAGATAGAATAAGAAATGAACACATTAGAAACAAAGTGAGAGTAGCACCAATAGATGAGAAAATTAGAGAAACACGATTAAGATGGTTTGGACATATTTATCGGAAACCTTTAGATGCACCGTGCGGCGTTTAGAAGGTAGGATATCACTCACACAAATCAAAAAAGGCAGAGGTAGGCCTAAAAAGACTTGGAAAGAAGCTATTAAACAAGACATGTTATACCTAGAAATAAATAAAAATATGGCTTATGACCGTAAACGATGGCGCGATATGATCCGTATAGCTGACCCCACGTAGTGGGATTAAGGCTTAGTTTGTTGTTGTTATTGTTGTTGTTGTAATATCTCAGCTTTATCAATAAAAGTCTTCTTTTTAATTACCCAGAAATATCATTGTTTCTTACCTCTGTGCTACAACTGTGTGTATGTGTTGTGATTTTTTTCAATATGTGTGTCTGGATTTTGAGGGTGTAGGATGTCTTGTGTGTAGAAAGAGATAAAAAAATAAAAAAAGGATAAGATAGTGATTTTGCCGGAATTGTTTCTCTCTTGTGCAGAAGAAGAAGAATAAGACATGGTGTGATGGGAATTGTAGTTTGGTTGTTGGGAATGGAGAACATTGAGTCAATGGCTTGTTTTTTTAGTGAATTAGATGGGAGGTTGGATTAAGTTGCAATCTTTGAGTTTTCAATTGAGTCCATTGACTTTTTAATTAAGTCCCAGTCCCAATTCAAGTTTGCTAGAATTATCAATATTGACCCCTTGAATTTTCAGTTTAGTCAAATTCCTAGAATAATTTTCTTCTCTCTCAGATTTAACCCACAAGGCTTAAACTGATCTTCCTGGAATTTTTATTTTGACCCCCACCATTTTCAATTAAGTCCTAAAGCCTACAATTATTTATGTTTTCTTCCAAAACAACCCTAAAACTTATGATATTGTTCAGATTTCACCTATTAAGGCCCCTCAGCTATTATAAAAGCAGTTTTACTTTGAACTAGAGTTAGAATTTATTTTCAACCACTTAATTATGCCAATACCTATTGACAGGTGACGAAGAACTAGATGTTTAGGCTTTCTAACTTCAAGTTTCGTGCGACTATCAACTACATTTGAGGTAGGGAATTTTCTTTACACTTTTTAAGTGCAAAGTTTAATTGCCTTTATTAAATGTGTACATGTATAATTTTATGAATTGTATGTTTGACAATGTGATTATAATTATTGAACTTGATGTGCATATTATATGTGAAGAATTTATATTTATTTATGTGAAATGGCAAAATAGGTTTTGACCAATGGCAAAGTATATGTGTGACTTCGGCCAATGGCAAAGTAGGCTTATATATTTAATTTGGACAGTTAGAATCCCTACTGAGTATGTGTTACTCACTCCATATTACTAATTTTTCAGATTATCCGGATGGGTGCGGAGCCGATGAAGGGGAAGTCAATGAAATATTTTCCATCTATTAGTATTCACATGTTAGGGAGAAAACTAGTTTAAGTTATCATAATTTCCAATTAGCGACTTTAGTTATTTTAATTTTTATGAAACGATAAATATTGTCTTTTTTATTCTTTAATGCGATGGATTTTGATTTCTCATTTATATTCAAATTTCATTTCAATTTATGCTTCCGATGTAGTTGATATTTGTTTTTAAAAAATTATGATATAATAAAATGTAATTTTATATTTTTAGTAACGTTAAAATTCACATTTCGAAAACTAGGATGTTACATGGACGATGTCAAGAAAAAAATCGCATTCTCGCAAGCCAGGACCATAATATGATGTGCATCTTCGACTAGGGGATCTTAAACACAAGTTAAACATGTCTCTTGACCAGATTGATCTCAAGTGGAGACAACAGGCTAAATGGCATTGGTATAGAGAGGGGGACTGAAATACACATTTTTTCCATAACTATGCAAACAAGAGAAAACTACACGATCACATAATAACCTTAAATGACGGCTCTGGACATCTACAAGATACCCCCAACCGAATTAAAAAAATAATTCTCGATCACTTTGAATCCATCTTTACGGCCTATAATATCTCGCATGGTGATATCTTTTGGCTCTTGACAGAATCACTCCCAGATTTTCAACGGTTATGACCTAATTGCTCACAGAACAATATACTAAAGCGGAGATTGCCAAGGCGCACAGACACATGCACTCCCTCAAATCGGTCGGCCCAGATGGTATGAGACCTATCTTTTTCAAAAAATATTGGCATGTGATTAAAGCTGATGTTGTGTCCTACATTCTTAATTTACTAAACCACCAAAAGTTGGACCACAACATCAACTTTACTCACATCGTGCTTATCCTCAAGACAACAAAACCAGATGTTATAAGCCAGTTATGCCCCATTATTCTATGTAATATTATTTATAAATTGGCATCCAAAATTCTTGCTATTTGCGAATTGTCCTCCCCGATATCATTTTCCCATCCTAATCCGCCTTCGACCCTGGTCGGCTTATAACTGATAATATCCTCATTGCGCATGAAATTCATCACCACATGTGAACCAAAACTACGTCATCCAAAGGAATCTTTTCCATTAAATTGGACATGAGCAAAGCTTTTGATAGAATTGAATGGCCTTCCTAAAAGCCACCATGTTAGCCCTAGGTTTTCCCACCCTGTTCGTAAATTTGATGATGGCCTGCATATCAATAATCTCGTTTCATTTCTCCTTAACGGATCCAAATTTGGGAAACTCATACCCCAAAGAGGCATCCGACAAGGAGATCCTCTTTCCCCGTATTTATTTATAATTTGCTCGGAAGTGTTTTCTTGTCTTCTACACGACTTGCTACAATGTGGCAAAATCCATGGCATTGCAGTCAGTCACTCAGCACCTCATATTTCACACTTATTATTCGCGGACGATAGCCTATTACTTGGGCACACTACCCAGAAGGAGGCCAGATATTTCTGGTATGCAATTAATCTTTACAAACAGATTTCGAGCCAATTTGTGAATCTTGATAAATCTTGGATTATGTTCTCCAATGATGTAAATTCGAATACAACAAATGAAATTTTAAGAATTCTTGTACGTGTGGAATCTCATGGGAAATATCTCGGGCTCCCAAACATTGTGGAACGGAATAAGAAGCAAATTTTTGGGCATATTAAGGATCACATTTGAAATTGCATACAAGTATGTACACAACATAATTTTTCAAAAGCAGGGAATGAGATTCTTATTAAGGTAGTGCTCCAGGACATTCCGTCGTACACTATGAGCTATTTTAAATTTTCCGCAACAATGATCGCGGACTTACAATCGATGATCTCTAATACTGGTGAGGGAGCTCTCAAGACCACAAGAGGATTCATTGGCAAACATGGGATAAACTAGCAAGAAGCAAAGTGACTGGGGGACTTGGCTTTCGCCAACTCCGGGAACTAAATCTGGCCTTATTGTCCAACATGCTTGGCGTTTGCTCACGTGCCCCTCATCACTTTTGGCTTAGATTTATAAGGCAAAATACTTCAATAGTTGCTCCTTCATGAACGCAACACTGGGGTCCAGACCGTTGTGGGCTTGGAGGAGTATATTGGAAAGTCGACGTATCCTTAAACTGGGTTGTTTGCGGTGGATTCATAGCAGAACCACTACCAAGATTTGGGGAGATGTTTGGCTCCCAAAAAACCTTTTCTCACCACCACCACCGATCCCAGCCCCCTTCACGCCCTTCTCTATAGTCAGTTTTCTAATTGACCCATTCCCCTTAGCTTCTCTCAACGTCCCGATAATTGGTATTAATCTCTTAATAAAACCATAAATTCTCAGTCAAATTGGGCTACCTGCTATTTTCGACTCCCCTTGCTCGTTCCTAGAATTCCATCCATTAGGCTCTTCCAGTTCCGGCCCATCGCCATGTTGGAAGAAACTCTAGAAATTAAAACTCCCAGGATGAATCATCCACTTATCTTGGAGACTTCTCACCAATTCCCTACCTAACCCGAACAACCTTGCCCGAAGCCATGTCCCTATCTCTCATAATTGTCCTTTTTTTTGCTTCATTTGATGTGTCCTTGAGCCATCTTTGTTGTCCTGCCCGTTCTCTTCCCAAGTGTGGTACACAACGGGTTTGAAAGAAATCATAGCCGCATTTCAACAGCCTTCTACAGAATTGTGGGCTGATGATGTGATTCTTGAATGTCCAAATCATATCACTGAATTCTTTCTCTTGCTGTGTAACAACATTTGGAAAGCTAGAAATCCTCATCTTTCGAAAATCACTCCACCCAGCCTATTGTCTTTGTCCTAACAAAAACTGATACATTATCCTCATTCCGTGTAGCCAATCATCTCCCAGAAAGAGGTCCTCCAATCCATGAAACATGTCCATTGTTAACGACGCCTCCTCTAAGTATCGACGGGGTCATCTGGAATGCTAGGAATTGTGCAGGTGTGGGTGTATTCGAAAAGAATGAACATGGTTGCTTCTTGCGCGCTTATGCTAAGCAATTCACCGGCATAACCAACCCACAAACGACAGAAGCCTTAGCCCTTCAGGAGGCTCTCACGCTCGCTCTCTCGCTTGATCGCTCTAACATCTCATTTTTGGATGACTCGGTTGTACTTATTGAAGCTGCTAAAGATGACAGACTACCACCTTCAGATTCTAACCCTATTTTGCTGGACATTTCATCGTTATTACAGTCGTTTTCTTCGTCTTGTTTATTTTGGATTCCTAGGGCTGATAATTTAGTGGCACACGAGTTTGCGCAGTTTGCTAAGTCTGAGTTATGTACAGTAAACTCGTGGACCTCCCCGCTCTCATTCTTGTCTCAATCGGTGTTGGACCTTTTTCTAGTAAATTAATAAAATTTCTGTTAGATTGAAACTATTTTTAATTTTGATGATTTCATCTTAATTATATTTTTTTGATAATTCAAAATGATTCTTTTCGAGCGATATAAAATTTAGTTTTTACATTTTTAACTATTTACCCAATATTTTCAAGGTAAAATGAAACCCGAAAGACTTAGTCGAAATTTTTTCACGGAACATAATTGCCCAGGACTAGGTCAACCGGTCGACCGATACCTAAAGTTTTAGACAACCCATCCCATTTTTTTGTCTCGGCTCGAGCACGTGGTCGACCTACTCTAGTCGTCCGGTTGACCCACGGGATGATTCAGCGATTCAAACTTAACGATTTAAAATTCAAATTTTTTGTACTAGTGGACCTGTCGACCCACTCAAAATCTAATGATTTTGAGCCTATGGGAGTCAACAAGATTTACTTTTATCATTTTATCATTCTTGTACATTATTTGTGCATCTTTTGATCTTCTTTTTGTAGACAAAAGTGAAGATAAATGAGCCTATGTTGGAGATCCAATCTTGAAGACTCCCCATAAATAGATGAAAGTTTTGAAGGATGAAAATAACAACACAAGCATTCAAACAACAAGAAAATTTTCAACAAACTTCTTATTCTCTCTTGCATAATTCTTGTTGTATTTTTAAGCATAGTCTTTCACTTGCACATCTTGAGTATTAGGATTCCTTCTTGATTACACTTGCACTTTTGAGTTGTAATATTTTTCAAGCAAAGTGTAATCTTGATTGTAACTTTCAATCATCCAAAACAAGACATCTTTGTTAGTGTTCTTGTGGTAAGAACAAATTTGGGTGATTTTAGGTGTTGAAGAGTGTGGTACTCTTCATTGTTATGAGAAAATTGTGGTAATCTTCATAGGTGGTGTTGTAAGAAGAGTGAGGTGCTTTTTAAGGTAAAGGTTTGTAATTGTTTGGTATCAATAAAACTTTTTCCTTTTTTCGAAATCCATTCCGGACATACCAGAGTGGTAGAAGATTTGGCCCTAGGTGGGTTGAACTTCTATAAATCATTGTGTGTTGTTTATATTTCCGCACTTTCATTTTAGTGATCATTCTCATATTCAAAAAAATAGAACGGAAATCAGAAAATCGAGATATCTATTCACCTTCCTCTAGATTATCATAGCCACTTAGACTAACAAGTGGTATCAGAGCCAAACTCTTTGACCATCACATTTAATCTTTGCGAGTAAAGAGGAGATCCATGGCTACGAACGAAAGCTACATCACCACCGGCGCCTCCACCAACAAGCCACCACTCTTCGATGCAAACAACTACGCCTTTTGGAAGTATCGGATGGAATGCTTCCTACAAGGCTGTGGATTTGATATTTGGGATGCGATCATCGAGGGAATTGCTCAACCAACAAAGAAAATGGAGGATAGAACCACGGTTCTCAAAAGGTTCAAGGAATTTGTTGAAAATGATAAGAAGTCCTTCTCTCTCAACGGTAAGGCATTAAATATTTTGCATTGCTCTCTTGCGGCTACAAAATATAATAGAATTTGAGGGAAAAGGTCGGCTCATGAAGTTTGGGAGAAATTAGAAACAATTTGTGAAGGTACTAAAAAGGTTAAACAAGCTAGAACCATGCTTGTTAAAGATTTTGAAAACTTTATAATGTTTGAGGGTGAAAGCATTTTAAAAATGGTGGAAAGGCTTGACAACATAGTCAATCCTCTTGTGGCACTTGGGAAAGTGATCTCCGAAGAAGACAAGGTTACTAAAGTCGTAAATGCTCTCCCCGGTTCTTTGTCCAAAAAGGTAACGGCGATTACGGAAGCTCAAAATCTCGAAACTCTCAAATTTGATGAGCTCATTGGAAATCTTCTTATCTACGAAGTATATCTCAAGGAGAGAAAAAATTCCAAAACCATCCACCTCTCAATCAGGTATGCAATATATTCCTAAAGGCTTAACATCTTCTTCTAATAATATTTATGATGCTAGTGATGAGGAGGATAAGGAAACCACCGCCCTTGTTCGAAAATTTGCAAAATTTGTAAATAAAAATAAGGCAAGAAAAGATAGAGACAACTCTTGCTTTAAATGCGGAAAACCCGAGCACTTCATAGCCGATTACCCAAAATTAGCGGAGGAGGAGAAAAAGAAGAAAAAGCCTTTTCTGAAAAAGAAGGCTTTAAATATGGAAGCCAAAACACGGGATGAGCTCCTTGCCACCTCCGACAAAGAAGAAGAAGTCGAGCATGGTCTCATGTTCGAGAATGGCAAAGGAAGAATTATTGAAAATGGAGAAATTGATAACTCTTATTTCTCTCTTAGTAATGTTTTATTAGTTGAAGGGCTTGAGTTCAATTTGATAAGTGTTAGCCAACTTTGTGATTCTAATTATAATGTTATTTTTAATAAAGAAAAATACTTTTTCTAAAAAATGATAAAATTATTTGTGAAGCAAGTAGAAAATGCAATCTTTACAAAATTTGCACAAGTGTTTTGGTTAGTCAAAATATTTCCTTTCTTGTCGCCAATAATGATTTAACAAGTTTATGGCATAGGCGACTTGGACATGTTGGATACAAAAATTTGCAAGAGATTTACAAAACCAACATATCAAAGGACTACCCAAATTAAATTTTGAAAACCTTGGCTTATGTGACACTTGTCAAAAGAACAAATTAGTAAGAAGTAGTTTTAAGCTCAAAAATAAAATTTCCACAACCAAGCCTCAACAATTACTTCATCTTGATTGGTATGGGGATATTAGCACCGGAAGTTTAAGTGGAAAACATTACACATTTGTTATAGTTGATGATTTTTTAGATATACTTGGACTATTTTTCTTGCCAATAAAAGTGATGCCTCTAATCAGTTTGCTAAGTTGTGTAGACTTATTGAAAATGAAAAAAAGATACTATTAAGCCTATACGAAGTGATCGAGGTGGTGAATTTAGAGTCTTATGTGAAACCAAAAGATATGCTCACAATTTCTCGGCTCCAAGAACACCATATCAAAATGGAGTAGCCGAAAGAGAAAATCGGACACTTCAAGAAATGAGTCGATCTGTAGGTCCCAAGGGCTGTGAGTAAGGTTTAGAAGGGGGGTTGAATAAACCTTACTAACTTTTCAATTTTAGTCCTTTTTAAAATAATACATAGTTAATTCCACAGCTAAGTCCTTGATGGACAACTAAGTTAGTTAATCAGCAGAGTCAGCCACTCAACAGACTCGAAAGAGCTGTTGATAGAATAACTCAGCTGTTTAGACTAAACCTTAACTTGGTTGTGATGAGATTTTCAGTGGAAGACTTATCACCCTTGAATTTGATTTAAGTTTGTTTTAACACTTGGTTTTAACAGTTTGTTAATTATCAGTTGGATAGCAAATTATCAGCAGATATAAAGTGATATGCAGAAATAAAATGCTGAAATGTAAATGACACAATAATTTTTATAGAGGTTCGAAGATGGGGTAGTTCTTTTACTCCTCTCTTCTCCAACTCCTGGAGGAATCCACTAAGTAATGATCAATTTACAAAGTGGTTATCAGTCCAGATACAAGTCTTGGTCACACAAACCGACTTGCTCCTTTGGGACTCGATCCGAGATGCCTTGATCACACAAATGGCTTCTCGTCGACTCGAAACCTTCTTCACGCAGGCGCACCGCTTGCTACTTCAGCTTACTTTCTCAAGCTTCTTGGATTTGATCACGAAGCCCTCCAATAACTTGAGATTGGTTCGACTTTGAACCTTCCTACAATCCTCTTTGCAAAGTAGACCCCTTTTGCTTCTTCAAAAGTTTCCTCTTCAACAGTTTGAAGTTGTCTTTCCTTCACAGCTTAGCGTTGGATCGATTTCCTTCGAGATTTAGGATTGAGGATTTTGCTTGAATAACTTGAGAATATTTTGCAGGTTACAGAGTGAATAATTGCTTGTTTGTTCGTGGTTCAGGTAACCTTTTCTCAAAGTGATTCCTCAGCCTTTTATAGTGAACTTTTCAAAAATCTGCCCATTGAAGAGATAGGTTGATTTTCAAAAATCAATTGTGTTCGTTGGCTTGTCTTTTCTTGGTCTTCAATCTTGATATGTACACCTTTCCTCGTATTAAATGAATGATCAGCTTTTCAGAATCTGACATTAGGTGCAGTGCTTCCCATTGGTTTATTCCTTTTGCACGCTTCTGGGACTGAGCACTTTAAGACACGGCATCATGGAAGTATTATTTATTTAAGTAATGTTCTTGAATTTTGTGCAACGGATTCTTTTCAGTTAACTCCTCTTTGCAGCTGCCTTTTCCCAGGTGACTTGGGTCTGCTCCAATGATTGAAAGACTCATTTGTCACTTCAACTTGACTTGGCTTCTTGGGTTGACTTAACTGACTCTTCTCACAGCTGTCACACAACCGATACTCCTTCAGTCGAGTCCTTGGTCTTCTTTCTTGGCCATACTCAGCTGTTACTCAGTGGAGTCTTCACTTCACATCTCTAGTTGACTTCTTGTATTTCCAGGCATAGCTGACTTGACTCAGCTTATACAGCCCTTTCTATTACAATAAGAATTACAAGGAAAATGAGGTGCCAACTTTCTAGTCTAAGTTTTACATGACATTCATCTAAATCTAAATAATAAAAATCCCAATAATTCCCCCCTTTTTGATGATGCCAAAACTTAACAAGATTAAGTACAATGTAAACATCATAGATACATACAGACAATTCAGAAACAAAGAATGTATGTGTTGAATAGATCGTTTTATTGATTATATCATTCTTGTTCTTTACACAGATGTTTACAATGTGTATCAGAGCAATCAGAGCATACTTGTATCTACGCAAATTACAGATTTTTCATTAAATATACAGAAGGCTTACATACATATGTATTTACAAAAGTAAAATACATGAAGGGGTTAGCAGCAACACTTCATCGCCTTCACGCCTCCTTCTTTCTTCTTTCTTCTCTGTCTTCATCGCTCTCTTTCTTTTCTTTTCATCTTCATTTTTCTTCTTTTCGTAAGCTCTCTTGCAGCTTCATCTTTTCTTTTTCTTTTTCTTTTCTGTCTTTTTGCCACAAAATGAGTTTGTCTCTTATTTTCTTCTTCGATTCTTTTGACATATTCAACATTTTTCCTCTCCACTTCCGTTGGCTATAACATCATATCCAAATTAGTAGATCTTTCTTTTCTTGCCTGGATCTACATATTCAATATTTTGGGGTAGAGGTCTAGTATAAAACCTCCTCATCCACCACTTCTTCCTTCTCTTCTCTCGGGCGTATATTGTACCGGAGTCTTCTCTTACCAAATGAGTGATCGCTAGTAGTCTCGTTTGCTATCGCCTTCTTCGCACTTTTTAGACCTTTCTCCCAAAGACAAGTCCCAGTGCTTGGGCTATGGACATGTTTTTGAAATATCCTTCGAACTCGAGCGTTTTGAATTCTTCAACGGATCTTGGCTCTTATCTCATGTCATCTAGAATGGCATCTCAGTATCTTTACCTACCTAATGCCTCCAAATTGTTTCAACATTTCTTCAACACGGGCATCCATTCTCTTGTCGAACTCTTCTATCTCTGTTTCTACAATCTTTTTCTTATGAGACATAGTGCACAACAGTGATGAGTGATGGAGCGGCGAGTCATAAGTTTGCTGATTATTGATCTTTGTGACATGACCTTGCCTTTGAGGGTTTCAAAGCAAGCATTAAGGTCACATCTTTTGACCTTTCCCCTCAACAACTTTTCCCTTTTCCTTTCTCTTCTCAACAATTATTTCTTTCTTCTCTACAACAAATGTCTCATTTTCCTTCTCAACAACGGTCTCCTTCAACGTCTTCAGGTATTCTTCTTCCCCCTTTTTGGCATCATCAAAGGAGAGAGAACCCCGAAACATCCCAAGCATGAAGTCGGTTGGGTGATAGCTGAATTCTCGCTTGGAGTCTGCTGCGGAGTATGCTGTTCGAAATTCTAAGCGGGTGGCTTTGGACTCGGCTGCCACCAGTTTCATTTCAGCCATAAGAAGGCTGAATTTGGCATTCATGTTCGAAATTTGGCATACAATATGCAACTCCATCTCAATTGTATGGGAGGCATGCAATCTCTCCATATATGTCTGCATCCTCGCCTTCATGTCAGCATTGTCAGCACTCCAGATCAGTATTCTGTTGTATAGAGCCTTGAAATAGCGAACTTGCTCGAGACGCATGACACTCTGCTGTTGAGACCATTCCCTTATCCTGACCACCACTCCTCTCAAGTCTGCTGTGAGAGTGGCATCTTTGTTGTCCAGGCGCATGTCGAGAGAGGCTTGGTGCCGTTCAATCTTCTTAATCTCTTCACAGATCTTCTTGAAGATTTCACGCATCTCAGCTGTCTGACTTGAGTCAGCTATCGGCCACTCTGCATCGAAGTTGAAATCAGCTAGCATAATCGAATCAGTGGGAATTATGGGATCTTCTTGGATGGTGTAGAACTTCTGTTCTCTTGCAGTCTCTTCTTCGAGAACGGGCAGCTCGTGAGAAAAAGGAAATACTTTTTCATATGCATCGTCTCACACTTGAGATATTGTGTTCGAAGTGGTCTCTGCTGCAGCTCTGGTAGCCTGCGCAGTTGAAGTTGTGGCAGCTGGGGCAGTTGAATGTTTTTGCCCAACTGACTGAGCCTCAGCTGTCTTAACAGCTTCTTCGGTCTCAGTAGGTTTTTCCATTTGAGTAGACTGGTCCTTGGCTATATCAACAGCGTCATTGGATGATGATAGAACCTGAGGGCTTGGTTCATCATCAAAGTTGAATATTTGACGAGCAACTTTGAAACTTGACTGACTTGTCTGCGGAAGAACATCCTCAGCTGGGTCCTTGTGATGTGAAACAGGGGTGGTGTAGGTCCCAAGGGGTGTGAGTGTAAGGTTTATAAGGGGAGGGGTTGAATAAACCTTACCAACTTTTCGATTTAGTCCTTTTTAAAGTTCGAGTTGATACTACACAATCAGATGTGTCCTTGGTGGATAGCCAATTTAGTTAATCAAGAGAGTTAGTCACTCAATAGACTCGATCGAGCTATTGATAGAATAACTCACCGTTAAGACCGAATTAGCTCAATCAGCAGCTTTGTTTTCAATGGAAGACTTTACACCCTTAAAATTGATTTAGTAAAGATTTAATACTTGGTTTTAGTACTTAGGGATTATCAAGTGGATAGCAAATTTATCAGCAGAGTTAACAAATAAGATGCCAGGAATTAAAGTGCTGAAATGTAAATGACACGATAAGATTTTATAGAGGTTCGAAGATGGGGTAATTCTTCTACTCCTCTCTTCTCCAACTCCTGGAGGAATCCACTAAGTATTGATCAGTATATAGTGGTAATAGATCCGGATACAAGTCTTGATCACACAAATGACTTGATCCTTTGGGACTCGATCGAGATGCCTTGGTCACGCACCGCTTCTCGTACGACTCAGCTTCTTCACAGGGCAGCTGCCTTGCTACTACAGCTCACTTGCTCAAGCTCTTTGGATTTGATCACGAAGCCCTCCAAAAACTCGAGACTGGTTCGACCTTGAACCTTTCTACAATTCTCCTTGGAATGTAGACCCCTTTTCTTCAAAGGTTTCCTCTTCAACTGATTGAAGCTATCTTTCCTTCACAGGTGAGTGTTGGATTGATTTTCTTCGTGATGTAGGCTTGAGGATTAATCTTGAATGATTTGAGAAAGATGTTTTCTTGAAATGTTCGATTAATCTTGAATGATTTTCTCGGCCTTTTATAGTGATCTTTCAAAAATCTGCCCGTTGAAGAGATAGGCTTATTTTTGAAAGTCACTTGTGGTCGTTGGCTTGTCTTGTTGCAGTCCTTGGAGTTGCCACTTCCTCGTATGAATTGTTCTTCAGCTTTTCAGAGTTCTGACACGGTGTAGTGCTTCCCATTGGTTCATTCCCTTTGCACGCTTCTGGGACTGAGCACTTCGAGAAAGGTAGCATGGAGGTATTACTTGTTTAAGTAATTCTCTTGATTTCTGTGCAACGGATCTCTTTGATTATCTCGACAAGATCGCATTTCCTTGCTTTCCCCAGGTGACTTAGAGTCGCCTTTCAATCATTGAATGACTCTTCCGTCACTTCAACTTGAGACTTGGCTATCTTGAGTTGACTTGATCGATACTTTACTCACCGCATCTCACCGCACCTTCATCGAGTTCCCGTCTTCTCTTCTTTGCCATACTCAAATTGTCTTGCAATGAGTCTTCCTTCTAGTCTCCAATTGTCTTCTTGCATGTTTAGGCATAGCGACTTAACTCACTTTGACCAGCCCTATTTGTTACAATGCGGTTTACAACAAAAAATGGGGTGCCAACTTCCTATTCTAAGTTTTACATGGCATTCATCAAAATCTAAACAATAAATTTCCCAACAGGTGGACTCAGCTTCATCTTCAGATCCCAGAAATGATATATCAGGGTTGTCTTGGGAATCATGAAGTGCACTAATCTCCTTCTCGGACTCTTCAATGTGAACAGGAGGGATGTTCTGTGTTTCTTTCTCTTTACCCAGGGAAGTCTCAACCTCCCTCGGGCCTTCAATATCTTTAGCAGACTCAACTGCAAAAAGGCCTTCTACATTCCCTTCGACAGACACAGTTGTCTTAGGGTCTTGGACCATGGCATCCGAAGGAGTCTCAACTCCTTGGATTGCACTTTCATTGCCCAGAGTGTTAACTCCCGGGCATATCTATCATGTGCCTCGACTGCATCAGCAGTGTCCTCAGCCTGCAAAGTTGTTGGCACTTTAGTTGGGACAGACTCAACTGTCCGAGCTTCGTCAGTGGCAACTTGTTGTTGTTCTTTTTCTTTCTTTTTTTCTTTCTCCACTTCGCCTCTTTCCTTCATTGTGGAGTCATCTGCAGATCCTCCGACCTAGCCGTAGTGGAGTGAGTTTTCCCCACCGGGCGCACCACCGAGTGATCGATGGTGGGGTCACTCTGCTCCGGACTCCGGCTTTTTCAAATGAGTGTTCACTGCAAAGGTGGGGCGGTGGTAAGACACCTTCAACAGGGGTTGGCTCAAATTGGGTACCCAAATTCCCGTGTCATCGTCAATTCCCTTGATCCGTTCTTTGAGTGAACCGAGAAGTGGTTGCAGCTATAACTGTGGCAATCTGCTATACCACTCCCAACGGATCAATCTCCAGCTGAGATTTAGAAGACTCTCCTGGTTCTTCCCTCAGTTGTTGCTCATGCATCAATTTAGATTCCAACATGGCTTGCTGCATGTCCAACTTCTCCTTTGCAGCAACCGGATCCATGTCCTCATCACTTCCTGAGAGCATATCAATGTGAGGATGAGTATGGTCGCTGGTTCCAGTGAGAGGACAAATGTTGGCTTTCTCACGAGCTTCGCTTCCTCAGCTGCTCTGCATATTTATGCAGTTATCCTCATCCAGGGCCTGCAGTACAGTGTCAATCTCAAGAAGCTTGAAAAGCTCATCTTCTTCCTCAACATACTCAGGGTGTTCAAACTGCACCCATGAGTGACTCAACTTCCATTTCCTCCACGCTCGCAGACGATTCTGGATGTCTGGGTATAATGGAGAATACATGATTATATCATCATCTTCATCCTCTCCTTGTTGCCCTTCCTTTTCAGGAATGGAAGGCAACATACTCTGCTGCTCTTCACCTTCAGCAGCATCGGGAGCAAGTGGAGACACAACTCTTTCATCAGGAGATTCTGCTGTCTCTGCTTCTTCTTCTTCCTCGAGTTGTTCTATCCACACTGGGTCTTCTATTTGCCTCTGCGATCGTCCTCAAAGCAGACTTGGTTTCATCATCAACAACTTCGAGACCGCACTTCTTCAGAGCCTCGAGATTTTCTCGGTGAGTGGCAGACTCAGCTGTCTTCTCAAGCTCCGAGAGCTTGGTGAGTCTTCTTCTTCTTCTTGTCCTTACCAGAGAAAGTTCTAGTTCGGATACCTCTTCCTCAGATTCCTTGGCGGCGGGGGCCGGAGCATCTTTCTTTGATTGAGGAGCTGCTTTTCTTGGCTTGGCCGTCCTCTTCTTTTTGATGGTCGGAGAAGGTATTTGGGCTTCCTTCTCCGCCTCGGTTGCGTGGGCAAGAGACACGGCTACGTGGGCAAGAGACACTACTGGCTCTCGGGCGGGTGACTGACTTCGCTGGGGGCATGTGCATCTTTTATCTTTCTTTGCGGGGGCAACTTTTCTTTTTCGCTTTGGGCAACTTTCTTCTTCGGAGGGGAGGCAACAATCGCTTTTTCGCGGTCGCCTAATTCCCTTCGCTTGTGTATGCCCTCTTCGCATGGGCTCTCTTCTGGGCTCCTGAAAGGTTAGCCCTAAACATCTTCTTGTTTACATGGAAAGGCTTTCCATGTTTGAAGGGGGAATGCCCTTCACTTCCATCAAGTGGCCAATAACTATGCCATAGCCGAGTGATCCTCCAAAGGATCCATCTTCCTTGAAAGACTTGTTCGCAACGTTCGCGAGTCCGCCGTATACGAACTCACCTAGTTAACTTTCTTCCCTTGCATGATCGCAGCCATGACGATCGGCTTAGTCTTTGACAGATTGATTGAAACGCCAAACTTCATATCCAAGCATTTTGAGATGACATCCATCGGCTTGTGATGGTCGCCTTCAACAATTTCTTGTCACCGTAGACTACTTTCGCAAAGACACTCGGGTTTGGCTACTTCTTTCCATGCAGCCCCAAGTCCACATCAACTTCAGATATTTCCAAAGATACCCTGATGGTAATAAGCGATGATGCGCAAGGTCTTTAGCAATGATCATGATGTCCTTGCGGTGGACAAAGGACTTAATCCTTCGTCCCGCACTCGGCGTTCACATAGAATCGCGCCACCTCTTCCGTAGGTGTGCGAGTATTCTATCGTCAAAAGGATTTAAGCCCGATTTTTCCAACATATCCGCGATTTTCTTCACAAGGGTTGCATCCAACCCTACTTAATCATGCCTTCAAATCCACCGAGGAACCCGAGTGGATTTGCTTTGATAACTTGACGAAATCAGTCTTTGGTGCCATTTCTAGAAGATTCTACCGATTAAATCTTGATGAACTTGCTTTGAGAACAGGTAGGGTTTTCGAGAGAGAAAAACTAGCTTTCGTATGCTTGAAGATGAACAGTTTTTAAGTGTGAGAGAGAAAGACTAGAGAAAATGGATATATAAGGGTTATGAAAGGACGTGTTTTTGGTTTTTGAATTTTGATCGAAATCAACGGCTCAGATTTAGCACGTCACATTGCATTTAATTGCTCGCATTTAATGCAGCAACATTTATATCCAATCATATGCTTACTGTGCAGCTTTTGACTGTACCCGTCATTATTACGTTGATGTCATCCTTAAAAACACTCCCGCTCATTAAAAACGACTGCATTTTTGTCACTTAGCTCATAAATGACTCAGCTCACTACACAGATGACTCAACTCTACTTCTCTCCTTTCGTATAGTGACTCAGCTGTCAGCTAACTCGATACAGCTGACTTTTCGATACGGTTGGTTCACTTGGCTGATTTATGAGATTTGCTTTGTTTTCATCTTTTCATGTTTCATCTCTTCTCATTGAGTCTTCTGAGTGTCAACTCAGCTCAATTAACTCTAGCTCATGCTTAAGCTCTTCAAATCTTGATTTACATAAAGGTTTGGTGAATATGTTAGCTAACTGTTTATCCGTTGTGATGTATTCCAAGGTGATGACTTTTTTTTCAACATTATCTCTTATAAAATGATATCTGACATCAATGTGCTTTGTTCTTGAATGCAACACAGGATTCTGAGTGATTGCAATAGCACTTGTGTTATCACACATAATTGGAATCTCTTTTTCTTCAATTTCATAATCTCTCAGCTGTTGTCTCATCCATAAGACTTGGGCACAACAACTGCCTGCATCTATGTACTCTGCTTCAGCTGTGGATGTGGCTATTGAGTTTTGCTTCTTGCTAAACCAAGAAACCAATCTGTTTCCAGGCATTTGACAAGTTCCTGAAGTACTCTTCCTGTCAACTCTACATCCAGCATAGTCAGAGTCTAAGTAACCAATAAGCTTGAATCCACCTTCCTTTGGATACCATAAGCCAACTTCTTGGCATCCCTTCAAATATCTTATGATTCTCTTAGCTGCAGTCATATGGCTTTCTTTTGGAGCAGATTGGAATCTTGCACATACACCTACTGCAAAGGTGATATCTGGCCTGCTTCCTGTTAAATAGAGCAGTGATCCAATAAGTGCTCTGTATCTTGTTTGATCTACAGCTTTACCATCTGCATCCATGTCCATCTTGACTGATGTGTTCATTGGTATTTTCACAGAAGACTTATCTTCCATACCAAATTTCTTCATTAAATCTCTGGTGTACTTTGTTTGATTTATGAAGGTTCCATCATTCAGCTGTTTAACTTGGAGTCCTAAGAAGAATGTCAGCTCTCCCATCATGCTCATTTCAAATTTTCCTTGCATTAGATTTGAGAACTTATCACACAGCTCTTTGTTTGTGGATCCAAAAATGATATCATCCACATATATTTGAACAAGCAGTATACTCTCCCCATCTTGAATTCTGAAGAGTGTTTTGTCCACTTTGCCTTTGGTGAATCCATTATCTGTCAGAAATTGAGATAATGTATCATACCAAGCTCTTGGTGCTTGTTTCAATCCATATAGAGCTTTCTTGAGCTTGTACACCTTATCTCCAATTGTCTTCTACTCAAAACCTGGAGGTTGCTCAACATAAACTTCTTCTTCCAATAATCCATTTAAAAATGCACTTTTCACATCCATTTTATATACAATGAAGTTTTTGTGTTCATCATAGGCAAGAAACACCCTTATTGCTTCTAATATTGCAACATGAGCAAATGTTTCATCAAAATCTATTCCCTCTTCTTGGCAATACCCTTTGGCTACCAATCTTGCTTTGTTTCTTACCACAGAACCTTCCTCATTCATCTTGTTTCTGAAAACCCATTTTGTGCCAATAACATTTTGATGGGTTGGTCTTTGCACCAATTCCTATACTTTGTTCCTTTCAAATTGATTCAGCTCTTCCTGCATGGCTTGAATCTAATGTGTGTCATCCAATGCTAGGGACACATCTTTTGGCTCAATTTGGGAAATAAAACAAGTGAACATTGCTTCTTGTTGAGCTCTGGATCTGGTTCTTACACCATCTCTCACATTTCCAATGACTAGCTCTGGTGGATGGTCTCTCAGCCATCTCACATCAGGTTGGAGTAAATCAGTTGGGTTCAGTCGTCTTGCAGCTGTGTTGTCTTGAGCAACTCTTTCATTATCATTCACCGCGATTTTCCAGCTGTCTTTGAGACTCAGCAGTCTCATCTTCATCTTGATTGATTGCTCCAGCTTCAGCTTCAACATAAGGACTCTTCTGCGTAGTTGGCTGATTCAGCTTATCAGCTAACTCTTCAAAGTCTTCTCCATTTACATTAGGTTCATCAAAAACCCCATGGATAGACTCTTCTGTGACCATAGTCCTCTTGTTTAGCACTCTATAGGCTTTACTTTCAGCTGAGTATCCCAAAAAGATACCTTCATCAGCTTTAGCATCAAAAGCCTTTAGATTATCTTTGCCATTATTGTGGATGAAGCATTTACATCCAAATATTCTAAAGTACCCAACATTTGGCTTTCTCCATGTCCATATTTCATAGGGAGTCTTTGTCAGCTGTATATTAATCATGCATCTATTTTGAGTATAACATGCAGTGTTGATGGCTTCAGCCCAAAATCTTTTAGGCAGCCCAACTTCAGCTAACATGGTCCTTGCAGCTTTCTTGAGAGTTCGGTTTCTTCTTTCTGCTACTCCATTCTGCTGTGGAGTCCTTGCTGCAGATAATTCATGAGCAATACCATTTTCAACACAATACTGAGTTATTATCCCATTGACAAACTCAGTTTCTCTATCAGACCTTATCTTTATAATGATTTGACTCTTCTCATTTTGAACTCTTCTCATCAGCTGAGGTAACTTCTGCAAGGTTTCCTTCTTTTTGCACATGAAGATTGTCCATGTATATCTTGAATAATCATCCACCACCACTAAGGTGTATTTCTTTCCACTTATGCTAGCTGGCTCAACTGGACCAAATAAATCCATATGCAACAGATGCAATATCCTTATTGAAGATGGACTAGACTTCTCTTTGAATGATGATTTGATCTACTTTCCCATCTGGCATGCATCACAAATACTTTCCTTTTTGTACACTGAGTCTGGCAATCCTTCCACAATATGACTCCTTGCAAGCTTGTTGATTGTTTTGAAATTTAGATGACTCAGCTTTTTGTGCCACAGCCAACTTGATTGATTTGTACTCTTTTTGCTAATAGACAAGTGCTTGGTGTGGAAGACGACCGATCTACCACATACATGTTCTTCTCGTCGGATCCTTGCAACACTATTTCATTTGATTCATGTCTTTAATTTGGCACACTCCCATATTCAATCCAACATTATAGCCCTTGTCACGAGTTGGTGATGCTTAACAGTTGAAGTTGAGGCCTTCAACATATGCAACATATGTGATTTCTAATCCATTTTTCTTGATGGATCCGATTGCCTCTTATTTTCCCTGGAGCTTCATTTCCTCCAAATATGACTTTTGCGCCTCTAATCTCCTTGAATTTTGACAGATTTTTCTTGTTTCCTATCATGTGTCCGGAAATGTACCACTATCCATGTACCAGGTTCCTTGGCACTCACTTTCCTTGAACCCGCAATCAAGAAAATCAGTTTTTAGGTACCCATGCTTGTGCAGGTCCCGAGGGGTTAGTCTTTGTAAGATGATCCAACCAACCTATAGCCAAATGATCGACTCTAAGAGGTTGCCATCTATCTCATGCTATAATCATAACTCACTTTGGCAAATTGCTTGGGGGCTTTAGGTTCATACAACTGTCTCTTTTGTCTGTATGCCTGTGTGTGTGCTTTAGCAATTGCCTGCTTTGGGTAGTTGTGATATTTCTGAGTGTAGTGCCTGGGTGCATATGTGTGTTGATGATAGCTCTTTTGCCTTTGGAATGGCCTTTGTTGAGTTCTAGGCCTTTGCCGTTTGGGCTTATATTCCATAGGTCTTTGCTGATATTTCACATTATTCCAATCAGCTTGGCTTGGGTAGTTTCTACCATTCCCATCATATGTGTTTCTTTGATAAAACTTCTGGGGTTTTTGGTAGCTCTGTTTATTCTTCACAGAGTATTTCCTATTTGGAGTTTGCTTTGAGGAACTCTGCTTTCTTCTTCTCGTTGTCCTCTCAAAGATACTCAATCAAGTTGTTTTCCTTTTCCTTTATATCCAAGGCCAGTTTGTTTGTGATTGTGCTTTGGAGTGAATGTGGGTGCAACATTTGGTGTCTTTGATTTTTGAGATGCTTCATTACTTGAAGATCCTTTTTCCAAAATCACTCTGGGAGTTTGACTGTGCACAAAGGAATTGAATCCTATGCCTGTCTTATCTCCACACTCTTTTTGGCTCATAATAAGGTCATCCAATGATTTGGATGCCTTTGTAAATGATGCAATCACATTTTTGAGATCATTTTCCCTCTTTTCTATAGCAGCTATCTCTGCTATTAGTTTAGCATTCTCAGCCTTCAGCTCTTTGTTCTCATCAGCTATGTGACTTAGAGTACCCAGCTCCTTAGTCAACTGTGAGTTTTGGCTTTTAAGCTGGTTGTTTTCCTCGTTTAATAGTGTGTGTGAGGATTTAATGTGCTCAAAATCTTTCATCATTTTGCCTAATGAATCATAAAGATCAGTGGGTGATGAAGTGTGTGTGTCACAATCACTATCATTAGAATCTGAGTGAGATGAGTTAGAGTGTACCTCATCTTCTTGGTCAGGTTGATCTTGTTCTTTAGCCATTAGATAGATCATTGCTTCTTCTTCAGAATCACTTGAGTAGTCAGCTTCACTACTCTCTGAGTCTGCTGCTTCTTTAGACTTAGCTGTCTCAGCAGTCTCTGCAGCCAACATAGCCTTTTTCTTTTCCTGTCTTCTTTCTCTAAAGACTCTTCTTTCTTCTTCATTCATTCTGTATTTATTGATTGACTACAGGATATGGACAGTCAATAGCAAGGTGTCCTGGTTGTCTACAGTTCCAACACAGGTTCTCAGCTCTTTGATCAGCTCTTTCCGTTCTTGAATTATCAGCTCTTTGATACTCAACCTTTTGATGCTCAGCTCTCTTGGGTGGCCTATCTTCCCTTGACTTGGAGGGAGCTGAATGTCTCCTGGAGGATTCACCCTTGTTTCTTTTATAGTTCTTATTGAAGAACTTGTTGAATCTTTTAACCATCAAGGCAATTTCTTCCTGGACAATGGCTTCCTTGACCTCAGCTCTCTTCCCATCCTTGACTATAAGTGCGCTTGTTTTGGAGTGCACAAATTTGTCTCCTCTTGATCTTTTCTTCTCAGCTCAAACTCGTAGGCTTTGAGTTTTGAGAATAGCTCATGATTGGATGTTGTTGTGAGTTTCATTGAATGTCTCAGGGCCATGACCTTCATTTCCCATTCAGCTGGGAGGCTTCTCAGAATCTTCATACACATTTCCTTCTGTGTATTCTTTCCCAAGTCTTTGATAGTTCATTAGTAATTTCGATGAATCGAGCATCCAACTCGATCCAGGTTTCACTGCAAGCATTTTAAAATTTTCAAATTTTTGTACAACAACGGATAATTTGTTTTCTTTAATTTGCTCAGATCCTTCACAAATTAAAGTTAATTTATCCCAGATTTGTTTTGCAGTTTGACAAGATTTGACTTTGTTGAACATTGCTTTGTCCAAGGTTTTGTAAAGTATGTCCTTGGCCACATTGTCCAAGTTGTATCTTTTTCTCGTCTCGTTTGTCCATTCAAATCCTTGGTTTCTCAACCAGGGCGGTCTTTCTTCAATGCCAGCTTCTTCTCCTTCACCATTCGCTCTCCGTCTGTTGTGTTCACTTTCGATGTTTGCGGTGACCCATCCTCAATCACTATCCACATTTCATCATGTAAAGCTGATAGATGAGCCTGCATGCGAATTTTCCAGTCATCAAATTCCTCAATAGTGAACATAGGAATGCGTGTCAAATTTGCTTCCATGATAATAACTTTGCTGACTAAAAATAACTTTTGAAAGAGCAAGTGTTAAAAATTTCTTTGAAAGATTGGAGATCTAGTTCAGTAACCAGTGCGGAAGGCTCAATGAACCAACCGCTCTGATACCACTTGTAGGTCCCAAGGGGTGTGAGTAAGGTTTAGAAGGGGGGGTTGAATAAACCTTACCAACTTTTCGATTTTACTCCTTTTTAAAATAATATAGAGTTAATTCCACAGCTAAGTCCTTGATGGACAGCTAATTTAGTTAATCAGCAGAGTTAGCCACTCAACAGACTCGAAAGAGCTGTTGATAGAATAACTCAGCTGTTTAGACTAAACCTTAACTTGGCTGTGATGAGATTTTCAGCGGAAGACTTATCACCCTTGAATTTGATTTAAGTTTGTTTTAACACTTGGTTTTAACACTTTGTTAATTATCAGTTGGATAGCAAATTATCAGCAGATATAAAGTGATATGCAAAAATAAAATGCTGAAATATAAATGACACAATAATTTTTATAGAGGTTCGAAGATGGGATATCTACTCCTCTCTTCTCCAACTCCTGGAGGAATCCACTAAGTAATGATCAATTTACAAAGTGGTTATCAGTCCAGATACAAGTCTTGGTCACACAACTGACTTGCTCTTTTGGGACTCAGTCTGGAGATGCCTTGATCACACAGCTGGCTTCTCGTCTGACTCAGCTTCTTCACAGGGCGGCTGCCTTGCTACTTCAGCTTACTTTCTCAAGCTTCTTGGATTTGATCACGAAGCCCTCCAATAACTTGAGATTGGTTCGACTTTGAACCTTCCTACAATCCTCCTTGGAAAGTAGACCCCTTTTGCTTCTTCAAAAGTTTCCTCTTCAACAGTTTGAAGTTGTTTTTCCTTCACAGCTTAGTGTTGGATCGATTTCCTTCGAGATTTAGGCTTGAGGATTTTGCTTGAATAACTTGAGAATATTTTGCAGGTTACAGAGTGAATAATTGCTTGTTTGTTCGTGGTTCAGGTAACCTTTTCTCAAAGTGATTCCTCAGCCTTTTATAGTGAACTTTTAAAAAATCTGCCCGTTGAAGAGATAGGCTGATTTTCAAAAATCACTTATGTTCGTTGGCTTGTCTTTTCTTGGTCTTCAATCCGAGATGTAGACCTTTCCTCGTATTAAATGAATGATTAGCTTTTTCGAAATCGACACGAGGTGCGTGCTTCCCATTAGTTTATTCCTTTTGAATGCTTCGGGATCGACCATTTTAAGACATGGCAAATGATGGAAGTATTACTTATTTAAGTAATGTTCTTGACTTTTGTGCAACGGATTTTTTTTCGTTAACTCCTCTTTGCAAATGCCTTTTCCCCCAGGTGACTTGAGTCTGCTCCAATGATTGAAAGACTCATCTGTCACTTCAACTTGACTTGGCTTCTTGTTAACTTAATCGACTCGTCTCACAGTGTCACACACACCGATACTCCTTCATCGAGTCCTTAGTCTTTTTTTCTTGGCCATACTCGTTTTTCCTCAATGAGTCTTCACTTCACATCTTGATTGACTTCTTGTATTTCCGAGGCATAGGCGACTTGACTCAAATTTATACAAGACTATCTATTACAATAAGAATTACAAGGAAAATGGGGTGCCAACTTTCTAGTCTAAGTTTTACATGGCATTCATCAAAATCTAAACAATAAATTTCCCAACACGGTCCATGCTCAATGAATTCTCACTTGCTATGTCATAAACCGGGTATATCTTTGTCCTAAGTTAAATAAAACTCCATACGAGCTTTGGAAAGGAAGAACTCCAAATATTAGTTATTTCAAAATATTTTGTTGCAAGTGTTTTATTTTGAATACCAAGGATCAATTAGACAAACTCGATCCCAAAGCCGATGAAGGAATTTTTATGGGGTACTCAACTAAAAGTAAGGCATATTGGGTTTATAATAAAACAAGCAATGTGGTCGAGGAGTCCATTCACATTAAATTCAATGAAGCCTCGGATGTTGAAAAAATACCCAATGATGAAAGTGATGAAGAAGATAATATTGAGCCAATTGTTTGAGCCAATTGTTTCAAATGATGTTCAAAGTGATCAACCTTCCACATCAAATGATCAACCTTCAACTTCCAATGTTCCACAAGAAGACAAAGGTGACAACTCGGATCTTCTCGCGGCATTAAAATTTAAAGGAGATCATCCAAAACATTTCATAGTTGGTGACCCTCTAGACAAAGTTATGACTAGAAGGAAATTTGCCGAGAAAGCTCTTATTTCTAAAACAGAGCCAAAAAATTCAAAGGAAGCCATTGAAGATGAATATTGGTTTCTAGAAATGCAAGAAGAATTGAATCAATTCGAAAGAAATGATGTTTGGGAATTGGTACCTTGCCCTCCATCACAGACTATAATTGGTACAAAATAGGTATTCCGAAATAGGCTCGACGACCAAGACAACATCGTTCGAAACAAGGCAAGGTTAGTAGCTCAAGGGTATTGACATGAAGAAGATTGACTATGATGAAACAATTGCACCCGTAGCACGCTTAGAAGCAATTCGTATTTTACTTGCCTATTCTTGTTTTAAAAATTTCAACCTTTACCAAATGGATGTTAAATCCGCCGTTTTAAATGGTTTTATCAAGAAGAAGTCTATGTAAAACAACCTCCGGGGTTTGAAAATTTTTCGAGGCCAAATGATGTTTATAAACTTAAAGGCCTTATATGGTTTAAAACAAACACCCGAGCATAGTATGATAGACTTAGCTCTTTTCTTTTACAAAATGGATTTTCAAGAGGTAAAGTTGATACAACTCTCTTTTTTTTTTTTTTTGAAAAAAAAAAAAAGGGCAAGATTGTTTATTAGTACAAATTTATATTGATGACATTATATTTGGTGCCACTAATGAGTCTCTTTTCAAGAAATTTTCTAAGCTCATGCAAGGTGAATTTGAGATGAGCATGATGGAAGAACTCAATTTCTTTTAGAGGTGTTCATAATTTGGTTAACCGGCCGAACCGAATCGAAACCGAACCAAATTTTTCGGTTTGTGATTTTTAAAATTTCGGTTTTCAGTTCGATTTTGGTTTTAAGGTTCGGTTCACCGAATCAAACTAAAAACGGATTTTATTTTATTTCTCTTTTTTTGTAATTTCTATTATTTAATAACTATTTTATAAAAATGTATTTGTATGCCTTCAAATCAAGGAATCTACCCAATTTTCGTAAGTGAAAAATACGAAGAAATCAAAAAAGTTCATGATATCATGAAAAAGATCTCTGGAATAGATATCACCTTGGTTTTACTTCTTGCATTGGATATCTGGATATCAAATAATGTTATTTGTAGAAGAGGTACACCAATGAAATTAGTCTAATTTTGTAACACCAAAAATTATACAAATAAAAGCGTCAATTCTTCTCCGATTCACGGTGGATGGAGATTCCAAGTAGATCCATGTGGAAAGTTGGTATATGTTGGTGTTCATACAAAAAAACAATTTTGTGCAAAATTTTATTATTTTTATTAAATTTCGGTTTAACTAGAAAACCGAACAGAAAAACAAAAAAAAAATTCGGTTTTGACCGAACCGAACTGTCTAATACGGTTTGGTTTTTGATTTTCTATTTCGACCAACCGAATTTTTGGTTAACCAAAATTTCGGTTTGGTTCGGTTCGGTTCGATCGAATGAACACCTCTGATTTCTTTCTTGGACTTCAAATAAAACAATGTCAAGAAAGCATATACATTTCCCAATCCAAGTGTACAAAAGAACTTCTTAAGAAGTTCGGAATTGAAGAAAGAAGGACTTTTGCTACCCGATAGCAACAAATATCAAGCTCGACAAAGACGAGAAAGGTAAATCGGTAGATCAAACAAAATATCGAGGTATGATTGGTAGTTTACTTTATTTAACCACAAGTAAACTCGATATTCTTCATGTCGTATGCCTATGCGCTCGATTTCAAAGCAATCCCAAAGAATCTCATTTAAGTGTCGTTAAAAGAATTTTTCGATATTTAAAAGGCACTATTTCTTATGGCTTGTTTTATCCAAAGAATGAAAATTTTTCTTTAAAAGGTTATAGTGATTCAGATTATGCGGGAAATACTGATGATCGTAAAAGTACTTCCGGATCATGTCAATTTTTAGGCGATTGCCTAGTATCTTGGTTTTCAAAGAAGCAAAATTGTGTATCTTTATCAATGGCCGAAGCTGAATATATTTCCGCGGCTTTTTGTTGTACTCAACTTCTTTGGATGAAATAAACTTTAGCAGATTATAAATGTTCTTTTGAAAATGTTCCTATTTTTTGTGACAATACATCCGCTATAAACATTACTCAAAATCCGGTTCATCATAACCGAACAAAACATATTGAGGTTCGACACCATTTTCTAAGGGATTGTGTTTCTAAACAAAAAATTGAGATGTGTTTTGTTCCGTCTCAAGATCAACTCGCGGATATTTTCACAAAACCTTTATCCACCGAGTCTTTTACCTCAATTCAAGTTCGTCTAGGCATAATGCATATTGCGTCTATATTTACATTTTTATTGCATTTTAATATTTTTGAGGTGTTTTTTAAATTTTGAAAAACTTCTGAGGTTCATTGTGCAAATTTTTGATTTTTTTTTAAAAAACTGGTATATGACCGAATAGGTACTGGTCAACCTAGAGGTCGACCCCCCTGGTCGACCTGGTTCGGACAGAGGACAGTAAACTAAAACCCCTGTTTTAGTTTTTTTTTCTCAAACATTCCCCTTTCACAAAAACCAAACCCTAGGTGAGTTTTTCCTCTAAAATCTCTCAAATCTTCATCAATTCTCCCTATTTTTGATTATATATCACCCCTATACTCTTCTCTATCTTAATTTCATGTCAATCTACCAACAATAATACTCAAAGAAGGAAAAGAAAGCAAAGAGGAGAATCTTCATCAAATCTTCAACAAGAAGAAAATGTTGAAAATCCACAAGAAGTTGATCCTACTGGGCTCTCGGAGGATGATATTGTGGCCTTACGGGAATGATTTCAAAATTCCATATTCATTGGGATAAAAGTAAATCTCATTTTATCTCCAAGCCTCCTTCTAGAGGTAATAGGTTTCGATTTTTAAACAAGCTTGCGGAAGAACACTATGAGAAATTTGATTTTAATGATAAACGAGTTGCTCATACACATATTTGTCGATTTTTATCATTTCATGATGAATTTCCGGAGATTAGGGCTTATTTTGAAACTCAAGGCTAGGTTTCACTTTGGGATAATCCGAGTGTTCACTATGATGATGAATTGATTAAATTATTTTTTGCAAATATGTGGATTGTTGATGGGAGAGATAATTAATGAGCCTTTGGAATTGCATTCTTATGTTAATGGTCATCATTTCTGTTGGACGTATGCCGATATTTGTCGTTTGCTAAATGTGCCTAATGATGGTGTTACAAATTTGGCATGTAATAAATGGGACAATGATAGTCTTGGGGTATCTTTAGAAGAAGTAAAAACATATTTGGAGTCTTACCTGCATGTACTATTCAAGCTATGCCGGAAAATTATAGAAATGTATCCCTAATTTGCTCTTATTGTGTGTGTGGAAAAGAAATCAAACTTCCAAAGAATCTTGAATTTTACTTCACTTATAAGATTGTTCGAGGTGAAAGGGTGAATTATGGAGCTGTTTTGTGTATTGTTTGGTTGAATCAAGGACACTTGCAAAGAAGCACTACACGTTGGGTAATTTGATTTGTCGGCTTCTTTTCTTGCCGGGTTATCTGGAATCCAAAATAAATGTTCAAATTTTTCACAATGACTCCGACAAGGATAATATACCCCAAATAGTTCGAATGAGAAGAACTATGGCTCGAGCTCCCACTAAATCCGCCCGAGGACGTGTTTCTATTCCACATCCTCCTAGAGATGATTTTTTTGATGATATTGATATTGAAAATTTAATGAAGAGAGATGATAATCCCGACCCGGAAGGTAACATTGGGGAGGAAGAAATTCGGGTTGAAGGAAATGAAGAGGGTGAAGAAAATGAAGATGGTGAAGAAGAAGAAGAAGAAGAAGAGGGTGAGTCGTCTATAAACGATAGGGTGAGTCGTCTATAAACGATAGGATGGATAGGCTTGAGACAGACACTCATCGAGACATAGTCTCTCTTCGACGAGAGCTTGAAGAAGTGAACTCAAGAAGTTCATCAAAGAGATTCTACCTACGGCGTGTTTCTCCTCGGATGAGGAATGATGTCTCCCACCCCTTGTTCTTATTTCTAGTTTGTTTTAAATTCTCGAACTTGTAGTACTTCTTGTTATTAACTCTTGATGATGTTGCTAATACTGCGTTTATTTGTTACTTTGATATATTTTTGTTGGACTAATATGTATTTTTGATGATTTCAAAGGGAGAGAAAAAACGAATAAGCAAAAGTGCTTATTTTGCTTATGTTGGTAAATAAGCTTACACGCTTAAATTGTTTAAAAGTGCTTGATGGTAAACGTTCTTTTTATATGGTGGTAAAAGTGCTTAAGCTTATTTTGTTTAAAAGTACTTGATGGTAAAAGTGCTTTATATATGGTGGCAAAAGTGCTTATGAGCTTATTTTGTTGTAAAGTACTTGATGGTAAAAGTGCTTTTGATTAACTTATTAGTTTGCTTGTTATCTTGGAATATGATAGCAAAAGTGCTTTTGAAAGTTTTGAAAAATTATTCTTTTTGGACATATGAAAATTGTTTGTCAAAATCTTTATAATTGTCCAATAAGTTGTCTTGAGCTCATTTGTTTGATATTTATTATACTTCCCATGAGAAAAATAAAAAAATGATAGAATGAATAAAATCTTGTTGTTGCTATAAAAGTGATTTTTTAGGGTCATTTTTGACAGGGGGAAGATACCTTGATAGGGGGAGCTTTTTTAAGTCATTTCTAAAAATACTCTATCAAAAACGCTTTGGGTTGAAATCATCAAAAAATGGGAGTTTTGTTAGATTGAAACTATTATTGATTTTGATGATTTCACCTTAATTATATTTTCGATTATTCAAAACGATCCTTTTCGAAGTGATATAAAATTTGGTTTTTACGTTTTTAACTATTACTGAAAACAACCCCCTTGGTCGACCGGTACCTAGAGTTTTAAACAACCCATCCCCTATTTTGCCCCAGCCCAGGCACAGGTCGACCCCCCTGGTCGACCGGTTGACCCATGGGATGACCTGTGCTAGATTCAAACTTAACGGTTTAATCAAATTTTTTGTACTGGTGGATTGATCTACCCGCTCAAAATCTGATGATTTTGAGACTATGGGAGACAACAAGATTTACTTTTATCACTTTATCATTTTTGTACATTATTTGTGCATCTTTTGATCTTCTTTTTGTAGACAAAAGTGAAAATGGTTTAATCAAATTTTTGTACTTGTGGATTGATCTACCCGCTCAAAATCTGATGATTTTGAGACAATGGGAGACAACAAGATTTACTTTTATCACTTTATCATTTTTGTACATTATTTGTGCATCTTTTGATCTTCTTTTTGTAGACAAAAGTGAAAATGAAGTGTTAGTCCAAGTGGCTACGATAATCTAGAGGGGGGTGAATAGATTATGCCTGTTTTTCAAGTTTCGCCCTCTTTTTCTAATGAACAAGCAAAGATGAAAGTTATAAGTGCGGAAAATAAACAACACACGTTGATTTAAAGAGTTTCACCCCACCTAGGGACTACATGCTCTACCACCCCAAAGATATCCGGGATGGGTTTTGAAAAAAAGAAATTTTATTAATTACCAAAATTAATACAACACCACCTTTGAGGATTACCACAATCCTCTTACAACACCTTCAAGGAGATTACCACAATCTTCCTTCAACACCTATAAAGAGTACCACACTCTTCAACACCTAAGATCACCCAGTGTGCTCTTACCACAAGAACAACAACAAGGATATCTTGTTTTGGATGATGGACAAAAATCAAGATTACAACTCAATAATGATAATACAAATATTGAGTGCAAGTGTAATCAAGAATAAAAGCTTAGACCTCAAGAGTGTGCAAGTGAAAGTACTTAGGCTAATACAACATGATATGACAATGTGTTTGCTTGTATGTTGTGTTGTATCTTGTTGCTTGAATGGAACCTCTATTTATAGGAGAGGTCTTGGTTTGATTAGACATTGGCTCCTTCTTGGAGAGTGATTTACGCAAAAATAATGTAATTAAACTCAAGAAATAGTCATTAGAAATCAACCCCTTAAATTGGGGAAAAGGCATCAAAACCCAACGGATAGTTTCTTTGTCAAAACCGTATAGCGACTGGTCGCGCATAGATAGATAAGATTTGAAAGTAATTTTCACAAAAATACCAGGGGGGACCGGTCGACCCCTGTGTGGACAGGTTGGACTCGTCCAAAATATAAAACAGAGTTCGACTTGATATACGATCTTAATTGATAAAATGAGAATCACACCGTTTGAAAGGTGAAAGCTCTAAGGAATTTGAAACAAAAAAATTTAGCATAAAAAAAGATCCTCTCTACGTGTATTTGCTTTATAACCGGTGATTAACCTCCCTTTCTCTCCCACTACTCCTCCGACATTTTAACTAACTCGGCATATTCCCTCCTAGTGAATTATCCCCTATGCACCGGGTTCATCCCATAACGTAATCTGCATGCCAAGTGGAGTCTTCCTTATGCGTGTTGGGCCTGTTGACGTCTTTGGGCTGATCTTGACTATTGGGGTCACGCTGCTTTTCTTGGGATCAGTATCATCCTCCTTCCTTCCGATTCACCTTGTCCTCAAGGTGTGAATTACGTAACAGCTGACTCACATACATCCGAAGAATCTTCCCATGTTGAATTTTCTGAGGTATTCCCGACCATTGAACTAACACTTGGTCCACCATTTTACCATTGCGGAGTATTGTGCGTTCGCACAAACCGCGAGAGGCTTCAAAATAGGATGGTTGTCGTGCGACTCGATGGTAACGCTACGGTTTCGCCACTTCTGTCGACCCATGCCATTTTTAAGTAGAGATACATGAAAAAGCTGGATGTATCCTACTCCCGGAGGAAGCTCCAACTTATACGCCACCGCCCCAACTCGCTCCAAAATTTTGAATGGGCCAAAAAACCGCGGTGCAAATTTCGGAAAGGGTCGCTTAGCTACCGTAGTTTGGCGATAAGGCTGCAACTTTACTAGAACAAGATCCCCTTCCCGCAAATTTACTTCCCTTCGCTTGCATCCGCCTTTTGCTTCATTCTATTCGAGCCCTCTCCAAATTACACTTCAACGTTCGCGACAATTCATCTCTTCCCGTTAACAATTCGTCGACGACTTGCGATGAAGCATTCGGTTGGTACAAATATATAGTGGGTGGGGGTCGCCGTCTAAATGCTTGGAATGGAGTCATCCGTAACCCGCTATGGTAACTCGTATTATAGCAATATTCACCCCCTGGGTAAAACGCGAACCCAGTCTCTTGGTCTCTCTTGCGAAAATGACCGTAGTCTTGCTCCAAGCTACGATTTACTACTTCCGATTGCCCGTCGGTTTGAGGGTGATAGGCGGTGCTATATTGAAGATTCGTGCACGAGTTCAAATAAATGTCTCCAAAAAGTCTTGAGAAAAACGGAATCTCTATCCGAAATAATTGACGATGGAAACCCGTGTAATTTAATCACCATATGAACAAATAATTCCGCCACCTTAATTGCTGTGTAGTGCGCCGGTAAAGCCCCGAAATGGGCCGATTTTGTCAATCGATCAACCACCACCAAAATTGTGCTCATGCCATGACTAATCGGTAAACCATTAATAAAATCCATGGTAAATCGCACTCCCACACACGAGAAGCGGAATGGGCAAGGGTTGCAAGGTGCCGGCGGGTGGTTGTGTTGAATATTTTGTCTGTTGACAAACAAGGCAAGTACTCACAAATTTTTCCACATCATTCTTCATCTTGGGCCAATAAAACAATGTCGCTAACTTAACCAGTGTCCTCTTGATTCCAACATGGCCTGCAACAGGGGTTGCATGAAACTCTTTCAATAACATCTCTCGTAACACCGGGTCGGCTCCCACAACTATCCGATCACGAAAATAAATCAAATCTCCTTTCTTCGAATACCCCAGAGGTAGCAACCCTTCGTCGTGGAGCTGATGGAATTTCTTCAACCCCGGGTCATGCAGGTTCGCTTCCTTAAGCCGTTGTTGCAAGTCACATTGAGGGTAACTCACAATTGCTGCAAACATGGATACTTGGTGTCCCTCATACACCCTCGAAAGGGCGTCCGCTGCTACATTGGATTTTCCCGGTTTGTACTCAATCTTGAATGTATATCCCATTAGTTTCTGAACGTAAGCCTGCTGCTCGGGTGTGTGCACCACTTGCTGGAATAACTCCTTGATACTTCGGTGATCCGTGCGTACGATAAACTCCCGCCCAAGTAGATATTGGCGCCATTTCCGTATAGCTTCCGTAATAGCATGTAATTCCTTAATATAAGTAGATGCCATCTGTAATTTCACCCCCAGCTTCTTACTAAAATACGATACGGGATGACCCCCTGCATTAAAACTGCTCCAATCCCCACTTTGAAGCGTCCGCTTCTATCACAAAGGTGTCATTAAAATCAGGAAGACGCAATACGGGTACTTCCACCATTGCTCTCTTTAATTGTTCAAAAGCTTGCTGAGCCTCTGTTCCCCATTCATATCCATCTTTGCACAGTAAATTCGTTAAAGGAGCCGCGATGGTAGCGTACCCCCGCACAAAGCGCTGTAATATCCCGTCAGTCCCAAAAATCCCCTTAATTGCTTAACACTCACCGGTGTTGGCCATTCCACCATCGCCGCGAGCTTCTTAGGATCCGCCTGAACGACCCCACTAGACACGATGTGTCCCAAATATTCAACCGAACTCTGGCCAAATGAACACTTACTGAGCTTCACGTAATATTGATGATCTCGCAAGCACCCCAAAACTTGACTCAAATGACTGACATGTTCCTGCAAGTTTCGACTATACACCAAAATATCATCAAAAAACAATTACAAATTTTCTAAGAAATAACTTAAAAATTTGATTCATAGCAGATTGAAACGTTGACGGCGCATTAGTTAGCCCGAAAGGCATGACAAGAAACTCAAACGCCCATCGACCGCCGAAAAGATGTTTTAGGAATGTCGCGTGTGCTCATTCGTATTTGGTGATAACTCCGCCCTCAAATCCAATTTAGTAAACACAGCCGTGGAACCCAATTCATCCAACAATTCATCAATTGTTGGAATAGGAAACTTATCTTTAATAGTGATGGCATTGAGTGCCCGATAATCGACATACGAAACCGATCGTACCATCTTTCTTGCGAACTAACAACACTTTGGAAGAATAGGGGCTATGACTCGGTCGTATGATCCCTTGCTCCAACATCTCGTTAACCAACTTTTCCATCTCATTTTTAAGAAAATGCGGATAGCGATACGGCCGCACATTAACCGGCTTGCTCCCCGGTTCCAGATGTATATGATGATCGATAATACGGTGAGGTGGTAATCCCCGCGGTACCCCAAAAACATCCCGAAATTGCAGTATTATATCTCCAATTGCCGGCGTGATGTCAGGCGGCAGCGTCAACTCATCGACAAGGATGTCTCCTCCCCTTTCCGAACTGACACAGTACACCATGAACATACTAAAGACCTCCCCCCGAAGAAGACTTGCCTGTAAATGGTGAAAAGAAATCGGTTCGGCAGAATTGCAAGTTTCTCCCTGCAAAAGTACAGTGCGGCCTTCCCATTCAAACTCCATAGTCATCGCGCGATAATCGTGAGATACTCGTCCCAATTCTGAAGCCATTGAACCCCAAGAACGACATCAGGCCCCTCAATTGGTAATACATATAAATCCATATTAAAATCATGGTTTTGCAACTTCATCTTGGCTGCTGGACAACGAAATTGACACTTTAAATAATCCCCATTCCCAACATAGACCTTGAACCCATCTATTTGTAGTGTTGGCAACCCCAATTGCTCCACGACCCGTGGTTTGATAAAATTGTGAGTACTTCCACTGTCAATGAGAACTTGGAAGCGTCGCCTCCAATCTCCCCCACAACCTGAGTGACCTCGGATTGACGGCCCGCGAACGCATTTAAACTTGAAATATCTGCTGTAACTATGTCAGGTGGCTCGTCCGCCGTATATGGCTCGATGTCACCAACCCCATCTTCATCGTCGTCCGTCCCTAATAGTATCAGAAACTTGCTTTTGCATCGATGGTTGATATTCCATTTCTAGTCGCAATTATAGCATAATCCCTTTTCTTTCTTTTCTCTAAGCTCAACTTTGTGATAAACGCCGAATGGGTAATGTAGGTGGTGAAGAATCGGAGTAGGGAGTGAAGGAGTGACGTGTGTAGCCACAAAGCAGGTTTGGAATGTGTGTGGGTATCTCGAGGTTTAGTCAGAGTCTTCTTGAAATTGGGCCTGAAGACAGCGGCCCATTTGCTGATGACCCAAAGCCCGTATGACTCGCCCATTTGTTTTCTATGTGAGGCCCGGATCGGAGGTCTTCCATGCGACTCTCGTGGACGCGAGCCAAGGAAAAAGCCTTCATAAGAGTAGTCGGTCGGTGAAACTGCAGCTCCCGTCGCAACTCCGATTTCAATCTGGCAACAAAGAAACTGATCAACAACGATTCCGGTATTCCGTTCACCTTATTCATCAAATCTTCAAATGACGACTGAAACTCGGCGACCGTTGTGAGTTGCGTTAACTTGGATAGACGCCCTTGATAATCCTCATAAATGGAACCACTGAAACGGTGACGGAGGTTATGAATGAATTCTGGCCAACTCGTCAACAACCCATTTCTCTTCATCTATTGGAACCAGCCCGCCGCTCTGCCCTCCATGTGGAATGAAACAATACGCAATCTCATATCGGTGGTGTGCGGTGAAAGTCAAAAATTCTTCAATTCAAAATCCAGCCCTGCCGGTCCGCCCCATCAAATTTGGGAACATCCATCCTCATGTTACGCATGGCCGGAGGACAATCGACATGGACAGAAAAATTATCCGGGCATTTGTTTGAGAGCTTTTTCTCGCACGGTGGATGTGCTCCCACCGGCGCGCCGCACTTGAGTACGCAAGTCGGATATCTTCGCATCGACGGTGTTCATGAATTTTTGCGGCGTTTGATGCATCGCAATGGATTGATTCTCGAATGTGATTGCACAAACTTGGTTTGGTTCTCGATTGGGTTTGTAAAGCGGCAGACCTCGGCGTTGAATTCTGCCATGATCAATGAAAGCACCGGTTGATACGATCTTAATTGATAAAATGAGAATCACACCGTTTGGCGGTGAAAGCTCTAAGGAATTTGAAACAAGAAAATTTAGCATAAAAAAAGATCTTCTCTACGTGTATTTGCTTTATAACCAGTGATTAACCTCCCTTTCTCTCCCACTACTCCTCGACATTTTAACTAACTCGGCATATTCCCTCCTAATGAATTATCCCTAAATTGGTTCATCCCATAACGTAATCTGCATGCCGAGTCTTCATTATGCGTGTTGGGCCCGATGACGTCTTTGGCTGATCTTGACTATTGGGTCAGCCTACTTTCTTCAGATTTGTATCATGACTTCAAAATGCAACTCCTAGGCACCGGTCCCCTCCCTGTTTTACTTCCGTCCTATTTTTCTGTTTCAAAACACAACTCAGGTACGGGTTGCCCTATAGGGCGACCAGTCCAACACGAGACAGAAGTGTTGTCCAAATTTTGTCCAAAATAAACTTCAAGAAATACTCCGAAAAATTAGTAAAAACATTTTAAATCGATCGGGAGTATTTGGACAACATTTAGGAACATTGTTTTGGTGTAAAAACTCATTTAAACAAAATCATCAAATCATGATAAAAGCATTTATCTAACAAACTCCCCCTTTTTGATGATTACAAACCAAACAATTTTTCAGATGACGATTTTGAAAACAAAATAATTTTCCAGTCAAGGAGTAAACTATCCGTTTAGAGTAACAGCAAACTATGCATAATAACCAAATAAAAGGGAGTTAAGATTTTCAAGGACATTTTATAAAAGCTCCCCTATCAACAAGCACATCAAGAAGAATAAATACAAAAACTAGAAGCTTAAGCTTTTACAATCTAAACATGAAAAGCATGAGCTTAGAAGCTCCCCCTGTCAAGAACAATCATTAATCATGCCAATAGGTCCATAATACTTCCATTGGACTAATTATACTTCACAGCTTTTGGCTTTAAGGAGCCATAGCTAATAACTTCTTTCGCGAGCTTATATTAGCTTCTTTGAGTTTTCGAGCCAATTTCCTGTTTCTCCCCCTTTGGAATCATCAAAAGAATGTAAGCACAATAAACACATAAGTCATATATATCAAAGTGCACTTAAGTAAACGTTTTATCAAGCTTTTGGAATTTTAAGCTTAAAGATCAATGAACAAGGGAGAAGTTGATAAGTTGAAATGCAAAAGCTCGTTTGAGTGAAGAAACATGATCTCTATAAATGTAATAGACTTTTAAAAGCAAGAGTATCATGTAATATGTGAATTTTTCTTTGCGACAATATATCGAACACTTGGTGGGCGTTAAAAAAGAAAGAAGTTGTAGATAGCCCTTGTAAATGTAATCAAGCCAAAATATTTATCACCAAATCAATGCATACAACGTCCAACCATCAACAATTAATGAGCTCATCACAGTCATATAAAACAAATATCAAAAAATTTGCATATAAGTCAAATTCTCAAGGGTTCAACCCAGTTGAGCTAGGGGAGTAGAATTCTTACCACTCAATCGGTAAAGATGAGCAATAATGATGATAAACGAGCATAATGAAGTCCAATACATAGAATGAATGAAATAAAGCAAGTTTGAAGTGAAATTTGTGTGCAAATGACAAAGGGAATGAAAAATGAGTTGAAAGAGCCAAAATGGCTAAGCCTGGGAACAGAAACGTTTTTATCCAAAAAAAATGATTTGGGCGACCGGTCGGAGCTGAGGGCGACCGGTCGAAGGCTAGGCCAACCGATTGGCCTCAGCCCATGCAGCCCACTGGTTCAGATTGTTTTTCCAAAATCCAAAGTTTGAACCAAAAATCCGATTTTTCGCCCCTAAGTTTTAAAAATATGCAAAATGCAATCATAGACCTCATTCAATATGCATTATGCCTACCCGAGCTCGTATTGACGCAAAAGTCTCGGAAAATAGCGGTTTTGTAAAAATGTCCGCCAATTGATCTTGAGATGGTACGAAAGATATCTCAATTTTTCGTTTAGAAACACAATCCCTTAGAAAATGATGTCGAATCTCAATATGTTTAGTAGGTTATGATGAACCGGGTTTTGAGCAATATTTATAGCGGATATGTTATCACAAAAGATAGAAACATTTTCAAAAGAACATTTATAATCCGCTAAGGTTTGTTTCTATTAAAGAAGTTGAGTACAACAAAAAGTCGCGGAAATATATTCGGCTTCGGCCGTTGAAAGTGAAACACAATTTTGTTTCTTTGAAAACCAAGAAACTAGGCAATCGCCCAAAAATTGACATGATCCGGAGGTACTTTTACGGTCATTAATATTACCCACATAGTCCGAATCACTATAACCTTTAAGAGAAAAAATTTCATTCTTTGGATAAAATAAACCATATTGAATAGTGCCTTTCAAATATCGAAAAATTCTTTTAACGGCACTCATATGAGATTCTTTGGGATTACTTTGAAAACGAGCACATAGGCATACGGCATGAAGAATGTCCAGTCTACTTGCGGTAAGATAAAGTAAACTACCAATCATACCTCGATACTTTGATTCATCCACGGACTTGCCTTTTTCATCTTTGTCAATTTTGACATGTGTTGCCATAGGGGTAGATACGGTTCTTCCTTCTTCAATGCCGAACTTTTTCAAAAGTTCTTTTGTATATTTAGATTGTGAAATATAAATACCTTCTTAGCATTGCTTGATTTGAAGTCCAAGGAAGAAATTAAGCTCCCCCATCATGCTCATCTCAAATTCACCTTGCATCAACTTAGAAAATTTCTTGCACAAGGATTCATTAGTAGCACCAAAAATGATATCATCAACATAAATTTGCACAAGTAAACAATCTTGCCCTTTTTCAAACACAAAGAGAGTAGTATCAACTTTACCTCTTGTAAAACCATTTTGTAAAAGAAAAGAGCTAAGTCTATCATACCATGCACGGTGCTTGTTTTAAACCATACAAGGCCTTTTAAGTTTATAAACATCAATAGGCCTAGAAAAATTTCAAACCCGAAAGTTGTTTTACATAGACTTCTTCTTGAATAAAGCCATTTAAAAATGCGGACTTAACATCCATTTGGTAAAGCTTGAAATTTTTAAAATAAGAATAGGCAAGTAAAATGCGAATAGCTTCTAAACGTGCTACGGGTACAAATGTTTCATCATAATCAATACCTTCTTCTTGACAATACCCTTGAGCTACTAACCTTGCCTTGTTTCGAACAATGTTGCCTTGATCATCGAGTTTGTTCCGGAATACCCATTTTGTACCAATAATTGTTTGAGATGGAGGACAAGGTACCAATTCCCATACATCATTTCTTTCAAATTGATTCAACTCCTCTTGCATTTCTAAGAACCAATCCTCATCTTCAATAGCCTCCTTAGCATTTTTAGGGTCTTTTTGAGATATAAGAGCTTTCTCGGCAAATTTTCTTGGTCATTACTTTATCGAGGGGATCACCATAATAAGATCTTTTGAGTGATCTCCTTTGAATTTCAATGCCACGGAAGATCCGAAGTATCACCTTTGTCTTCGTGGGGAATATTTGAAGTGGATGGTTGATCATTAGAGGTAGAAGGTTGATCATTTAGAGCATCAATTTGAACAATGGGTTCAATAATATTCTCTTCATCACTTTCATTATAGGGTATCCTCTCAACACCCGAGGCTTCATTGAATTTTACATGAATGGATTCTTCAACAACCATGCTAGTCTTATTGTAAACCCGATATGCTTTGCTCTTGATTGAATATATCCCATAAATATTCTTTAAATCGGCCTTAGGATCAAGTTTGTCTAATTGATCCTTTGTATTCAAAATAAAGCATTTACATCCAAATATTTTGAAGTAACTAATATTTGAGTTCTTCCTTTCCAAAGCTCATATGGAGTTTTGTTCATTTTAGACGAATATAAACTCGATTGATAACATAGCAAGCGGTACTTACGGCTTCGGACCAAAAGTATTTTGGAAGTGAAAATTCATTAAGCATGGACCGACTCATCTCTTGAAGTGTCCTATTCTTCCTCTCGGCTACTCCATTTTGTTGAGGTGTCCTTGGAGCCAAAAATTATGTGCATATCCCTTGGTTTCACAAAAGACTCTAAATTCACCATCAAATTCTCCACCCCTCACTTGAATAGACTTAATAGTATCTTCCTTTTCATTCTCAATAAGTCTACACAACTTAACAAACTCATTAACGACATCGCTTTTATTTGCAAGAAAAAGAACCCAATTATATCTAAAAAAACCATCGACAATAACGAAAGTGTAATGTTTTCCACTTAGACTAGCCGTACCAATATCCCCATACAAATCTAAATGAAGAATTTGTAGAGGCTTGGTTGTGGAAATTTCATTTTTGGGCTTAAAACAACTTTTAACTAATTTGTTCTTTTGACAAGTGTCACATAAGCCAAGATTTTCAAAATTCAATTTGGGTAGTCCTTTTACATGTTGGTTTTTGTAAATATTTTTCAAATTCTTGTATCCAACATGTCCAAGTCCCCTATGCCATAAACTCGTTAAATCATTATTGGCGACAAGACAAGAAACATTTTGACTAACCAAATCACTTGTACAAATTTTGTAAAGATTGCCTTTTCTATTTGCTCCACAAATAATTTCATCATATTTAAGAATAAGGCATTTTCTTGATTGAAAACAACATTATAATTTGAATCACAAATTTGGCTAACACTTATCAAATTAAACTTAAGCCCTTCTACTGAAAGAACATTACTAAGAGAGAAAGAAGAGTTGCCAATTTCTCCATTTCCAAGAATTCTTCCTTTGCCATTGCCGAACAAGACTATACCCTCTTCTTGGAGCTTGATGTTGGTAAAAAATTCTCTCTTTCTGGTCATATGGCGTGAACACCCGCTGTCCACGAGCCATTTTGAATCCTCCATGGTTGTTATAGCCCCTATTACCTACAAATGAACCACTTTTAGGTACCCTATAATTTTGGGGTCCATGGAGGTTAGTCTTGAGACCTTTGGGTCTCCAAACATAGCTAAAATTGTTCTTCAATTTACAACGAGCAACATAATGACCAATTTTACCACAATAGAAACAAATAAGATTATGAGCACTACTAGCACGAACGAAAGTTGGACCTTGGTCATTTTTCTTTGAAATAGGTTGAAAAGGTTTATAGCCAAGTCCTAATTTGGAATGCTCACCCCTTTGTGCATCTAATATTTTTGTAACTTTGTCCGTACTTATGTTAAAACAATGCACATTCTTTTTTAAACATTCAAGATCATTGGTGAGCGATTGTTTTTCGGTTTCAAGAGTATGGACTTTAGTAAGAGTAATAGCATGAGCTTTGTCAAGAGATTCATAAGAAATAAACAATTTTTCCTTTTCAATTTTAAGCTCTTTATGCTCCTTTTTCAAAGTCTTGTATTTAACAATCAAATTTTGAAATTCAATTTGTAATTCATCAAAATCACATTGCAATTCATCAACTAAGGAGGAAGTTGAGGAGTTAGAGTGTACCTCGTTATTTTCATCGTCTATGGCCATAAGACCATGTTCGGTTTCACCTTCCTCGTCGGATGTTGCGAGTAGCTCATCCCAAGTTTTGACCTCCGCATTTAGAGCCTTCTTTTTCGGAAAAAGGCTTTTTCTTCTTTTTGTTCCTCCTCTTGAGTTTTGGGCAATCGTCTATGAAGTGCCCGGATTTTTCGCATTTAAAACACGAGTTGTCTCTCGGTTTTCTTGCCTTATTTTTATTCACAAATTTTGCAAATTTCCGGACAAGTGTGGCCATCTCTTCATCATCCTCATCATAATCATAATATGAATTATTAGAAGAAGATGCTAGACCTTTAGGAATGTTTTGCATACCCGATTGAGTGATGGATGGTTTGGAATTTTTCCTCTCCTTGAGATAGACTTCATAGATGAGGAGGTTCCCGATGAGCTCATCGAACTTGAGTGTTTCGAGATTTTGTGCTTCCGTAATAGCCGTCACCTTTTCGGACCATGAGCTAGGAAGTGCATTCAATACCTTGGTCACCTTGTCTTCTTCGGAGATGACTTTACCGAGGGGCCCGCAAGAGGATTGACAATATTGTCAAGTCTTTCCACCATTTTTGAAATGCTTTCCCAACATGCATGTTGAAGTTTTCAAAGTCTTTAACAAGCATGGTTTTTCTTGCTTGTTTGACCTTCTTGGTTCCTTCATATATAGTCTCTAATTTTTCCCAAACTTCATGTGCCGACCTTATGCCTCTTATGCGATTATACTCGGTGGCGGTAAGAGAACAATATAAAATATTTAAGGCCTTACCGTTTAGAGAGAAAGCCTTCTTGTCATTTTCATCAAACTCTTTGAAAGGTTTGGGAGCCGAGGTGCCGTCCTCCAATTTCTTGGTTGGTTGAGCAACTCCTTCAATAACCACATTCCAAATGTCAAACTCGCACCCTTGTAGAAAGCACTCCATACGGTCTTTCTAAAATGCGTAGTTGTTAGCGTCGAATAGTGGTGGCTTGTTGGTGGAGGCGCCGATGGTGAGATAAGCTTCATTCGTAGCCATAGATCTTTCCTCTTTACTCGGAACGAGCTAGCCAAAGAGTTTGGCTTTGATACCACTTGTTAGTCCAAGTGGCTACGATAATCTAGAGGGGGGTGAATAGATTATGCCGGTTTTTCAAGTTTCGCCCTCTTTTTCTAATGAACAAGCAAAGATGAAAGCTAAGTGCGGAAAATAAACGACACACGTTGATTTAAAGAGCTTCACCCCACCTAGGGACTACGTGCTCTACCACCCCAGTATATCCGGGATGGGTTTCGAAAAAGAAAAAAATATTATTAATTACCAAAATTAATACAACACCACCTTTGAGGATTACCACAATCCTCTTACAACACCTTCAAGGAGATTATCACAATCTTCCTTCAACACCTATGAATAGTACCACACTCTTCAACACCTAAGATCACTTAAGTGTGCTCTTACCACAAAAACAACAACAAAGATATCTTATTTTAGATGATGGACAAAAATCAAGATTACAACTCGATAATAATAATACAAATATTGAGTGCAAGTGTAACCAAGAATCAAAAGCCTAGACCTCGAGTGTGCAAGTGAAAGTACTTGAGACTAATACAACAAGATATAACAATGTGTTTGCTTGTATGTGGTGTTGTATCTTGTTGCTTGAATGGAACCTCTATTTATAGGAGAGGTCTTGGTTTGATTTCAGGACATTGCTCCTTCTTGGAGAGTGATTTCTGCAAAAAATAATGTAATTAAACTCAAGAAATAGTCATTAGAAATCAACCCCTTAAATTGGGGAAAACTGTCTAAAACCCAACGGATAGTTTCTTTGTCAAAACCATATAGCGATCGGGTCGCAGAGATAAGATTTGAAAGTAATTTTCACGAAAATACACAGGGGGACCTATTCGGCGGGGTTCGATCGGTCGACCCCTGTGTGGACCTGGTGGACTCGTCAAAATATAAAACAGAGTTCGACTTCAAAATGCAACTCCCAGGCACCGGTCGCCCTGAGGTCGACCGGTCGCCCATACGGTCGCCCTCAGGGTCGACCGGTCGCCCTCCCTGTTTTACTTCCGTCCCATTTTTCTGTTTCAAAACATAACTCAGGTACGGGTTGCCCTATAGGGCGACCGGTCCAACACGAGACAGAAGTGTTGTCCAATTTTTGTCGAAAATAAACTTAAAGAAATACTCCGAAAAATTAGTAAAAATATTTTAAATCGATCGGGAGTATTTGGACAACATTTAGGAACATTGTTTTGGTGTAAAAACTCATTTAAATAAAATCATCAAAATCATGATAAAAGCATTTATCTAACATGAAGGAGCCTATGTTGGAGATCCAATCTTAAAGACTCTCCTATAAATAGATGAAGGTTTCGAAGGATCAAAATAACACACAAGCATTTACACAACAAGAAAATTTTCAGCAAACTTCTTATTCTCTCTTAGCATAATTCTTGTTGTATTTTTTAGCCTAGTCTTTCATTTGCACATCTTGAGTATTAGACTTCCTTCTTGATTACACCTGCACTTTTGAGTTGTAATATTTTTCAAACAAAATGTAATCTTTGATTGTAACTTTCAATCATCCAAAACAAGACATCCTTGTTAGTGTTCTAGTGGTAATAACATACTTGGGTGATTTTAGGCGTTGAATAGTGTGGTACTCTTCATTGTTGTGAGAAGATTGTGGTAATCTTCATAGGTGGCGTTGTAAGAAGAGTGGTGTGCTCTTCAAGGTAAAGGTTTGTAATTGTTTGGTATCAGTAAAACTTTTTTCTTTTTTCGAAATCCATTCCGAACATACCGGGGTGGTAGAAGATTAGGCCCTAGGTGAGTTGAACTTCTATAAATCATCGTGTGTTGTTTATATTTCCGCACTTTAATTTTAATCATCATTCTCATATTCAAAAAAAGAGGGCGAAAATCGGATATTGAGATAATTTATTCATCCCCTCTAAATTATCGTATTCACTTGGACTAACAATTTCGTTTTACTTCAAAAAAAGAAAAACTCCTAAGTGGAAACACTGATGAAAATTGAAATGTGACATTTTTTCCCCTTAAAATATAAACTACTAATTGTGAAAAAATTGTGAAGATGGGACCAAACATGTGAGCCCTCATAAGTCATAAAAATGTAATTTTATTTTCGTATTTTCTCACTGAACGATCTCAGCACAAACAGCAGTCGCAGAGAAATGATCGTCTGCCTCGCCGTCGTCGGCCACCAGGTGCGCCGCCCTTTCCCTATTTCACCGGTCTATATGATGAATACGAAATCTGAACAACATCAAAATATCTGGTTTGAATTTCTTGTGATTTGCAGAACAACCCGCTGTACATACAGAGTTTTACTGAGGCAGATGATGCGCTCAAGCTTCATCATATAGTCCATTGTTCTCTCGACGTCGTGGACGAAAGAGGTGCATTTATTTATTAGATCTTTAAAACTTTGCCTATTGAATGAGTGTTTTGTAGATGAACATCACTGATGGAATAAATTGTGGAAGAGATTGAACTATGTGGAGACCTAAAATTCCTAATTTGATTCAGTTGTGAATTCAGCATATTAGCTGCAACCATGAAATCCTCAATGTTTTTGAATACCATGATTTGGGAGTTTATGTATAAAGATATTTCAAATCAGTAATGTAGCTGGAATGAGAATGTTAAGATGGATATGAGATAAACAATATGATGTGGTAAGAGTAAGTTTATCTGAAATTGGTTTGAGCCCTGGCCATCCGAAACTTTTATGATTTAGGCACACGTAGAGGAGCCTATTAGATGCACTTGTAATTCATAACAGAATAAAGTCAGGCGAAGATGGGTTGACAGAAATTACCTTGAACGAGGTTATGAAAGAAGATTCGACCCTTTGCGGTTTCAATTTAAAGGTGACCCTTGATGGTGTTGAGTGGAAGAATGGTGTAGCCATACTACTTGACTATGATTTGTGTAGAATTGATGAAACAGTAACCAGCAAATGAGGTGGGAAAATGCATGTGAAAATTGTATTGAAAGTGTGATTTCCAGATGTGTGTACACGACTTATTTATAGACTAAAAAACAAGTAGAAAACGTGTTTCCAGAAGGAAATAACAAACGAACAACTTGAAACACAACTATCTCAACAACCCCCCCTCAAGTTTGGCCATGATGAGCATCTTTCATGCCCAACTTGGAAACAAGGAATCCAAGCTGAGCAGTCCCCAATGCTTTAGTAAAAACATCTGCAACCTGTTGAGAGGAAGCAGTCTTCAGTGGTGTGATGAAACCTTCCTTAAACTTGTTGCGGACTAGATGACAATCTATCTCGAGATGCTTGGTACGCTCATGAAACACAGGATTCTCAACAATATATATGGCAGCCTGATTATCACAAATCAAAGGAATATGCAGAGAGATGGGCAAAGAGAGATCAACAGCCAAATAAGCTATCCACTGAAGCTCACAAACAGTGGAACTTAAGGCCCTATATTCAGATTCAGCAGAGGATTTTGACACGGTGTTTTGTTTCTTTGTCTTCCAAGAAATCAAGGCATCACCAAAGAAAATGCAAAAACCAGTCAGAGATTTTCTAATATCAGCATAAGATGCCCAATCTGCATCACTATAGGCGACCAACTTTCCATCAGAAACAGCTGGATAAAATAAACCCTTTGAAGGACAGCCCTTAAGATACCTTAAAAGATGGATGGCTAAGTCCCAATGAGAGGAATAAGGACCATTGAGGAATTGGCTAAACTGCTGTACACAATAGGTAACATCAGGCCTGGTAAAATTCAAGTAAAGTAACCTTCCCACCAACCTCCTATACTGATCAGGATGTGCCAGAGGAGTGCCATCCTTGCCAACCAATTTAGCACAAACAGGAAAAGGTGTAGGAGCTGGTTTACACAGCAACATACGAGCATCCTTGAGAATATCACGAACATACTTCCTCTGATTAAGATAAATCCCTGAATCACCTCTAGCAATCTCAACTCCTAGGAAATATTTGGCCTCCCCCAGATCTTTGATAGTAAAAAGACCATCCAAATATTGCTTGAGGGCTGTAATATCCTCCATACTAGAACCAGTAATAAGAACATCATCAACATAGATTAAAAGAGCAAGGAAAGAACGAGTGGTGCTTCTTCACAAACAAGCAACAATCATTAGGAGACTGCACAAAACCATAGGCTACTAGCTTCCCACAAAATTCTGTATTCCATTGCCTGATGGCTTGTTTAAGCCCATACAAACTCCTTTTTAGGTGACAAAGCTGACCTGCTGCAGCCTTATGATACCCCTCTGGAGGGATCATATAAATGTCTTCATCCAAAAACCAATGGAGAAAGGCATTATTAATGTCAATGTGAGATAAAAACCATCCTTTTGCTGTAGCCAAAGCAATCAAGAATCTAACTGTGACCAACTTAGCAACAGGAGAAAAACTATCCATATAGTTAATGCCATAAATCTGATCATAGCCCTTGGCTACCAATTTGGCTTTGTGCCTCTCAATAGTGCCATCATGCCTTCTTTTAATCTTAAACACCCATTTATGACCTATAGGCTTCTTTCCAGGGGAAGAGAAGTGATTTCCCAAGTGTCATTTCTTTCAAGAGCATCTAATTCATGTTGCATGGCTGCAACCCAAAGAGGATCCATACTAGCTTCAGCATAACTGTGAGGTTCTTGGCTAGGATCAATGTTAGTGAGAAAAGTAGAATAAGCAGCAGTAAAAGAACGAGACAGGGAATAAGGAAAAGTTCAAATGGGATATAAAGTGCTTGCAGAAGCAACCTTGGAGAGCAGGACCAGGTGCAGGAGTATGGACAACATTCACTATGAAATCAGACATCCAAGCAGGTTTAGTGATCTGTCTGGTACTTCTCCTGGGAAGAGAAGGAGTTGTACCAGCAGAGCTAGGAAGAGTAGAATGGTAAGGAGGAGACGCATAATTTTCTGAGGTGGCAGAAAGAGGAATAGAGGAACCAATTAAAGGAGTGATGGAAACATCAGACTGAGAGGGAGAAGGGGCAGAAAAAGGAAAGACATCCTCAACAAAAACATCCCTGGACACCAATAATTGTTTATTGTCCAAATCATACAACTTGTAACCTTTCTTCCCTTGTGCATATCCCAGGAAGATACATTTGTTGGCTCTAGAGTCAAATTTATTTTTGTGAGGAAGAACATACACCAAGCAACCAAATGGCTTAAGAAGGGTGTAATCAGGAGAGGTATGGTAAAGGAATTCATAAGGTGTTTTCCACTGAACAACAGAATTTGGTAGTCTGTTAATAATGTGAGTGGCTGTCAACAAAGCAAAAGGCCAGAATTTAGACGAAGGTTTGAACGGAACATGAGAGCCCTAGCCATATCCAACAATGTCCTATGTTTTCTCTCCTCTACTTCATTTTGTTATGGAGTGTACACACAGGTTTTATGATGCAAAATGCCATGTTTATGAAACAATTCAGCACGATCCTTATTCACAAATTCCAATCCATTGTCACTAAACCTTAATGACACTATCAAATTGAGTTTTGATTAGAAGAATAAATCTCTCAAGGACCCTAGGCACCTCTGTCTTATGTTGAAGCAAGAAGATCCAAGTGGCTCTACTATGATCATCCACTGTTGTCAACATATATGGAGTATGAAGCAAAGAAGTAACAGCATAAGGACCCCACAAGTCTATATGAATTAAATTAAAATTATGAGCAGCATAAGAATCACTCAAAGGAAAGGACAATCTAGATTGTTTGGACTTATGACAAACTTCACATTTCAAGGAGAGTTGTTGCTTATCAGATTTACAAACATCAGAGAGGAAAAGTAAATGACTCAAAACAGTGGGGGAAGCATGTCCCAATTTATGGTGCCACATTTCAAGTGTACTGACAGAATTCAAGGAGGTAACATGTACAACATTACAATGGAATTGAGAATGGGAAAGGAAAGAAGTTAAATGAAGAACATAGAGCCTGCCATACACCTTGCCTCTGGCCACAACCTCCTCAGTCTGCTGGTCCTACAATACACAATGATCAGAGAAAAACAAGCATTTCAAAGAGGTTTGAGCCACAGAAAGAAGATTATGCTTGAAGGAAGGAACATAAAGAACATCTGTGAGGGTAAGTTTAGTGCATAAATGAACATGACCAGTGTGTGTAGCTGTTTGGAAAGAACCATCAGGTAAGTGAACTGTGATGTTGGAGAGAACTGGCTGCAGATTAGTCATGCAATTAATATTGACACACATGTGTCTACTAGCCCCTGTATCAATGATCCAAACTTCTTTATCAACCTCTCCAATCACTGTCATAGCATATTGATCAGTACATAGGCTACTCATACCTGCATAGTCCATAAAATTGGCAAGAGGAGTTGGTGCCAAGGAAGAAGTAGATCCACTCTGTGAGGCCATGAACTTTGCAATCTCCTGTTGAATAAGGTTGGCAATTTGTGGCACTGATTGATCCTTCACAACCTCCTCCTTTGATTGAGCAACAACACAATTGCTCACAGGTTTGTGCCTCAATTCCTTTGGTATTTTATACCAATCAGGGTAGCCAATGAGTTTAAAACACTCAACCTTTTCATGTCCAGTTATATGACAATGCTCACATGTAAGCTTAGCTCGATCCTCCTTACTTCTCCTGATATTTCCTCTGTCTCTACCTCCATTCCAACTGGTATTCCCAACACTTCCATGAAAAGGAACACCTCTTCACAGATCCATTACCAGTTGTACCATACATAGCCATAGTATTCTGTGTCTCAGAGAATGTGATTTGCACCTGCCTCTGTTTCTCCACACTTAAGACCATAGAATAGGCCTTATTCACAGCAGGTAAAGGATCAACCAACAATATTTGACTACGAACATGTTCATAACTGTCACTTAACCCCATCAAAATTTGCATCAATTTCGTATTCAGATCTAAACTCATAGAAGCCTTGCTTGCTCCACAAGTACACTGAGGAACCATAACAATACTAGCGTATTCATCCCACAAGCGTTTGAGTTTAGTAAAATAGGCAGCTACAGAGAGATTACCTTGTCTGCAAGTGGTAATTTCCTTCTATAATTGAAATAGTAAAGAACCATTGCTATCTCGAACCGTTGAGCTAAATCCTCCCACAATTCTCGTGCTGAATTAGCATAGATGAAAGCTTCCGACAAATCCTTTGAAATTGAGTTCAAAATCCAGCTCGTAACCATCCAATCGACCTTTTTCCATTTCGCATAAGCATCGGAACCTTCAGTAGGTATTTTGGTTGTAGCATTGATGAATTCTAACCGTTTTAGCTCCTAGAGCTATTAACATCGATCTTTGCCATGAATGATAATTGTTTCCAGTTAATACGTTCAAAACAAGTATCATTCCAGGATGATCGGAACCTTGAAGCTGCAGCGAAGCATCTTCGACTGCTACAGTTTGATTGGCGAATAAATTGTGCATATGATCTTCAGAAAGGATGTTGCTCCACTTCAGAGAAGCATCCATGGCGTCGAATAGAAAAAGTAGCTTAAAACCTAAGCTCTGGATACCATGTAGAATTGATGAAACAGTAACCAGCAAATGAGGCGGGAAAATGCCTGTGAAAATTGTATTGAAAGTGTGATTTCCAGATGTGTGTACAAGACTTATTTATAGACTAAAAAACAAGTAAAAACGTGTTTCCAGAAGGAAATAACAAACTAACAACTTGATACACAACTATCTCAACAATTTGTGTTCTCAATTTCAAATAGTGTTTCATCTTGTGTTTCAATACACCTAGGTGAATGCCACGTGTATAACATGATGTCATTATTATACACGTGGCATTCATAAACACTAGGTGAAACACCATGCATAATAGGAGATCGAGATTGCTTAACTGTGGAATACACCTTGGTGTTAAATGTATTTAACGTTCAGTTTATTTTTGTGTATGCTTAATCGAAGTTGTAGTCGTACAACTCTTCTCATGCCCTTCTACCCGATATTATGGCTGAATGGATTTTCCTTTTGGTGATTCCTGTTGTTATAGTGAACAACCCTAAAAAGTCTGGCCCAACAATAAATGAGGCATTTCTTGGTTTGCTATATCCAACTGAAAACTACAAAGTGTAAGTACAAAAAATCTTGCTTTCTGTGACTATGTTTGAAAACAGAACATGGGTTTACTTCCTCTTGCTCTTGCTATCTGAAGCTTATGATACTACGTTTTCAGGTATGGTTACTTGACCAATACAAAGGTGAAGTTCATATTGGTGACAACTGATCTTGATGTCCGAGATGCAGATGTGCGAAATGTAAGTTTCACAACTGAGATATGGACTTTCTGCTCTTTTAGATTCCTAGTACCAATGTTCGCACATTGAAATAGTACTCTCGTTTACTTATGTTTCCTACCATGTAAACTTTCAATAGTAGAGGTTCTGGAGAACATTTGGGCAGAATGTTAGTTAATATGTTACTCAACATATCTTCCTGTTCAGGCTGCATTTGGGTCCTTATTAACTGTTACTTGAGAGTAACCATTTTCACCGATTGCCTTATAGTGGCATCCATCCTGAGCACTGCTACTACTTTACTCAAATTCAGCAGCTTCAAATCAAATCTCATGTCAATCTTGGAACTTATGTTGTGTAATACTTGATTCACTTCTTAAAACAACTAAAAAGCTTGTTTCTCTTGCTTTCTAGAAAATACAGTAGCTCTGACCATCTGTCTGGTACTCTGGTTCTGTCCCCATCCGTTTAGGTGTTATCTACATCTTGTGGTGAGAATTTATGCTAAAATCAGTTGACCTTACTTTTATCTTGTGGTGAAAATTTGCTAAAATCACTTGACCTTGGGAATTGTAGTCATTTGAAGTTGCAAACAGTATGTTGTTTCTGAGTTCCTTAACATATTTTTGTTTTATCGATTCTCAAAATTCCTAGCGTTTCCAATTTCGAGTATCATTTAAATTAGGGATAATAACATAAACTACCCCCGAGGTTTGAGTTAATAACAAAAAAAACCCAGAAGTATTTGAAACTTACAAAAGTCCTCTTGAGGTTTGATTCACTATTACACTTTACCCCCTTCATAAGCAAAATATTTCAAACACCCCCTTTATATTTGTAAAAATATTACAGTTATCCTCTTCATTTTTTTGAGTATGTTATTCCCTTACATTTAAGACAATCAAACCTCATGTTTTTTTTTTTTTGTAATTTTGAAACTTCTCTCGGCATTTTTGTAACTACCCAAACCTCAGGGGTAGTTTTGTAATTATCCTTCATATTATTTTGCTTTAGGTACCCCTTGGCGGTGTTCAGTATCCATAATATGGCAGCTAACTTTCCTTTCTGTTTTGGACATTTTCGTGAAAACTGCTACAGTTTTTCAGGAGGTTCCATGCTGCCTATGTCGATGCAGTTACAAATCCATTTCACGTTCGGGTAAAAAGATAACTTCCAAAATATTTGCTGAAAGAGTCAGTACAATGGTCAAGTCCTTCGGGTTGAGTCCAGCAAGCTGAATGCTGAAACAGTGCTACTCATTTTCTCCTGTACTGAAGCTTCCATTTTCTTTCCTCTCCATTTTCCTGGAACTCAATGTAGCTTATTTCCTATAGAGTCAAAGGCTTTGTGTATTTTCTGAAATTTTTCTGGTTAAGATTGTGTATTATTAATGTCTTTAATTCTCTAGCAGAAATCTTGAAACCCGTTTTGCATTTTTGATCATACACTAATTAGGCTGTGACTGATATATTTGTTGGAGTAGCAACTAAATATACAGGAGCTACACCATATTTGTAGATGTTGGACTCAAAAGTTGGTTTTCTTTACTTATATTATAGCTCAAATGTTGACTGCTACACCATATTAAATTTATACTAGAAAGTAGAAAGTAGCCTGAAAAATAGTACTATTCCCATGCTTGTGTAAATTTTGAAGTTAGCAGAAACAAAAGCATATTACAATAATCATCCTTGAGGTTTAGCCTAACTACCAAAAGAACTCAGTTATCTTTTAAAATTACAGATACTCCCCTGCCATTTGTTTTTAACTTAGTAAATACCTTGTTGAGGGTGCAATTTTGTATGTATTAGGTAAATACAAACCAGGGTATTTGTAATTTTGAAAGATAACAGTTTTTTGTTTTTTTGTGTGTGGAGATTAGGACATACCATAGGTAGTTTCTGTAACTATCCCTTGAATTTAGGGCACACCATTACTTTTAGCATATGTTCACAGGTAATAATGAAACGAGAGTTTGTTCAAAAAAAAATAATGAAACGAGAGTACCCCTCAAAATAATAGAAAAAACTGAAGCGGAAATAATATACAAATCTTGTCCCCATTATCTTCCACCTAAACATATTTCATAATGTAGGATTTTGTGTTTTCAAGTGCCTCCAAGAAAATTCTAGCATACGGCGATGCAGTCTTACAACTTGTAACAGAATTCCAGCACCCAAGTAATAATGAAACGGGAATAATATATAAACCTGTTGCTAAATTGGCAAAACACATTCAAGGTTTCTTTCCTGCCGTACAATAATCAAAATGATCAACGATCTTAAAATAATTAAGAAATAAGTACATTTAAAAGTAAATAAAACAAAGAGAACATGCACCAACAGGCAACAGAGAATGTACTTCCATAAATTAAATTGAGCATAAGTTTGCCACTTCAAGCATGTTCAACACACAATGATTTCTTATAAAACCATGCAGTTTAACTAATAAAAGGAGTTCTTTTGAGTTAAAAAGGAATCAAAGGGCAATCCCCCTGCAGTTCAATCCGAAAGAAGTAACCAACAAATACTTTAACCAAAAACCACATAAATTTGAGAAGCATCCTTTTAAGAAAATTTGGCACAATGCATAAGAGAGAAATCCAAAAGTTCAACCATTTATAATCTTCGTCATCAGAATTCATCATCATCCTCCTCAGCTATATGTTTCGCGAGCTCTTGCTCTTGCTGTTGTCTCTCTCTTCTCTTCTCTGCACTTTCCTTTTCCTTGTGGGAATTTGGTGGGAATCTAAGGGCCCGCACTGCTTCGTTGTGCATATTTAGGCAAAAAGCAATCCTCGAGTTAAACGCGATCTGAGGCTCGTTTGTCGAGTAAATATCTCCAGTCTCCTTAGATATCATCCATCCTTTAGCATGGTCTAACGTGGCATCAATCGCGCCATCTCGAATTGCTTTAGATACAATACTTTCGGCATCAGCAACGGGATTCGGAGAATCCAATCTCAACTTCTTAGCAATATCAGTGAGTGAGATCTTGAGTATGAAATGCTAATGTTGCGTAAGCCAGTTCTGATCACGTTGTGTCTTAGCCTGACGATCAAATTGTTGGTTCGGTCAGCACTGAAGGTGGTGGCAAACTTCTCAGCCACTGTTTTGAACAGCTCCAAATCTCCGATTCGAACAGCCTGTTGAAACCCACAAAAATATTGTAATGTTAAACTGGTCATTGCAATTTTTTCCCAACTAAACACTTTATTTACAATAGGGATAATTACATAAAAGACCCTGAGGTTCGGGCTAATTACAAAAAAACCCTGAGGTTCGGGCTAATTACAAAAAAACCCTGAGGTTCGGGCTAATTACAAAAAAACCCAGAGATTTTTAAAATTTCAAAAAAAAAAACCTTAAGGTTTGATCCGCTTACATCTTCCCTCTTCATAAGCAAAAACTATTTCAAAAGCCCCCTGATATTTGTAGAAATATTACAATTTCCTCCTTAAAGTTTAGACAGAATCAAATCAGAGGGGCCTTTTTGTAATTTTGAAAAATCTCTGGATTTTTTTTTTTAATGGCCCAAATCTTGGGACTGTTTTTGTAATTACCCTTAACAATATTTACATCAAAACAAAAAGGGATAATTACAAAAACAACCCTGAGATTTGGGCTAATTACAAAAAAAAGATATTTCAAAATTACCAGAAAAAACCCAAATGTTTGATTATGTCTTAAATTTATGGGGGTAACTGTGATATTTTTACAAATGTTAGGGCTTTTTTGAAATGTTCTTTTCATATGAAGGGGGAATGTAAGACGAATCAAACCTCAAGGGCAGTGTAGTTAAAGCGACCGCCTCGGCGCCAAGCGCCTGAGGCGAGGCGGGCGACAGGGTTAACGCCTGGCGCCACCCAAGCGTGCGCGATATGAGTGAGGCGGGCGTAAAGCGCCCAGCGGCGCCTTTGCTGAGCGCAGAGGCGCGCTTTCAGCGCCTTAGGCTGATTCTCCCTGGGCTGCCTTCTGCCCTTTTAATTAAGTGTTTTGGGCCTTTTTTTAATAAAAACCCATAGCAAACTAAAGCCCATAATAAGCCAATCAATTTTATACAAAATAAGGGCAAAATAAGTGTAAAAACCTAAAATAGGGCGACGATGAAGATGGAGATGCAGAAAATGATTTAGTTTTTAGTGATGATGAAGGTGGTCGTTTGACATGGGGTGATGTGAATAGAGCTGCTGGAGCGGGAGAACCCATCAAGTATACTAGGAGACAAGCCAAGTCAGCTCGTGCAAATCCTACTAGTAGTTCAAAAGCTTCACGTCGGTGTTTGATATTGAAGAGAGTGAGGCAAATTCATATGAAACCGAAGATGATGTTGGAGAATACAAGTCAGATGCTGGAGAAGAATCTGACGATACATTTGGGAATGGTCTTTAGGAGTTAGGCGTGCAAATTTGGTTATGAGTTTGATGTTTGTGGATTGTGTCATTGTGACAATCTGACTTTGTGTTTTATATTTTGCATTTGCATTTGCATTATCTCTCATCTCATGGATTATGAAAAATCTTTGATGCTTTTGTTGTTATTGGCTAATGAATCATTATGTTTGTCTTTGTTGGTGCATATGGTCTAATTTTATATTGAATGATTATATTTTTGATCATTTGAAAATATTATAGTCTTAATGTCTTATAGATGATATTTCTAAAATTGTGCGCCTTGCTCGAGCCAGGCGATCGCCTTTTTGCCTCGCGCCTCGGGCGATATAGGACCTTGTCGCCTCGAGTGCGCCTTACAGCTTTGACTACACTGCTCAAGGGAGGTTTTGCAATTTTCAAAAACCTCTGTTTTATTTTTGTAATTAGCCCAAATCTCAGGTTTTTCTTTTTGTGATTATCGCAAACAAAAATTTAAAACAGAAGACAATAGATTAACATAAAACATGCGAGGCAATTGCCAGATGGTCAGTGAACTTAAATAGATTCATACTCACATTTGTAAGCTCAAAGTAAGGCCTCAGAGCTTTTTCCATTCCTTTCTGCATAAAAACAGTTCTTTCTGGAATCTCTCCAAGCAATAAGCGGACAATCACAGCCCACTTATTGCATAGAATTCTGAAACCTAGAGCAGAAACAGGTGCTTTCCTGGCAGCTTGAAGAAGGGACTCTTTAGCATCAGTGTACTCTAGCTGAATTGTTCTGATTTTGCCAAGGTAGAAGAGGTATCGACAGAACTACAGAGGATGCAGACAAGGTCAGAATAATCAGATCTTGAAGACATAAAGGAAAAAGAAAAGATTCCCCAACTTGCAAACATGATATTTGCAATTTATGTTACTCCAATCTCCTCTTTGCATGCATCAATTACATATTCCATTTAATGTTCTGGATATATTAATGATTATAGTGAATGACAAACTAAATATTCTCAAATCAAACATGTAAACAGGTAATGCCTGGTCCAACATTGATAGACATAAAATTATTTTGAGCAGAGCCATAAGATTTGCCTGCTGATTTGAGTGAGCTTCAAAACGAGGAGCCTTTGATCTCAGTTTCTCTGCTTGATCATATAAGTTGTAATGGAGGTAATTCCTCAGCAACAGATTCAAAAGAGTTTCCTGCATTATACCATAATGTCATAATTCATGAGAAGATCACTACCAAGATAACAAAGTAATTTCCTCAAAAAAAAAAAAAAAAGATAACAAAGTAATAACTTGTCCAGTCATGAACAAACCTGCCCCAACTCATCATGGCGCAAAGTCGCCGTCGATTGGTGCAAAGCAAGTAGGGTGCTGTTATTAAATGATAGCTTATATCAGATATGGCATCATTTCACAACAAAACAAACTATAACTGGCAAAACACGAGCAACATAAGATTCTGGCTCATTTGTTCCCATGGACAAAAGTTGTTTCAAAAAATTTAGTATCTTGCTGCACCCAAGGGTTGAGGCTTCATAGGTGTTGCAAGCAATTCAAACAAGCAGAAACATGGGCATACCCTCGTATTTCAGCAAGATCGCCAGTGAGTTCATAGCTTAGAGAGTAGTAAAAGTAGAGCCTGGCTGCTAGAACATCTATAGTTCGCCTGTTGAGGTTCTTAATACGTGCAATGCTGGATGAGGAACAAGACTTAGCCTGATAGTAAGAAGAATCATCAGACATCATTTAAAAATACAAGCTTTTGTGGCAATTTAGTCACACAGAACTACCTCATTGTATCTCTTCTGATCGATCAAAAATATTAGAACAAGCAAATAGCAATAGATCTCAAGCTCTGGCAAGACGTGCTTCGTAGGAGCCTGAGTAGCAGATGTTGCAGTATCTACTTCCATATCATGCTCATCCTCCTGCAAGCATCAGTAATTTCATAAAACTGTTGGTTTTGTATACATAGCATCCACTACAAGTTCCACTTCCACATTATTTTATTTGATGGAACAAGACAAACTTAGCATGAAATGCCAACTGCCAAACCATGCACTGGTTATTCCAAACAAGATGCTTCAAATACCATTTTTATTGATACAATTCAGTTTTAAATTCTGGACACATTGAGGACAAAAGGCACAAGAAAAACATAATATCGTCTCTAATTTATAACTTTGTTACTTAATAGTGGTAGAGTAACTACACCCACGTCTAATATTGGATACATTTTTTTTGATAAAGTGATCAAATATATAAAAAGAAGAAAAGATGGTGCTGCTTACAAGCCGCTTAGCATAATCCAAAAGCGAAACACCACAATGTTCAAAAGTCGTGAAAATAAATGTATCTAAAACAACGCTTACAAGCCAAGCAAATAGCCAAAAATGGGGCCTCGTTAAAACCTATCAAAGTAAAACCCGGAGGGATAAGGGTGTTAACCAGGGTTCGAATCTGTATCTTTCGATTTATTTGAAATTCTCCAACCAATTACTCCCATCTTATTAATATTGGATACATGAAACAATAACAAAATAGATAAGGAATATGGAGTAAACTAAACAACAAACTATCAAATGGAAGCAATACAAATACAATGAGTAAAAATCATATTCATTTTACCCAAAGGAATAAGGAACTAATATAAGAGAACATACAGAAAATTCTCATATATTTGATTTTGTCCAAGTAAATAAATTACCAAGTCCTCAACAATGAATCAATCAATTTAAAAATAATTTTACCACAAAGGTCCAACAATTCACGCACTTACCTAGGAATATACGAAGACAAGCGTGAATGCACCTCAGATCCAGTCACAAGTGCAAAATTGAGAAATGCAGAAAGCACAGACGCATTTAGCTTCTTCCTCAGCTGAATTGTCCACCGAATAGCTCTCACGATCCTCGAACCTCCGTGTGTAAGCCCCGTCTCAATCAATGCAGCTATGTCTTTCAAATCTAATATAAGCAACCAAAAAAAATAATCAAAACCCAAAATGTCAACACTTTACAATACAGAGGAAAGTGGGACTAAAATGCATATTCATAAGAAACTAAATTCCATGAAATTTTCTTCTGTACAAAATATCACATCTAAGCCAAAAAAAAAAAAAAAAGAGTTGTTTGGGTGAGCTTATAGACTCCTGTTTGAGAGCTTGTGAGATGTCTTAAACTGTCGAATATAATTTTTAACAAAGGGTTTTTAAGCTTCCAAAATAAGATGTTTGGATCTTGTAGGCTCATCCAAACACTTGAAGGATTTATTTTTAAGATAAAGTTTAACATCTTATAACATGTAGGAACTTAAATTTTTTCTAATAAGCAAGCAAACACCTTATAATTCAACACTCCAACATGTGTCACACAATTGCAGTTATATACGTAGTGGCATTTCCTTTGGGCCTCATTCAAAACCACACGAAGTAAATGAACATATATAGTTCTGGAAATTTCTCCACCAAATCTAAGGTCCAATTATACTGCAACTCAACAAAATCCCTTCAAAAAAATACAGATTTATGCACGTGTAAATTAAACACTTACACTGAATAGTGGAGGGCGAAGTGGAAGAGACGGAATTGGAGGGGGCGGGCTGCTGCTCCTTCATTTCAACGTCTTGAGTCATTTTTGCCAAAATCTGAGAAATAAAGGCAAATATGATCGACACATAAAACACAGAAATAAAAACAGGAAACTCCATTTCTTTCTTTCTTGAATAGATTCACGAAAAACTGATTAAATTTTACCTGAAATTGAGTTAAACAGTTATTCTTGAGATAAGATTTGATCTGGACGGATGGGAAAAGCTAGGATTCGATTACTTCCTTTGGCTGCACGTCAGAAGACAAAAATGCATATAATCAAATAATTAAAAACAAGAAAAACAAAAACAAAAAGTCGTGTGTGATTAATATGTATGCGAAGATGAAAAAGGGAAGATGCAGAACCTGAGATTCGATGTTTTCCTGAGACTTTTTCAGTGAAAAGCCCTAAAATTGTAGGGCTTGTTTGGTTCGGGTATTGTTTTCTCCAACTAAGCAGTGAAAAAAAAATAGACTAGACTGAGACTGCCCAAAGTTTCCCAATCTCAGGACGAAGAAGCGATGCGGGGCATTTTTGTCATTTAACTATGTTTTTCTTATTCGCTACTCCATGCCTTTTATTTGTCTTTGACACATAATACATTATATTAGATTGTAAGGTGGTCATTAACTTGATTATTTTAAACCTTTATTGGACATTAAAGTATATTTTAAAATCACAATTGTGATTGAAAAACGAATCAAATTGTGCAAATTTTAACTTATTTTATTAACTTAGGAAAAAGGAAGTTTGAATTTTTTTTTCAATTATTAGGTAAAACTTAAAAAGTTATTGGAACTATAAAATGATATTGTGCTTGTTTTTTAGAACTTTTTGATATGGAATTTTGGATCTCAAAATCCATTTCCATAAGAATAGATGTTTTAGTGGTTAATTTAAAATGAATTTTGGACAAATCACGCTCTGAAAACTCCATTCTAGAGGCTTTGATGGACTTATTAAAAATTTATTTTAAATGAACTTCTTTTACATAAGTACCCTCAAATATACACATTTACCGTAGTTGTGGTATCACTGTAAGCAATTGAACTTCGCAAAGTGAATTGTCCTTGGGTTTGTTGTCGAATCAAATCTAAAAAATTGAGAGCTAATAATTACAAATGAACCGTGCCATTTGACATTTATAGGCAAAATAATGGATCATAGTGAGCTTTATGGCCCTGGGTCTTAAATGGACCTAATTTAGATATTTTTTTCCCAAATTAATTTAATAATAAGTATTACCATAAAATTAATTCTATTGGGCTTTCATTAATTTTTTTCGGTCCAATGAATCCAGATAATTTAATTGGATTTGGCCTATCGCAAATACAACCCATCAACCTTATGCGAGCAAGTTTATAATTAAATAAAAAATAAATATGTTTATTTTAAGTTGGGCTCATTAAAAAGATCAAAGAAAATTAAAAACACAATTTCAATAAGAACAATAAACCATATATAAACAATGTTTCCTTTAGCTTAGCTCAGTTTCATCAGAAGTCTTGTTTTGACTGCCATCTTGAAAGGAATATAAATCCCTTTACATCAGACCAAAACATCAAAACTAAAATGAGAAAAAAAAAAACCCAAATTATACTAACATTATGTCCCATGCTAAATTATGTTGGAATTGGTATTTGATAAATGTGTTGACCGATTTTGACCAATTAATTAAGTGGTTTCCATTTGTGAAAAATGTAATTAAATTATTTGTAAAAATTCTACTTAGAGAGTAGATGAGAATAGCATTTGAATTTCTCAAAACCGATTCCGGTGAATGAGAAATTAATCTTTAAAGTTAGCCACTTAATACAAATAAATGATATGGAAAATGGAAAATGTGGGGGAGGAGAGATGCTCCATCCCACATAGAAGCAGAAAAGAGGTAAAGTTGCACACTTTATTTATCCTAAGTTGGACAAATGGGTTTGGGCCTTGCAAGCACCCAGCTGTTTTTAAAGGAGAGGACCTACATGTCTTGTGGTTTGGTCAAAAAGACACCTGCCAGCCTTGTGCCATGCCGCCAAGCCGGCCGGCCCCCGGCGGTCTCTGGCTGTGGGCTTGGGCTTGGGAAAATGTTTGACCCGCCTAAAGACGGCGGTGAGCACGTCCGTCGGCTTCGGGAGTGCTACTCGCGAAGAGTCTGCGCCCCACGCGCGGGCGTGCGACGCCCCGGTCTTGTCTAGGTCGTCTTTGGCTGGAAGGTTTAAGCCTGCATGCACGGGTAGCGCGATGCCTGCGTCTAAGCGGTGCTCTCTGCTTGTAGTGCGTGTTGATGCAAAGATGTCTTTTCGAGCCAAAAGACATGTTCTTTCCATATAGAGTCCAAGGCTATAAAAGTCGATCTCTGGATCGAAAAACATACGAAAAAGACGAAATTAATCGTGATAACATAAAAATCGAGCATTGCATTTTGCATCTTGCCCATTTTCCTCCTTGAAAGCTTGAAAGTAGTCAAACACTTGTCTTGTTCGGCCGTTTGTTCGGTTTCTTTGTCTTTATAACCCTGAATCGTTAAAAGTCGCATCTTAGAGCGGGCAACCGTAAGCACTCGGTATACGGCGTTTTCTTGGAGATCGAACATTCTAAATCGGCATCGATTGGCTTCAAACACTCTATTCGGCCATTTTTCTTCAAACAGAAACGCTTCACGAGAAATTTTACCCAACAAATTACAAGTAGTAAAAGTTGCTGCAAATCAAACTACATCATCATCCATGAAGAACCAACAAACTTGCCGCAATCAAACTTAGCCTTCTTCAACAATAACCCTGCCAAGTACTTAGCCATTATCTTATCCCTCAGAAAGTTCATCACAACCCCATCACTCTGCTGCATGAAACCTACAACATATGATGTACTAATGAGATCAAAATTTCTCCATCTCCTCTCCCTTGCAAATTTCTCCAACGCCTCTTCAATTCTCCAGTGTTCATTTTCTTCATCAGTTGATAATGCGTTTTCTTCAAGGCCTCGGCCAAGAGTCTTGCTAAACGACGCTGTCTTCCAGTGCTGCACAGCCACCTTGGCCTATGTCCGGTGTCATGGGATGTAACGTGTCGCCAATTACACAAACGTTATCATTGCTTATGTTTCGCCACAACTGTTCCCATGGATGTCTGGATTTTAACGGAGAAAATACCGTGGTTTGTTGGTTCGGTTTTTGAATACTTCCTTGATTTTATTAGGGACTTTTCCGAGTCCGCTGAGTATGAGTTGCTTCAACTTGGTTGGATCCTCCACTATATCTTTCTCTGCACCTGTTTTTGAGATGCAGTATCAGTTACAAAAATTGTCCTTAAGGTTTAGACTAATTACAAAAAGAAAAACAAACGGTTATCTTTTAACATTACAAATTCTGCATTGAAGGTACAAATAGTCCTTCAGGTTTTTGTATTTGTTATACTAATTACCCACAATACCCCATTAGTAGGTGCAATATTGTCCAGTAAAACTGCAAAATTAGTCATGCAATTATAGGATGGTCGGAAAAAAGGTCACATTTTGCAAAAGAGTCCTATAACTTATAAACATCTCAATTTTAGTCTGCCAAAATGCATGGTTTGCACAATTGTTGTATGCAAATCTCAATTGTTGTCCTAATTTCACGAAAAATTGAGAATCACATGTGCCTCTCACGTAATTGAAAACCAGTGAAATTAGTACACAGATTGAGATTTTCATATAGTCACATGACTATTTTGCAAAACGTCCATTTTGTAGAGCCCGTGTCGAGAATTTTCTATAATTACAGGACCATTTCCAATTTTGTTATTTTGTCGAGAAGTATTTGTAAGCTTGTAAGTTAAAATATAATTGAGTCTTTCTATAATTAAGCTAAACCACAAGGCAGTTTTCGTAATTATCCTAAATAAATCTTAGAAGATTAGGTAGCTAGCTATATGGAACACAATGTTCCCTTGTGCTTGGTGCTTGCTACAAGAAAAACAAGGCAATTCAGTATATATGATCAAGAAATGAGTCTAAACACCCAATGTTCGCTTCAATATGTTCTTAAAAAAATAGAAACGCATTTGATCTTTACTAATTTCAATTGCAAAATTTTTAATTGAAAAAGGATCAAAAGAGTATACCTCCAGGAGAAGGACTGAAGGTGAAAAACCAGTAAACTCCGTGATCGTTACATGGGATTACGCCAAATCTGACACCTTTTCCGAAGAACTGCATGACCTTTGGCTCAAAACCATGGGCCTCCTCAAAATATAGATAGCCCTTAACGGGCTGATCGCCCACGAAAAAAAGGCTTTGTGAAGCCTAGAAACTTAGCCACCACAGAGTTTATTCCATCACATCCAATTAACACCTAATTACAGACTCAGAGTTAGGAACCTGAGCCAACTAACATCACGGGAGATTTGGCTAATTACAAAAAAACCCTTTTAATTTTAAATTTAAGTAGGTAACTAATATTTCTAGAAATATTTTGAAAGATATTTTTTTGTTTACCAAGGAGAAAAAATATAAGATGGAACCAATGCTCAAGTGCTTTTTGCAATTTTCAAAATCCTTGGGGTTTTCTGTAATTAGCCAACACCAGGGGATTTTTGTAATTATCCCTAACATCAAAGGACTTCTAAACAAAAATCAATCACTGTGATGATGGAAAACATTTTCCCCCAGGAGACATTGATAATTCAATTTAGGTTTGATTCTTTATTATAGGTTTGATTCTTTTATTATACTCCCTTCATAAGCAAAAACATTTCAAGTACATCCTTACATTTTGTAAAAATATTGCAATTTACCACCTTACATTTAATAAGAATTAAACCCCAAAGGATTAATTTTTTGTGATTTTTCAAATATTTCTAGATTTTTGTAATTAACCCAAACCACAAGGGTAGTTTTGTAATTGTCCCTTCAAATTATGATATCAAGTCATACAACTTTTTCTTTTCTAATCTCACCAGAGGATGAAAGATAAAAGCTGCAAGCAGAGACATCTGATGACACCTTATTATGGACAAGAATGAATAGTCCAGTCACAAGGTTTTTCAATTATTGGAAAGTTATTAGACATCTTAGGTGTTTGCGAAAACTTATGTGATGTATATTTGTAACATAAGTGAAAAGTCGCTGAGAATAAAGAAATTGGTAGTATTTGCGAAAAAAAAGCTAAAAGTTGATAAGAAAAGGTGTTTGGCTAATAAGTTGTAAAAGTGTTTTATTTGTTTGTAAAAGTCAAAATAGAAGCATAATCATAAATCTAAATAACCATTCCCCTTCTTTAAAATTCACATTAAATTATGCGGAATTAGAACTAGAAGTTCACATTTGAAATCACTTAAAACCACTTTCTTTCTAGCAAAAATTTGACAATCACTTTTTTTAAGTGTTTGCAAACACTTTTTTAAGTGTTTGCAAACACTCCTTTTATTCTTCGGCGTTCTGGTTCTAGCGCGGAAAAGTGGTTTGGCAACTTTGGTTAGACTTGACTCCCACTTTCCACACAAGATTTGTACTGTGCTTGGATCCAACTCTAAAGCCATAAGCTGAATGAAGCGTCGACTAAATAATTATTAGGGATAATTACAAAAAAAAACCTTATGAGATTCAGGCTAATTACAAAAATTCTCAGAGATTTTTGAAAATTGCAAAAAACTCTTTAAGATTTGATTCTATCTTACATTTTTCTATTTATGAACAAAAAACATTTCAACCCCCCACCCCGATTGTTATAGAAATTTTACAGAATTTAAAAGGGAAGCAAACCTGAGGTGGCTTTTTGTAATTTTGAAACATATCTGGGTTTTGTAATTATCCCCTAATTATGAGCCTTGAAAAACAACTCTGACCAACACGTTCTTTTATTCACATTACCTTAGTTTTTAGGACAGTTCCATCAGCAAGATGAATGGACTTGAAGCAACCATCAATTTGTATATGAACTACTTTAGAGGAATATCTGATTGTGCCACTTGGAAGTTCATTTTCCATTGTTTCAAGCAGCACCTTTCTATTCACACACCATATATCATCATTGTCCCTGCATATTTCACATTCAGATAGCCATTACAAACACTTTTTAAGAATGCCCTTTTAAACCAAAATTTCCCAAATACCACATGTTTTTGAAAAGCTAACATTGTTGTCAAATTGTATATCTAAAGTTTAAAAAACTTAACTGTGAATCTATGGCTCCAAAAGGCAGTTCTGAAGTGGTAAGCCCTGAATTTACTGATGTAGACACGATGCTGCACGAACAAATAGAAAGATCAATACTTAGGATTAAAGGGAGTATTTGCAAATGCTTTATGCTTTTAGATGAACATAAACGAGTAGTTGATAATTAGAAGTTAGGCGTGATTTGATGAATAAACGTAAAAATATGTATTTTATTTGTCTGTAAAAGTGAAACCAAAAGAAATAAGAAATTTAAAGCCCGTCTTCCTAGCTTTTAGGTTATCCGCTTAAATTATGCGAATCAAATCTAAATCACTTCTTCACGATTTTACATTCTAATTAAATTATCGCAGAATCAAGTAGGGATTGACAAAAATTAGCCCACCAGATCGATACAGGATTGGACTGGGTTTCAACCCGAAAAGGACCAAACATACTTTGGTCAGCCAAACTACCGAAGCGACAAAGCCCCCAAAAACATGTAAATAGTGTTGTTGGGTTGGATTGGGCCACAAAAAATGGTGGCCCAATGAAAATTCAGCATGTCGACCTGATTTTTTATGACTTGGCCCGATGGATCGTCCATTGCTAGCTCTTAATCACAAGAAGTTGGCATTTGAATTTATATTAACAAAAAAAAAAGAATTTTTCGACCTAAAGCTGACAATCACTTTTTTTTTACGCAATAACAAACACTCCCTAAGAACACCAATGCATAAAATCCTAACAGCAGCATTTTATGAAAAAAGGAAATAGGGCATTACCCAGTAAACTTTTGTGTTTTGCACGAAGGATGTCTCCAATGCCAATAGCATCTAATGCCTTCCAAGCATTAGTCCACATTATAAAAGCAAATCCCTGTTGTTCTCAGCCTATCTGCTGACTCCATTACTAAACTCTGGATTCCCCAATCTATTATACCAAATAACATCAAACTCAAAAATTATGCTCATAATATATAGCAAGAGAGAATAGTCATAAGAATTCAAGAATATAACTTGACACTTTCTCCATCTTCTACTGATAATAGTTGCTGCCCTTATAATTCACAAGAAAATGGCATTACCAAAAATGTGTACCTGCTTTTTTAATGGTATGGCTGAAATGTTTTATGTTGTTTAATAGAATAATTACAAAAACTACGTATTGAGGTTTCACATAACTACATAAGTACTCAAAAAAAACTCGATTATATTTCAAAATCAAGTATATATCCATTAAGAATTTGTAAAATAAAAACAAAGAATAATTATAAAAACTACCCTTGGGGTTTGGGTTAATTACAAAAAAAAAAAACCACAGGTTTCTGAAAATTAAATAAGACCCGTGAGGTTTGGTTATATATCCTACTTTACTCTCTTCATAAGTAAAAACATTTCAAACACTCCTTTTACATTTGTAAAAATATTGCAATTACCCTCTTACATTTAACAAATAATCAAACCTCAAGAGGTTTTTGTAATTTTCAAACATATCTGGGTTTTTGTTTTTTTTGGTAATTAGCCCAAATCTCAGGGTATTTTTGTAATTAACCCTAAAAAAACAAATATTAAGTGGTATTCATAATTTTTGAAAAAATAGCTAACCTTTTTGTAATTAGACTAAACTTTTTAAGTTACTTTTTGTAATTAAACCTCAGTTTAATTGAAGCTTGAACTAGGTTTTCTTAAGGATATATACCTGTGAAGTCCCAAAGATGTTGCCAGACCAGAAATTCCAGCACCAGCAATCACTATATTTTCCACGATCTCCATTCCAACTTTTGAGCTTCTTGCTTTAATGAAATTAATTGAATGAATTTAGTAAAGTTGATTTTATGAGTAGCACAAGTGCAAAAGAAATCACTAGATTCATAATTTATAAATACTATAGTAGAAAAGATGAGGATGAAGCTTATGACGACAGCCAATGCGCACATACACACATCACTATATAGGTGCATTTTGGTGTCAAAGTGTCCAGCAATCTAGAAGATAGGTACAAAATTTTCAGTCCAATTTCTACTGAGTTTCTCAAATAATATCCAAACTTCTACATGCAGCAACAAAACACTTATGCTACTTATTTATGTCCATTTGGATAAACATTGATTAAGGAAAAAATCAATAAACCTCGATTGATCCACACTCTTCACGGGTCTCAAGATTTTTAGTTTGGAAATGACTTAAAGACATCAAAATCCATTAGCCTGAGGGTTTATTCTACGCTTACCCACTTGGGTGTATGGCGGCTGGATCAAACCAGAGCTTCTGATCACAACCGGACAACGTCTTAAAAAATGGGCCCTTACATGCCAACCTTTTTTTGTCCAAAATATTAAATAAATCAAGGGCGAAAAAAGTGTTTTAATGAGATATTAATCCCCTAAAAACTTGCCAATAAAAATAAAAATTATAAAAAAAAAAAAACCCCGAGGTTTCTCTGACATCAGGAATCATAAATAAAAAATAAATTATTGCTTATATCATAAATCTCTTGAAGTTGATTGTCTTGGATTTAAGAGTGTGTAATATTTTAATAAATGTAAAAAAAAAACTTTTGAAAATGAAAAGTTTTTTTCCATATGGAAGGAAAAAAACTTTGGGTTTAAATTTGTAAAAGATTTTTTAAAAATTGTCATTATTTATAAGGATTTTGGAAAGCTATTGAGAATGATGTAAAATTTTATTATCATCTAAAATTTGAGATGATCTTGGTCAGTTTATATATACCTGGGTGACATTCGGAAACGCTAACGCGTTTGGGTTTCACAATAAAAAAAAATGATGTTGAAGGCCATCTTTATTTTTTGGTGAAGCTGGGCGTGCTTTGTTGAAGAGTATAAATAAATATATTTAAAATTTAAAATTGGAGGAACCCAAAACCTGAAAAAATTGATTGTGTTTAAATTGGAAACTCCATTTGGATCAATGCTTTCTCGGTGAGACGATTTGGAAATATTTTTTGTTGTGAACGGAAAATATAAGATAACACTACACCTAATTCGCCATGATTTTTTTATAAATGAAAAATTTCTTGTTTTTTTAATTAGCCCAAACCCATCGGCTCTTAATTACCCCCAACTGTCGGGCCCCTAAAATTTATGTCTCTGATGTGCACTACCATTCAGTGAGGTGTTACCTCAATCTGCGTGGATCAAACACACACGATGAGTATTAGGAATATTATAACGTTTTATATCAACAAGAATGCCAAATGGCGATCTATTAAATAGATGAGCGAATTTAGAGTGTTTTTAAATGACAATGTGTTTTGATTGCCGAAAATTTAGGGATAAATTTAACTAAACCACGAAATTGTATAAAATAAAAGATTACAAGAGATTATAAAAATTACAAAATCACGAGGATTGGATAAATGATATTTGGTGGCTATAATCACTCAATTTCATCTTTAACCCGGATCTAAATGTTACAACACTTTGAAATGTGTTTAATTTTCCATATGAGGCCTCAGAAAATATCCATTGGATACTTTTGTAATGGGAGAGATAAAGAACCCGAAGAGGCTTTTGTTTAACCCTATATATCGGCAAAGATTGATTTTCCTAAAGCGATATAAGACGTGAGGGATTTGTTAGAAACATGAGTTGGACTAATGATTTAAGCATGATCTTGATTGAAAAAGCGGGTTAAGGGTCGTGGGGGTGACATAACCCGAACCTTAACCTTGATGGTGGGTTGGGGGATGCACTAATAAAAAAAAAATGAAAACGAGTGCCAACGCAAATAACTTCAGCAGCAGGACGGAAGGCAAAGCCCTATATTGAGATCCAATCGGTGGAATAGGCAATTGGAAAATTTGCTTTTGGGAGTGAGATAGGAGAAGACGAGGAGAAAATGATATTAGCTAAGGTGGAAGATCGATTTCAGAATCAGGGTTCCCCTGACCCACCCGAGTGGGAGATGGCAAAATTATTGGGCGCTTAATATGCCATATGTAACCCACACTATGTTTAACCCCAACCCACTCCCAAAATGAAAAATGTCGATCGGGGTCAAAAATGGATGACCGTAATTTTTTTACTCCTGGGAGGATATCCACATGTGTTAGAGTGAGATATTAGGCATCTCCAACCCGACTCAACAATGCGTGCACATCTCGAGCTTATCAAATAGTGTGACAACGATGAAATATTAGAATATTAAGCATCTATTGGGATCATATAGAAAAAAAATTGAATGGCAAATGACGTGCATTCCATTGATGAATTTGTCACTTATTTATACAATGGTTTTGGCTTGTAGCCCAAGAGAATTTAAATCTAATCCTGTCTAAAAGAAATTGTATAAAATAAGGATAAAAGAGATTATAAGAATTACAAAGATTAAAAAAGATTATAAAATGATATTCATCAGCTATAATCACTCAATTACATTTATCCTGGGTCCCGTTGAAGATAGAACCTTTTGGAAAGATTCATCAATAATTAAAAAATAAGAGATAAGATGAAGTTCCACTGATACTCCAATCTTTTTTGATTGATACCATAAATGAAGAGATAGCGTTTGTGATTAGGAATGATGGAAATCAACGAGAAGCAAATATTGAACATGCTGAGGGATTTCTTGAAACACGAGTTTTAGAAATGATAGTCAATGATGAACATATGTTTAGTGGAGAGTGAAAAAATAGATTGATTTGTGGGATACGCCGACCGAGATTATGACTAAATGTTTCTATGGTGGGTGAGGGATATGGAATACGAAACTGCTTAAAGGAGTTGTTTGAACCCAAATAATCTCGAAGAAATTTGGAGGATTTGCTTTGAGAGCCCATATTGCAGCCAAGCTGAACGAAAGAAAGGGACTCGATCCCAACTCCATGAGATAGGATTAAGATCTAAAGAAAAAGGATATTAAGCTCATGCGGGAAGATTCGATCATCGATACTAACCCACGTGGGTTAAAAAGAGATGGCAAAATTATTGGTGAGTGCGCAAAAATACGCTTGCGAAAAATATTATTTTTGGAGGTGACCATAATGGCATTTGACGGCAAGGAGGAAGAGTCCGCGGATGGATGATGCAAGGCTGAATTGAGGAGTTTATTAACACGAAAGTTGATATCCGGGGATGGGGAGATGAAGATTGAAGCTTGCGAACCACACAACAATTTTGAATGGTGTCAACCGATGGAGAGTTATCAAATTAGGCAGCGGAGACGATGAAATATGAGCTGAATTTTCCCAAGGACCTAACATGGCAGTGCGCTCAAAGAGAGATCACAAATGTACTTGTGCTGGCAACAAATATGCTAGATGATGTGTGAATTACTTCAACACCAAGGAAGTAACTAAGATGTCCTAAATGTTTAACCGAGAAACGGAGGATAAAGAGTCGATGAAAGAATTAAGTGGTGAAATGGAGTTTCCGTGACAAGGAGATCATCAACGGAACAAGAAAGTACATAATAGTAGGAATTGAAGAGAAGAAAAAGAGAAGAGTCACTAACAGAGTTAGAAAAATAAGAGATAAGGAAAGTTTTGAGTTCAGTGTACCAAGCCTGGGTTTTAGCCTCGTTTGATACCATAAATGGCCTTGCGCAAGCGACACACATGATTAGGAAATTGAGAATCAACGAAACCTGGGGTTGAACCATGCACCTCTTCAGATATGGTACCTGAAGAAAATCACAAATTAACATCGAGCTGATGAACATGCCAATTATTGTTGACAAAAAGGACAAAAAAATATACGAATGGTTGTGGGCTTTAACAACATGACTAAATGTTTCTATGTAGTCGATACCTGGGCCGATGGGTATTTGTTTGCTTTAAGTCGGGTTTGTAGCCCAGAGACACTAACATTTGGGGTTTCTTTGATGCGAAATAACGCATTTGCAACCAACTGGTGTAATAGGAGGGGAAGAAGTCTAGATCCCAAGTGCGATTGTAAGAATATATTAATTCCTTCAATAAATAGATTTAATGGCATGGATACACACGTGGGTTCATAAGAGTCAGAGATCTGATGTTTGGTGGTGACAGAAAAATATAATATAACAACATTAGAAAATATTATTTTTGGATCGTTATGGACCATAGCATGAACATTATCATTAGTGGTTGGCAAGGAGGAAGAGGGCACGGGGAAATTAGTGGAAGATGATGCAAAAGGAGTTGAAGAAGTTTTTTGAGTGGGGAGGGATGGGAGATGAAGAGGAGCCCGTATAAAGAAGAGGATGATGTATTTTGAATGATGCTGTACGATGGAGAGAAAGGACGCTCGGTGTTTTGCACATGTTGCTCAAGAGCCCATTTCACCCAGAGGACTGGGAAGATGAGGCATGGTGATAGAGAAAGGGATCAATGTGGTGGCGGGAAGAATGGCAGAAGGCAATGTGTTAGACGGAAATAGGCCGTGATACCCAAAAGGGCCTGATTGTCCCTACTTACTATATGCATGGTGTGACTTAGCCTATTTAACAAATGAGCCGACTTATGCCTTTTATAAAGTTCTTATTTGGGCGGATAGCATAGACAATGACAATGGGCTCTAGTCCCGTAGTTAGGCGTGATAAGAGCAGAGAACAAAATAAGGACTTTTATTTGAAAGGGTGGATGTTGGAAGGCTTTAATGAGATAAGTAGTTGTCCTATTGGGGCGAGAAATCGGCATGGAATAGTGTTTTTGGTTTCAAATAACGTGTCGATGGCAACACACGATTGTGTTGAGGGGGTGTATGGGGGAGTGATTGTGTTTTATGCATTGTTTGAAGTGCAAAATTCAACCCCAATTGATATAGAGTGTATTAAGGGTATAGTTAAATTATTTTTCATTTGAAAGATAGGAAAATATGATAGACGCCGTGATTTGTGTCGTAATGGAAAACCAAATAAATCTACTAAAAATGATAAACAAAGATTAAATAAAACGAAAAGCATCAACGAAGGAGTGGGGCTAGGGCCCCCAACAACATCAAAAATTAATGTCTAAATGGTCTTGTACTAGAAATATTAGAAATTGAAGGGTAATATATGACTCTTTTATTGCAAAAGCAAGAATCACAAGAAAAACATAAAAAAGCTTAATACCAAGAAAGTTAGCGATGAGAGGCAGAATTGGCTGGTCTTGAAAGAGAGATGTCCTAGTCTTGCGTGCTAAGTTTTAGATGAGATAATGGAGACAAAATATGGAAGAGCGGGTTGAGAACTTGACGATGGACATTCGTAGAGGTCAGCGATATTGAGGCCGCTGAAGAGAGTTCCCGACTTTGAAGATCCTTCACCAAAAATAATGGGAAAAAGAACTTCAATCGTCAGTACTATTGGAAAGACAACATTTAGAAACCGAGATAATTTTGGGTTTATACTAGGGACATGTAATATGTTGGAAAGATGAAAATTGAGAGATAAAAATGAGATGAATTTTATCTTTGGAAATGTGTTTACATAATCGTTATCAATTGTCTTCCTGGTGGACCGTTGTATGGTTGATGAAGAGATCCAAGTTGATTGGTGATGTGATGGAGGGCGGTGGTGTCAACGATCCCGATTTGCGGGGGTGAAGACAATGTGGTGGTATGAGCAATGGGGCGAGATGAGCGAGTTGGAGGAATAATTCCCAACAATTGTTGGCCTCCTATTACGCTAAGTCGCAGAATATTAAATAAACAACAGGTCTGGGTGGCCCTCGTGAACTTGGAGATGGGGAGTGGACGAGACGCGGGATGATGTCCAGTGAATCTGAGGGCATTGGGAGAGTAAGCCAGTGCTCGAGATGGTGGGAGATGTTGATTGCCATGATAATTAAAGTGGGTTTGGCGACCTATGGGAGGAGGACGAATCGAGAGTGACATTAGTGAAGTGGAGATCCATGAGCAAAGAGATTCAAAGTCATGTAGAAAACTCATGTTCGATTAGCTTATCATAGATCTCTTGAAATTAATGGGAGTGTCGAGCTCGAATATTACCAACAATATTATTGTAAGATGGGCTGCACCCCAGTACGATAGACCATAAGACCCAGACGCTTGGAGGTTGTCCCAAGGAGCGATTTCATCGGCAAAACTTTTGATTTGGAGAAGAAAATCAAATCGATTTTGGGTACCATGATTGAGATTGAATACTTTATCTTTGAGGTGAATAATACGAGATCGAGTTCATTTGGCAAACATGCCATCAGACGCAGTCTAGGCACTCAGTGAGAGATTGGTAACATTTTTACATAAGAGATTGAAAAGATTCGTCGTGATAGAAGGACGGCGTGGATGAGTTAACTTATCTTGTCGCCCATGAAAGAAAATCGGTATTAGGGATGGTGGTGGGTGTTTCAAATGAGAAACTAGGTGTTGTGGAGAGTGGTCGGTGGAGTGGTGGTGCTGCTAAGAAAATTATTACAAGATATTAAAGATTAAATCATCATCTAAAAATCTTCTCCTTTCCAAAAAAAATCGATGTTATCATATTATATAATCACAATTCATCCCCGCAAACGCCATCCCACACAAAGTTTCTCAAAGTGAAAGTAAGAAAAATTTTTCCATCATCAACCACACCAGAATCACATCCTACAACCCCATCAACAACAACCTAAAGTCGCCGTCTATTTGCTAACTATTAACAATAAGCCTTAATCTTGAAACCTCCACTTCCAAACACCATAACCCAACTAGATCGAAGAAAATATAAAAATAAAAGGGAAGAGGCGGCGCTCGGTTTAGCCTCACAGTGGTTTATCTGGCAAGTAGCTAAAAATGGAAGAGAGGCAAAAAAAAGGAGATTGGAGGGGAGACCTGACGTTTAATGACGAAAAAAGAAAATGAAAAGGGAGAGAAAGATGAAATTGGGGTGGGGAGGGTGTTGATGGAATGAAAAATGGTGAAGGGAAATTAGAAAGATTTAGGTGATGAGAGGAGAGGTTAAGGTTGGGAAGAAAAACAAAAAATAAAAAGAGAGAGAGAGAGATGTAGGGGATGAAGGGAAAAAAATATAGAAATAAAGAAGGCGGGAAGGGGGTGGGCGTGAGGGTAGTGAGGTAAATAGAGAAGATTTGTAGGAAATAAGTTAAGTCAAGAAAAGAAAAGTAAGGGGGAAAAAGTAAAGGGAAAAAAGTAAAGGGGAAAAAGGGAAGAAAGAAAAATAAAGAAAAGGAGAATATGAATTGTTGATTTTAGGATCCCCATTTTCAATTTAAGAAATCAACTTTTTACCAAATTAATTTTAATTAAATTATATTTGTGTGTATATATATAAATTATATATAAAAAGATATAATATGTTAATACTAATTAAAATTTAATGTGTAGGCAATGAGAATTTTTGGAATAGAATCTTGAACTCCGTTTCATCACATTCTACGCTCTTTTAAGGTAGGGGTATCTAATTCCATTTTTATTTTTCCTTGTTAAATGCCCTATATATGTTGTTTGATAATTATGCTTCTACGTGCATGCGTCTATAGTCCCGTGGACCATACAAAGTTCAGGGCATAAAAGTTCCCTCTGAAAATCCATTAGTGTGAGCATGTTTCAATGCCATAGCTCTTTGTTAAATTTTCAATTTAAGCATGTTATTTTTGTGATGTGTATGGTGTATTTGAAACACTGACAAATGGCACTCTTGAGGCTGGCAATGCTCACCGCAAAATAAATTTCTATTTAGATTGATGGAGTTAGCGGGACACGTGAAGATTTATGTGACCCCGAAATAAAAATTAGAATAATGAACTTTATTTTTTTATATTTCCTTTTGTTTGGAAATTCTTAATGTTTGTTTGTGGAATAATTTTTTTTGGTTATTATTTTAATAGTTTTCATATTATTGTTTAAATGGTAAAATGATCTTTTGAGCATTTAGAAATCACGTTTTATTATAAATCGCACTATTATTTTAAAAATCGTGTATTATTTCAAAATTATTAAAATGGGGATTTTACATAAGTGGTATCAGAGTGGGCCTACGTTTTTGAACTTTTTTGAAAATATCTCTCTTTTAAAATTTAGAAAATGTGTGTGTGTGTATATATATATATATATATATATATATATATATGACTGGGTTGCCTACTCCGCATGTTATGCCAACTCTGATCAAGGTACACATTTTTTATAGCCACGGTTACATGATGAACCGTCAATTCAATCTAGTATAGGATTTGAATCATAATTGTAATTCTCATATATTATTTTTAAATAAAGCACTCAAATAAATAAATAAATAAATAGCAAGGGAGAAAATAAAAGATACATGTTCTCTCCCGGTCATTGCTCTCCACTTTTGCCCAGCTTACTTCCTTTTTGGTATGAAACTTCTGAATAAATCCACTATAGCGTCAGAGTGTAATCAATGCATTACGTTTTATGTTTTAAGAGGAATTAAGGGGAAAAAACGCTATTTCGCTATGGTAAAAGTGATACGGTTAAGTGTGTTTTGTATTGTCTTGTTTGTTGAGTTAGAATAATCTACTCAAGGTTGAGATTTTATGATTGTACGTAACCGCGAGATAATCCTGATGCATAAGATATACTTGTTAGATAAAGCTGACCTTTATGATAACGATTTAGTCATAATAATTATTGTTTAATTTGCTAAAAAAGGATTGATCAACTTAGCACAATTCTTATCATTACTACATTTTAAGTTTATATAAAAAATGTAAATGTTACTATTATCTAACATGTATAATAGGTGACTACTTAAAAAAATCAATTTATCTTTTTCACTATATTGTCTTTTCCTTTATATTGGCATTTTCAATGTTGAAGTTATTTGAGTCTTTTAAATAAATCTTGCTTGCAAATATTGTCTCTTATGTTTTAAATATAATGCATCTTTTATAATTTTATAAATGAACATCGCTAGAAAATATAAAACTTTTAAATAAGTTATTTACGGACTTGTAATATTAAACTTGTAGATGGCTAAAATCTGTGAAGCATCGTTAGAAAATCACATTATTAATTATTTTAGTACCCATTTTTAGATTGGACGATATTTCCAATATAGGAAGAAAGAAAGATCACGACAATATGGGGACTTTCATTGTAACAATGCAGCGTAACTTCCGAATCAAAAGACCTCCTGGGGGCACGAAATGGTATGTTGTGGCTTATAGGGCAATTGATAAAGCGCACGACTTGTGGAAGGTTAAAGGTGAGCAGTATTAGCTGCAAGCGATACATAGGGTTCACAACCTTAATGTTCGAGCCAAGTGGGTTACCCATGTAGCCATAGGAAGCTGCGGCAATGGTGGCGGCAATGGGAGGAACACCGTGAGGAGCACAAGTGGAGGAACTGAAGAAGAGTCGAGGATGAACTTGAAGAAGCTGCGAGAGGAAGAGAGGATGAAAGTTTTGCTTTCTGAGGATGATCGCTACGATTTGGCATAGATTTAAATAAAACCTAATGACCTTATTTATTAAATAAAGAATGCATGACAAATTAATAAAAAATATTACATTATTATTACATTGGTGTTGTATGGTATCTTCTTTAGTGCTTTTGTGATTGATTAAGAATCAAAAAATAGGTTTAAACCCGTATATTAAGAGAACGAAACAATAGATGGAATCAATGCAAACTTATGGGTTACTTTTTGTAAGTCAGCGGCTACGATAATGGGGGAGTGAATAGATTATCTCTCCATCTTTTCTTCGCCTCTTTTAACAATCGGATGCTCAAAATCTGATGATAAGGTGCGGGAATGCAACACTGCAAATCGATTTAAAGAGAGTTCAACCCACTTTAGGGCACAATCCTCTACCACCTGGTATATATCAGGGATGGATTTCAAAAAGAAAAAGAATTTTATTAATTACCAAAATTAATACAAATTCAACTTATAACACCTTGAAGGCACCCTGTTTCTTCTTGACACACGCGCCTGGAATTGCCACAATCTCTCTGACTGAAGATTACCACAATCTTCCTTCAGCGACTTTATTGAAGATTACCACAATCTTCAACGTTGAAGAATACCAATTCTTCAACACCTCAATAAAGAAGATCACCCAATCTTCTTCACCTATCTAGATCATCTAAGTGTGTTCTTGCAAGAACACTCCTGAGGATATCTTGCGAATGATAACGAAAAATCAAGATTACAACTTTCGATAATGAATAATCTGATTTGAGTGCAAGATTATGTCGAAATGGCCTAGACCTCGAGAATGTGAAAGTGATAAGGCTAGGCAAATTTACAACAAGAATAATGACAATGAAAGACCAAGTATATGCTTGAAGTGTATCTTGTTGTGTTGTATCTCGGTGTTGTTTTTTGGTTGTTCCAAAACTTCCTCTATTTATAGGAGATGATTGATCAAGCATAGGCTCCTCTTGGGGATTGAAAATCTACAAAAAAATACAATTAAAATCAAAGAATATAGGTGTGAAAATCAATCCCACAATTTAAAGAGTGTCAATCTGTTTGTCCAAAGCAGTCGCCTTTTTCTTTGTCCCGATAAGCGGCCGTGCAGCTGCAGAAATAAGAAGAAATAAGAACACTTTGAAAATATCAACAGGCGGCCCGTCGACAGGCTTCGGCCGGTCGACCCTGTCTCAACGGTCCCCTAATCAAAAAGCGAAGAGGTTTTGTTCTGTTCAAAGAAACTTGCGAATGCCGGTCGACCAGCTGGATGTGGTCGCGGAGCCGTGATCGGCCTTGAAGCGACCGGTCGACACAGCTTTTTTACTTCCGACTCATTTTGTTTCTAAAAACATCTTGATCAGTGCGGGTTGCCTATAGGGTGACGAGTCGACCAAGGCAATGTTGTCAATTTTATCGAAAATAAAACTCAGAAATACTCAGAAAATTTAGTAAAAACATTTTAAACCGATCGAGTATTTAGACAACATTTAGGAACCGATTATAGAAGTAAAAACCCATTGATATAAAATCATTAAAGTGTTGTCATTATTATCAAAAATAAACTTGAGAAATACTCGGGAAAAATATTAAAACCATTTTAAATCATTTAGGAGTATTTGGACAACCTTTAAAACATTGTTTTGGTGATAAAATAAAATCATCAAAATTAAGATAAAAACATGTATCAAACAATCTCCCCCTTTTTGATGATTACAAACCAAAACAATTTTTACACCAACTAAGAGAAGCGATTTTAGAAAAGATTTTCGGTAAAATATTTGACCGTTTGGAAGCAACCAAAATTTCCAAAATATTAAAGCAACTAAGTAGGAGTAAATATATTCAATAATAAACATAAGCTCCCCCATCAACATGCATATCAAAAATAATGTAAAAAGCAATTTTCCATAAGCTAAAAGCTTTGGCTTTTATAACTTGTTCAAGAGCTTATAAGCTCCCTGTCACAACACATCATTGAACAAATATATAAGTCCATCAAGCAACAATTAGACTAAAAACAAATCACAACTTATGGCTTTTATGAGCCATAGCTTATAGCTTTTGTGACAAGCTTTTAATAGCTTCTTTGAGCTAATGAGCCAATCTCCTGTTTCTCCCCCTTTGGAATCATCAAAAAGAATGTTAGGATGGTGAAAACACCATATAATAATATCAAAGTGCGCCAAAGGGACGATTTAACAACCATCGAGCAATTTATACATAGAGTCTAAGGAAAATGGGAGAATTGTAACATAAGAGATCCATAAGCTCATTAGTAAGCTAAAAACATGATTTCAAAAAGATTTGAAGACATTTTGAAGCAAGAGAATCATGTAGAAGTTGAAAGTTTTCATTGCGACATTTCAACAAACACCTTGTGTGCTTGAAAAATAAAAGAGGTTGCATATAGTCCTTGTAAAGGTTTCAAGCCAAAAATTTTCATATCATCATTCAACCTCATTCCAAAGCTCAAAAGATCATATGCACCATATGCAACATTTGTCCATCAAATAAAGAAGCTCAAAGTAGATTCTCAAGGTTCAACCCAATTGAGATAAGCTAAGAATGATCAAGGCATTACAAATGCCAAAAATTAGAGCATCCATTAAGTAATATGTCATGCTTTAAACAATACATGTATCAAATGTCCCAACATATCAACTAAGCATAAAGATCAAAGCATCGAAGAAGCACTTTTACCATCAAGTACTTCATACCAATATTCAAACCATGCCATATAAGAGTATTTTTACCATCAAATACTCGAAAAATCATGATCATCCACAAGTCATTATCAAACTTGCAATTTTAACCCTTTTAAGAAAACAAGCAAATATCATTAGTACAAAGAAGTTTTACAAAGGTTCATGAAAATACAAAGCATCAATAATGAAAATGCTAGAAAGTAAAGGGGGTGGGGACATCATTCCTCATCCGAGGAGAAGCAAGATCCGGGAATAAAATCCTTGATGAATTTCTTTAACTTGCCGATAGACTTTGCATTTTGGAGTCTTTTGCTCCAAAAGCCTCATACCTCGTCTCATGAAAAGCCCTCATCTCATCAAATTCGGCTTGAGTATACCTCCTGGCGGTTGAGCACCGGTATTACCCTCCGGATTGCTCGGTTCGCCTTCTTCCGCCAATCTTGCGGCCTCAAGGTCATCAAAGAAGTCATTAGGATCGGGGGGACTCTTGACCTCTTCCTCTAGCCATTTTAGTTGGTCGGATGTCCATATTCTTGCGCATCGTGACCATTTGGGAGATGTTATCAATGTCGAAGTCATTTTGAAATACCTCCAGTTACACTCCGATGAAGGTAGTCGATTGAATAAGAAGTTTACAAATCGATTTCCCATAACCAACTTCTTATTACCTTGGTGATGGACTCATTAGGCATTGAATAAGTATGGCACCAAAGTTAAGTGGTTCCCTCACTTAATCTTATAAGTCAAAAAGTAGTCCACGTTGCTAGGCATCTTTCCCGACTTACCACAAATGCAATATGCGACAATGACCGACAAAATACGATGCTCAAGTGTCATTGCCAACAAAGAATACTTTGGCCATACTCCCAAATCGTCTTCACTTCTTTCATTGACACCCCAACATTTCATCATTCCAAGTCCCACAAGAGAAATAATCCCAACCACCTTCTCTAACACGTAAAAGCCGGCAAATATCATTGGGAGTCCATCTAAAATGACGACCCTTTACAAAGCGAATTAACGGCAATCGGCTTTCTTTCATTATCATATTGCACCCACATATTAGCATAAAAATGTTGGATAATATCATCATCATACAAAACATAAGCATGCTCCCATAGATACATCCAACCTTGCTCCTCAAAAATCCTCTAATAGTAGGATACTCATTTGTAAATGAACTATAACGACACATTTTAGTCCGAGCAATAGATTTTCCTCCCATTCCCAGTCCTCATAATACCATTCCGCATATTTATTGATGAAACTAAGAACATTGTGGGAATTAGGGGCTTGAGTAACAAAGGATTTTTACCTTTTAAGCCTAACGGCAATTTTGGAGCGAAATTGTTCCGCGTGGCTTCGGTAATTTGGGCCTCAGAGAATGGGATTTTGAACATCATCACCTTCTTGAGCCCGTTTCTTTGAGCGGCTCGAATATCCCTTTGTTAAACTTCCTCTTGCCGATTTCTTGATGAACCCTCTCCGCCCCTTCTACGCTTGGAGATGGGATTTCGACCCGGTGGAATTCTTTGGGGGAGCCATATATGTAAGATTCTTGTGAAAATAAGAAGATTAGCAAAAAGAATCGTGAAAAATGATGAAGAATTGAAGATTCTAGAGAAAAGGGGATGAAAATTGTGCTATAAGGGTTTGGGAGTTTTCTTAAATGCTTTTAAAATGAAGACAGAATCGATTATATGTGTAAAATAGGCACCGGCGACCGTAGTCGGTAGGCGACGGTCGCGTGCGGGCGACCGTGTCCCACTTCTGCTGACCGTCGAGGTTATTTTTACTTTTCCCAGTTTTCCAAAATTCGATTTTTCACCCCAAAAGTTTTAAAACTTTGCAAAAAATATTTTAGGTTATATCCAACAAATATGGGTTTTGGAAATCATATAATCGAGAAAGTCGAGACATAACAAGTAGTGCCTTTTTAAGAGAATATTTGCAAAATCATTTAGGGCACTTTAAGGGTTAAAATGAAATATCTTGAAAAATATGTGCATAAGCATAATATCGAGTTAAAAAAACGAGTGAACGTGCCTTGATAGTTTAAGGAACTTGATGACGTAATAGCCAATGAATATGAGATACATATCCTACACAATTCTTAGACAAAATTTGCACAAAAAAAAAAAAATACAAGTGTAGGCAAGTAAAGGAGATATCAAAAGAGCTTATGCTATAAGATTTCATAAGAGATAATAAGCCACATAAGTCTAATTAAATGCTCAAAAGTTTTAGAAAATCATGCAAGTCTTCCTTTTTTTTTTAAATTTTGAAACTCACAAATATATAAAGGACCTATATTAAAAATAAATGCTTGAAGACTTATTTTGCAATTTAGACACTATTTAAAAACATGCATGTATTAATGATAAAATGCATATATAAATGGAGAGATACGGTTTACCAATTACGCCCGTTTCCATGGGTTGTGTCTTTCCCATTGTTGATGATATCTTCCCATTGAGAAATCACTTTGTTGTTGATGACTTCTTTGATTACTCCATTTCAAGGTTTGTTACCTTCCCTTTGTTGATAGTCTCTTCTTCTTTGATAAAATGAAACGGTCATTTGATGTCTTCTTGGCGGTATGAATTTTCTTTGATCATTATTTCGCCGGGTACCTAATATGACATTATTTTGTGGTACCCTCATGTGTTTGGGTCCTTTGGGATTAGTCTTGAGACTTTTAGGTCTCCAATGATAATTAGAGCTATTTCTAACTCGACAAAAATTAGCCGTATGACCCTTTTTTACCGCAATAGAAACATGTAATAATTCTAGGAGCATAATGACCAACATGCTTAGAGACTTGATTTTTTTCATGTGATTGACATCCTTGAAGCTTATGATCAAGTTCTAGTTTTGAACAATTAGCAATCTTGGTCATTTTATCGGTACTCAAGTTGGATTTTGATACATCATTTTTCAAGCAATTTATATCCTCAATAAGAGTACTATTTTCTTTTTCAAGGTTTCTAACCTTGTCAAGTGTGGTGGTGTGAGCACATGATAGTGATTCATAGGAAGTAAATGGACTATCCTTATCATTTTTCAAAATATTGAATTCTTTTTCAAATTTTTGTATTTAACAAGTAAGCTTTGGAATTCATTTTGAAGTTCATCATAATCATTTGCAAATCATCAGAATCATTTTGAATGACAATATCATAGGAAGTAGAGGTTTAAGACATACCTCATTTTCTTCATTTATGCCCATAAAAACAATATTCAACTTCTTCATAGTTGGAAGTTGTAGGAGGCTTGTTCCTTAGATATGAGCTTGTATGACCTTGAGAAGTAGATGCTTTTGTTTGACTCCTTTCATTTGCAAATACTCCATAGATGGCTTCTAATTTTTGCCATATTTCATGTGCCGATTTTATTCCTACAATATGTTCATATTCTATATTAGTAAATGAACAATACAAAATATTTAAAGCCTTACCGTTTAAGGAGATGATTTTCTTTTCTTCATCATTGAGCTTTTTGAAGCCTTTTGAGGTGTGTGGTGTATCTTTCATCGGAATGGATTCTACGTTTATGACGGTGTTCCAAATGTCGAACCAACCTTGTAAGTAGCATTCCATTCTTTCTTTCCAAAAATTAAAATTTTTGGAATCAAATAGTGGTGGCTTGGTGGTGGAGGTCTGGAAAGATGAGCTTCGTTCGTAGCCGTCGTCGTTTCTCTTCACTCGCGATGTGAAACGAGCTTGCCAAAGAGATTTGGCTTTCATACCACTTGTAAGTCAAGCGGCTACGATAATCTAGAGGAGGTGAATAGATTATCTCCATCTTTTAACTTTCGCCCTCTTTTTAACAATCGAATTCTCAAATACAATGATAAAGGTGCGAATGTAAACAACACACGTCGATTTAAAGAGGTTCAACCCACCTAGGGCTAATCCTCTACCACCCCAAAAGTATATCCTGGGATGGATTTCAAAAAAAAAAAATTTTATTAATTACCAAAATTAATACAAATTCAACTTACAACACCTTGAAGAGCACCACACTCTTCTTCAACACCACCTTTGGAGATTACCACAATCTCCTTTGAGATTACCACAATCTTCCTTCAACGGCACCTAGTGAAGATTACCACAATGTTCAACGTTGAAGAATACCAAATTCTTCAACACCTCAATAAGAAGATCACCACAATCTTCTTCACCTATCACCTAGATCATCCAAGTGTGTTCTTACCACAAGAACACTCACAAGGATATCTTGTGTTTGAATGATAACCAAAAAAATCAAGATTACAACTCAATAATGAATAATACAATTTGAGTGCAAGGTGTAATCAAGAATAGCCTAGACCTCAAGAATGTGAAAGTGATAAGCTAGGCAAATTTACAACAAGAATAATGACAATGAAAGACCAAGTATATGCTTGAAGTGTATCTTGTTGTGTTGTATCTCAATTGTTGTTTTTTTTGTTGTTCCAAAACTTCCTCTATTTATAGGAGATGATTGATCAAGCATAGGCTCCTCTTGGGGATTGATAATCTACAAAAAATACAATTAAAATCAAGAATATAGCTGTTAGAAATCAATCCCACAATTTAAGGAAGTGTACATTGTCATCAAACGGTCATATTTTTTCTTTGTCAATACACGGGGACAGACTGTCGCACGAAATAAGAGAAATAAGAACACTTTGAAAATATCAACAGCGGCCAGCCGACGCAAAGGGTTGGCCGTCGACCCGCCCATCTCAACTCTGGTCCCCTAATCAAAAAAAAAACGAAGAGGTTTTGTTACATTTCAAAGAGAAACTTGCAGTACCGGTCGACCATTGACCGGACGGTCAACGCCAGGCGGCCGGTCGACTGCTTGTTTTTACTTCCGACTCATTTTCTGTTTCTAAAAACATCTTGAGCGGGTTGCCCTATAGGGTGACCAGGTCGACCACTTGAGACAAATGTTGTCCAATTTTGTCGAAAATAAAACTCAAGAAAATACTCAGAAAATTTAGTAAAAACATTTTAAACCGATCGAGAGTATTTAGACAACATTTAGGAACCAGTTATAGAAGTAAAAACCATTGATATAAAATCATTAAAAGTGTTGTCCATTATTATCAAAAATAAACTTGAGGAAATACTCCGGAAAATATTAAAACCATTTTAAATCATTTAGGAGTATTTGGACAACCTTTAAAAACATTGTTTTGGTGATAAAATAAAATCATCAAAATTAAGATAAAAACATGTATCGAACACTTTTTAGCTTATAATCTTTGTGAAATAGATAAATTTCTGATTTAACTTATGGATTACACGCCTTAGATATTAAGACTTAAATCCTATATATAATTACTAAGATGATTTATTTTATGATTTTAGATGGCACGAACGTGTTAACCGAAATCGCAACCAGGCCGCAACTAGTGATGAGACACCCGCTAGAAATGCCCTGTTCAAGGCAATACGGGAGATTTGGCAACCATAGTAGCCAACCTCAACCGTAGTGCAAGGCTGACTCAACACAATGTGGCTAATACTCGAGAATGGCCAAACCATCATGCTCCTATAGACACTACCTCACAAGTGGTGGAGCGGTTTCGCGCTACGAGCCACCCCGTCATGCTTTACGGGGCGTGAGGACCCGTGGTTGTGGAAGAATGGATTGGTGAATTAGAGTCAATGTTTGACTTGATAGCTTGCTCAAAAGCACCGCGAGGGTTTCGTGTGCAATTTTCCAAGCCGAAGCAAGATGCAAAACATTGGTGGGACCTACACCCAATTGCGATCAATGATGACAAAAAGAGATGCCCTAACATGGAGGGATCTTAAAGAGCTTTGTCGCACCAATTTTTCCACAAGCTCATAGAAACAAAAAGGCGAGAGAGTTCATGATCCTCGTACAAGAAATATATTGGTGCTTGATTATGAACGGAAATTCAACTAGTTGTCGGCGTTACGCGATGCATTTTTAGTCGATCTTGAACAAATGAAAGTCGAAGGTTTGTGGCACGACTACGCCCCGGAGTTAAGTGGGATAGTTAGTGTCCTTGGAGATGTTACATATGCACATGCGATGGATCGAGCTCTATTGGTTGCGGTGAACATGAACTAGAAGGAAATCTGCGCAAAACAAATGAGGCACCCAAGAGAAAGTGGGATGGACCAACTCACAATAGTGGTGAGAATAAAAATAAGTTGGCTAAAGTTGGAGGAGGTCTGCTCAGCCACCACCACAAGAGAAACCCCATGCCCGGTGTGTGGTAAGAGCCACTATAGAGAATGCCGTATGAAAGGAGTTTGGTATCGGTGTAAGACACCGGTGTATGCCGCAAGGACTACACGAAGTATAAATGTACAAGTCGAAGAAGGCGGTAAAATGCAAGGATGTACATTATGACCCAGCGAGTTGAGAATGAAAGCGAGATATGATGTCCGGTATGCTATCGATTATGTAATGTACCTGGTTTTGCTCTTTTTGACACGATGCTACACTTTTTATATCTGCTAAATTTCTTACTATGATTGGGCAAATAAAATAACATGTAGATGAACCACTTGTGATTAGCTTACCATCGGGAAAGACGATGATTCTGATTCGAATGTTATGAATGTAGGCATGGATATAGGAGGAAGGGATTTTAGTCTTGACTTGTATATACTCGACATGAAGGGCTTTGATGTAATTTTGGGTATAGATTTGCTTAGCCATCGATCGGCAAGCATTAAGTGCAAAGAGAGGAGATGACTCTCAAGTTACCAGGATGGGAAATAAAGTACTATGGGGCAAGTACTAGAAATGTACCTCGGACAATATAAGCGATGGATACAATGAAATTGTTGAAGAAGGATAATGGTTAAGGGTATTTGGTAAACATAGTCGGAATCCCGACATCCGAATTAACACCGCCGACGGATGTATCGATTGTAAGAGAATTCTGGATGTATTTCCAAAGGACCTACCGGGAATTCCACCGGATCGTCAAGTGGAGTTTATGATAGACTTAGAACACAGGGGCGGAACCAATCTCCAAAGCACCATCGAGTGGCGCCGAAGGAGTTCACGAGGAACTAAAAATGCAAATACATGAGTTATTGGATTTAAAGTTCATCCCGACCAAGTGTATCGCCTGGGGAGCTCGATCTTATTTGTGAAAAAGAAGGATGGGACTTTGAGAATGCGTGTCGATTATAGGGAGCCGAATCGACCTCACGGTAAAGAATAAGTACCCATTACCTCGAATCGAAGACTTATTCGATCAACTAAGGGGCGAGATACATTTTCTAAGATCGATCTTAGATTCGAATATCACCGATTGAAAATTAAGGAGAGTGATATCCCCAAAACAACATTTAGAACTCGTTACGGACAATATAAGTTTGTAGTGATGCCTTTTGGATTAAGCAATGCACCGGTGTTTATGGACACGATGAATAGCGTGTTTCACACCCTTTGTACTTGGATAAATTCATCATTGTCTTTATTGACGACATACTTATATATTCAAAAATGAGAATGAACACAAAGAACATATGAGAATAGCACTCGAAGTACTTCGCAAAGAGAAGTTGTATGTGAAGTTCAGTAAGTGCAAATTCTGAATAGTTCGAGTGATTTTCCTCGGACGTGGTAACTGCGCATGGAATTGAGGTTGATCCAAGTAAGGTCGAAGCTATCAATGAGTGGAAAGCACCTACGAATGCGAGTGAAGTTCATAGTTTTCTTGGTTTGGCGGGCTATTATCGAAGATTCATTGTGAGATTTTCTAAAATAGCTGGACCCGTTACCCGAGTTGACAAGAATAAGGGAGAAATTCATATGGAATGAGAAATGCGAGGAAAGTTTTCAGGAATTGAAACAAAGACTAGCCTATGCACCTATATCGATAATACCCGACCCTATAGTGGGATTTGTTATTTACAATGATGCGTCAAAACTAGGTCTTGGGTATGTTTTGATGCAACATGGCAAAGTTACTTATGCCTCGAGGCAATTAAATCCACATGAGCTAAATTACCCTACTGATGACTTGGAGCTAGCCGCAGTAGTACACACACTAAAGATTTGGTGATACCACTTGTATGGAAGTAAGTGTGAGATATACACGGACCTTAAAAGTCTAAAGTATCTCTTCACACAAAAAGTCAATATGAGGCAAAGAAGGTGGTTGGAGTTAGTGAAAGATTATGACTTCACTATCAATTACCATCAGGTAAAGCTAACATGGTAGCGGATGCTCTAAGCCGAAAAACTAACGTGAATTATCCTATTTGCTAACAAAGCAAGAGGAATTGGTGAAAGAGTTCACCAAGATGAAAATTGAGATCGTGACTCCGCCAAGAAGTATAGAGGCGATGTTAGCAACAATGGTAGTGCGACCCACGTTGCGAGATACAATCAAGGAGTGATGTCTCGGAAGCTACTCCTAAAAACGGCCTAGGCAAGTGCACCTATCGTTTATAGCAAAGTTAAGCGAGTATCGAGTGTCATTCCCATGAGGACTATGGTTACTAGTAATTACCGTCTTTTTATTATCTAGCCTACAAATTCGCCAAATAGTTTGTTACAAAGTAAAACTAAAACGAAATCAAATAAAAGTGGAAGAGGCAACTAAGAATACGAAGGATATTAGATACACTCAGATTAGAAGATGATGGATATAAATGTGCTTGAATATAAATTCCTCTAGAACATCTTTGTGATTTTACCAAAATGAATACAACCATAACCCTTAAGTTTTAACCACCCCTTAACTTATTTTCATGCTTCATGGACCGTAGGCATTCCTAAATTAAGTTAAACCTTCTGTCGAGCGCGAATAACTCCTAACCTCAAGTTGATTAACTGAAATCTCTTTCTAGCTAAAACCCCCAAGATTGCATTAACGATTTGTGAATTTCCATATTAGGTTTGACCCTAATCCGGAAGATTTATGTCGTCCTATATCTAGGATTGCATGCAACTCCTTTCACTTATGTTGGTTCTATTTCACCATGAATCTCTCGATTTCCTGGTGAAAAATAAACTTCTAATTAATATTGCGCATATACCAATTGAATAAACAAACATAACATAAGCGACTAGCATAAAAGCATAAGAAAATATATTAAAACATTCAAACCAATAAACACAAATAAGTTCTGGGTTCATCACATTCAAACACTGTAGATTTAACCCATGATGGATTTGAGAATGAAAACAATAATTAAACAATAAGTTTTTTTTTGAAATCAACATGAATACTTGAAGTTAAAACTTCCAAAACCAACATAAGACTCCCCTGTTGGAAGTATGATGATGAAGTGGTGGAGTTCATCTTCTTCTCAAGCGATCTTCAATCCTTGTGCCTTAGCGCCTCTCCGTAGTGATCCAAGCCTTCTAACTCTCTTCCTCACCACAATATGTATTTCTCCTCTCCAAAATATGAACTTTCATCTCTAATCTCTCCTCTAAAATCTGATTCTATATGTATGTGAATGAATATATCCTTCAACCCACACTCTTGGCTTTATAGACATTATTTTGGAGAAAGTATTCTCATAACGTCATCTTTTGATAGTTTAATGCTCAACTTTATGAGTTGGATTGTAAGAATCATTATTTTCATGTGATCATGTGGGAAAGTAAGAAATTATTGTAGCACAATGAGGTGTAAATGTAAAAAGAGTTGTGCTTTCCCAAAATACCCTTCAAAAATCATGCGAAGCTTGATCCGAAGCATGGTCGTGCTCAAAAGCACGGCCTGGCCGTGTTTTCCACGCTGTTTTGGGGTTGACATAAGCACGGCCGTGCTTTAAAAGCACACCCTGGCCGTGCTTTTTATGACATGCCATGTTTTTGCTCTTTTTTGGCTGATTAAAAGCATGACCGTGTTTTAAATGCACACCCTAGCCGTGTTTGTCTCGAAAGGCCCCGAAATGACGCGTTTAGCTTGGGATTTTGAGTATTTTTGCATCCATAAACCCCGTGATATATTTTGACATGAATCCATAGTCCGAAATCCACCAAAAATAGCTCTGAATGATCAATCTACACCAATAAAAGCACCTCACAGTAATATGAACTATGTACAATCAAAAACTCATGAAACTAACAACAAAACAACTCAAATTCTACTCAAATACACACATAAAACACGCATAAAAAGACCCTTATCAAGGAGACTCAACCATGAGATATATTCTGAATAAAATGAAGAAACGAATTCAAGAAGGAAGCATTAAGGGTTTTGAGATGACGGCCGACGACGTATTGTCATACGAAGGGAGATTATGTGTGCCTAAGAATGAAGAACTTAGAAGAGAAATTTTTGAGGAAGCTTATAGTACGCCATATACGGCTCACCCTGGTGGTACGAAGATGTACCGAGACTTGATAGAATTCTTCTAGTGGAGGAGCATCAAAGAGATATCGAATCATTTATAGCGAGATGTTTGGCGTGTCGACCGTCAAAGTGAACATCAAAGGCCATCAGGTTTACTAAAACCCCTTGAAATCTCATAATGAAAATGGGAACATATAACAATGGATTTCATAGTTGGGTTTCCTCTATTTGTCAAGAAGAATAATGTTGTGTGGGTTGATTGGTGAATGACAAAATCAGCATATTTTACTTTTTGTAAAAATGACACTAAAAATGGATCAATATGCAAGGATATATATTAGAAAGTAAGGCTACGCACGGGGTCCCTGTGACGATAGTGTCAGACAGAGACTCACGTTTCACTTCAAAATTTTGGAAAAGTCTACAAACAGGCTTTGGAATGAAGTTAAACTTTAGTACATCTTATTACTCACAAACAGATGGACAACCAGAAAGAACAATACAAATACTAGAAGACATGCGGCGTGTGTGATCGGTCTGAAGTAAAACCGGGAGTCAATATTGCCTTTGGTGGAGTTAACACAATAATAGTTATCAGCGACCATTAAAATGGATCCATCGCAGGTATTGTATGGAAGAAAGTTTAAATTGCCATTATCTTGGAGCGAAGTGTGTGACAAGAAAATTTTGGGACCGAAGTTAGTTGAAGCGAGACAATTGAGAAAATTGAGAAAGTTTGGGACCGAATGAAGGTAGCACAATTCAAACATAAATCTTTCGTTGACAAGGGAGGAAGGATCTACAATTTGATGTGGGAGAAAAAATATTCTTAAAAGTGGCACCTATGGGGTGTTTTCATTTCGGTGAAAATGAAAAATTAAAGCCAAGATACATTGGCCCGTTCGAACTCATGATAAATCGGTGAACTGGCATACGGCATTACCGCCAAAGTTGTCATCCGTTCATAATGTATTCATATGTGTCAATGCTCGAAACAACGTTTATGACCCCGATCATGTTGTCAATTATTTGGAATTAGAAATCGGAGACAATTTGACTTACGAAGAACAAGTTATCCTAGAGCGAAAAATACACAAATTAAGAAATAAAGGCGTGGCCACTAATCGAGTCATGGAAACGACACGATAAGAATGAAGCCACATTGGAGCGAGAGGAAGATGTTCGGAGCTAAATACCAGATTTTCTTAATTTTGGTAAGTACTTGAATTTCAAACGAAATTAATTTTTAGGGAGTAAGATGTAGTACCCGAGAAATTTGGGGGAAAATAGAAATTAGGGCTTGATTATTTAATAATTATGGATTTAAAAATTTTGGGAAATCTGATTTTTATTACATTTCTAGCGCCTAATAGATTACTTTTGTAGACTTTATATTTTGACCCATTACAAAAAAATACTAAACCTCTTTACCAAGTCCAAGCCCATAATTTCTCATACTAAACATGGTAATTATATGTATTTATTATAACTAGCATATTTTACTTAACTCAGTTTTTGTAGCATAACTTTGGACAAGATTTGAGCCTAATTAAGTTTTACGAAACTGAAAGTAAAATTAGGGGCTTCAATTAGCAATCTAAAATCCGAAAAAGGAAATTAATTAATATTCTATTTCTCTTAGTCATATTCTCTCTAATAAAATCATCAATTCGATTAACTCAAGATTAAATTATAATCTAAAAATTTTCTCCTTTACAAAAAAACATTCCAGCCTTATCATGTTATATAATCACAACTCATCCTACAAATCTCTATTCCACACAAAATTTCTCAAAGTGAAAGGTAAGAAAAATTTCCGTCATGAACCACCGGTAACCACATCCTATGACCCTATCAACAACCCAAAGTCACCGTCTATTTCCCGGAACTGTTAACAATAAACCTTAATCTCGAACCCTCCACTTCCAAACACCATAGCCCAACTTGATCAAAGAAAATATAGAGAAAAAAGCAGGGCGACACTCGGTTCTTATGACTGTGTTGTTGCTATCGGCGAAAAGGGAAGAGAGACAAAAAAACAAGAGATTGTGAGGGGCTGGATGTTTAGAGAATGACGACAAAAAAAAAACGAAATGAAGAGAGAGAGAGAGAGAGAGAGAGAGAGAGAGAGAGAGAGAGAGAGAGAGATGATGGGAGAAATTAGAGAGATTGGGGTGGGGGAGGGGTTGTTGGAATGAAAAATGGTGGGGAGAAATTAAAGATTTAGGTGACAGGGGAGGGGTTAAGGTTGGAAAGAAAAGAAAAATAAAAAGAGAGAGAGAGAGAGAGAGAGAGAGATACATGGGGTCGGGGGTGATTTATGGGAAAAAAATAAGAAGATAGAAGATGGGTGGGCGTGGGGTAGGGGTGAGGTAGATGAGAAAGATTTGTGGGAAATAAGTTTCTCAAGAAAGGAAAAAATAAGGGTAAAAAATAAAAGGAAGGGAAAGGAAGAAAGAAAACAAAGAAAAGGAGGAATAATAGTTGTTTATTTTTAGGATCCCCTAACTTTTCACCCATCTAATTCTTATTTAAATTATATTCGTGTGTATATATATAAACTATATATAAAAGCTATAATATATTAATACTAATTAAAAATTTAATATGTAGGCAACGAGAATTTTCAGGAATAGAATCTTGCACTATTTCATCACATTCTACGCTACTTTTCGAGTAGGGTTTTCTAATTCCACTTTTATTTGTCCTTGTTAAATGCCCTATATCTTTGCTTGATAATTACGCTTCTACGTGCTACATGTCTATTGTCTCGTGTGACCATACAAGGTCCGGGAGTATAAAAAGTTCCCTCCGGTGAAATATCGGCGTGCGAGGCCATGTTTCAATGCCATAGCTACGATTAAATTTTCAAGGGATAATTACAAAAAGTACCCACGAGGTTTGACCTAATTACAAAAAACCCCGACTAACTTTAAAACTTACAAAAAGTACCCTAGAGGTTTTGGAACATATTTCAAAATCCCCCTTCATATTTGTAAAATCATTGCATTACCCTTAATTTTAACACTAAATCAAACATCGGGGTACTTTTTGTAAGTTTTAAAGTTAGCTGGGTTTTTTTTTGTAATTAGGTCAAAGCTCGGGGTACCTTTTGTAATTATCCCAATTTTCAATTTTAAGTATGTTATTTTTGTGACGTGTATTGTGTATTTAGCTTGGACAAATGGCCCTCTGAAATTAAATTCTCACCCCAAAATAAATTCTTTTTCAGATTGATGGAGTAGACGGGACACGTGGAGGCGGTGACCTGAAAAATAAAAATTTAGAATAATGAACTTTATTTTTCATATTTCCTTTGTTGGAAATTTTTATGTTTGTTTATGGAATAAGTTTTTTGGGATTATTATTTTTATAGTTTTCATATTATTGTTTAAATGGAAAATGATCTTTGGAATACTTAGAATCACATTTTATAATAAATCGCCTATCATTTTAAAAATCGTGTGTTATTTCAAATTATGAAAAACAAGATGTTAAAACTACCAATTGGTAAAAAACTAACATATCAGTCTTCACATCATTTTCTGGACAAGAAGACATGCCATATGTATATATATATATGATATAGATCAAATAGGTCCTCTACTTGGGTGAGTCCATGGGGACACATCTAACCATAGATCAACAATTTTGGGTGGTCTAGATTTTTAGGGCTTTTTTATGTTTATTTTTTGTTTGATTAAAAGGGTAGGGTGATAATATGGCACTTTAGAATCAATTACTAAGATTTCATTCTCTCTTTCACGATTTCACCCACTCTTCCGTCTCTCTCTCTAGCGTTTGATTTCAAAAAAATTTCTACATTGCTTATGTAGTATAGGGTTGTTGCTTATGACTTGCTTATGTAGTTAATGTATACGTGATGCATGTGTAGTGTATATTAGTTGCTTATGTAGTATATCTTTATCGCTTATGTAGTATGTGTTTGTTGCTTATGACTTGCATGTAGTTAATGTATTAAATCGTGCATACGTAGTGTATATTTGTTGCTTATCTAATATAGACTTTTGCTTATGTAGTATTAGTTTGTTGCTTATGACTTGCTTATGCGATTAATGTATCAAGTGGTGCATCGTAGTGTATATTCGTTGCTTATGTAGTATAGGCTTGTTGCTTATGTAGTATGGGTTTATTGCTATGACTTGCTTATGTGGCTAATGTATTCGTGGTGCATACGTAGTGTATATTTGTTGCTTATGTAGTATATGATTGTTGCTTATATAGTATGGATTTGTTGCTTATGACTTGCTTATGTAGTTAATGGTATATAAAAACACAATGACACATCTACACAAGCAACAAATTATCTTCATAAGCAAACTTGACAGTCAAGCTCTACAACAACTATGGCAAATTGTCTCCAACTTTTTCACCGCGATAGTGCGTTGAAGAAGAATGATGAATGATTTCTCCGCGGTAGTGAGTTGAAGAAGAAGGAGGATGATTAAGGAAGATGAGATTTGTTCACGTTGAATTTGATGTGAGATATGGATAGATTGTGTGATCATAATGTGAGCAGAGAATCCCATGAATATTGGGTAATTTTGTAGGATGACTAATTTACCCACTTTCTCTAATTACCAACATTTAATCTGAATTTTTAGCTCTAAAATCACAACCATTGAAAAATCTAGATATGTGGCTAGGATTGGTCGTGGACTTACCCTATGAGGTGGTCTCATATAACCCTCACTATATATATATATATATATATATATATATATATATATATAAGGGATGAGATCTCATGTGGCAACTTCTTACCATGTGGCGGTGTGGGCGAGATCCCATCCTGCATCCCAAACAATCAATGGTCTAGATTGGTCTTGCAAAACACCATTTTTAATTATTTTTTAATTGGAAAAGGGCATTTGATAATCCACTAAAATCTCACGATTTAATACCGTAAAGAACCACCTAAAATCAAGGGATCCTCTTGATTGCAATCTTACCATAACAAGAATACTCTTTAATTTGGTAACCAAAAGAAGCGTTTCCTGTCATCTTATCCATTGTTCATCCATCAGAATTATTGACAAAATACGAGTTTGACGTAAAAAAAAACACAGGAAAAAAACTACATTCGGAAAAAATATTACAAAGACCTTGGAAAATGGGCGATGAGAAGCGATGATGCACAACATGAAGAATATTTGGCGGACAAACATAATGAGAACTTGGTTTTCGGGCGCTTTTTTCCCTGGTATGTGTGTTTTTCGGAGAAAAATCGCGCAATATCCTTATTCATCATGTTGGTGTTTTATTCTGAAAATATGGAATCATAATTGATGTTTATGTTAAATGTAAAGATATATCGAGAAGCGTATACATTATACATTAGGTTGGTATACACATATATTGATGTGTGTACATGTAAGCATGCATTGTATCTTTGTGGGATGATGAATCTAGGAGTGATTGTGTACAAGTAGTGCAATATATGTGGTATGCAATTTTTAGTGTATAGATATGTATATTATTGTGTTAATTTAAAATGTGATATTATGTGTTTGAATGTTTATTTGAAGTGATATATTAGAACGTATAGTTGTATCTGATATTCGACAAACTAGTGTATTTGCAACATATTATGGTGTATATATCACGAATACTTTGTTGATTTAGATTGTGAACAACAATGGTGTTCAAATAATTCAATAATAGTATACCAACATTTCATTTTGGTATGTATTTGCTTCAAAATTGGTGACATGATTGTAACACTTTCAATGGGATGGGGCATATTTTTTGATTTGAGGAAAGCGTATTATGATAGTGAACTATTGTGCAATTTGCAATATATTTTTTGGTGCATCCGTTTCACTTATTTTGGTGTACATATGCTTTGCGGATAGTAGTGATGAAACAATCCGGCCGTCGAAATACGAGCGTCTGGTAATATCACGCGACAACACCAAGTGTTGGATACGAAGTTGACGAGGATAAAATACGCGTGTGGGCATGCATTTTGGGAGTTTGGACAAAGGTGTTGAGTTTCACAAGGGATTATGGTAGACAATGCGGCTTTGACATACGAATAATCACATCAAGGAAGTTTAAGACAAAGAGATCCATCTTCCTCCCGATTTTCATATTGTTTGTAACAAGGATTATATTTGAATGTCATTTGCATTATAATTGAATACCATTTACATTACGAGTTTACATCGTTTTTTAGTCCTTTGACTTTTAATAAAAAATATGCCTGTATCTAAACATTAATATGTTATAATTGCAATGACTTGAATGAGTAAAAATAATTGTAGTAAAAATCGATAAATAGAGGAGCTTTGGTGGCATATTATGGCTCGTAAAAATCAATACTTTGGTAGTTTTATAATCGAGGAAATTATGGTGTAAAAATAGTTATATTTTAGTATTATAATATGTTATTATACGGTATACATTTGATTGTCATTTCATCTTTGATTGTAACATTGAGTTGTACATTTGTTACATTGAGTTCCAAAAAAATAAAAAGTAATTATAGTACCTGAACACAAAATGCTTAGTATTGTGTATACACATGAATTGTTAAAAAATCTTCAAAAGCTGGAAAAACACCATCTCTTGCTATGAGCATACATATACCAAACGGTTAGGACACATATTTTTGCAAAATGTGCGGCTGTTTACACACTTAAGCGAAAATGTGCCTTGTTTAAACAACTAGCAATACGCGTAACACATGGAACCATGTTTGCTTGAATATCGTTCATAAATAAGTAACACATCTTGTTGACAAAAATTGCCGGGTAAAAAAAATGTTCTGGTCGATGTAATAAATAAAGTGTACTTATAAGCTCAAATCTAACAAAATGAACTCCTGGTCGATAAACCAACTACTTTCCCCTACCAAAGTTTTTGCTAAACCAAGCACCCTATCCTTCTCTTGGTTCAAATCGTGCATCGAGGATTGCATGGCGTCTGAAGGTCCTCGAACATGCAAATTCGTGACGTCGGCTTTGTCAAATCCACAATCCCATTTCTTCAATGGCCCCCATGTAGGTCTCCATGTGGCGCATGGCATATATCCCGCGATCGACTATGTTTTCCTCCACCCTCCACCCCTCACGTCATGGCGAGTCTTCTTCAGGCGACATTTTTCAGCGTTGTTGGTGGCTATTTGGTGGCACCGCGTGCCAGTGTCGAGCAAATAGTTCCAACTGCAAGATGAACAATGAAAAACAAAGAGAATGAAATCACCAAAACAATAAATTTTACCATCATTTGTAAACCAAAGAAAAAAGCAAAAGCTTCCATAAATGTACATTTGTATGTTAAACTAAAAACTAATTGTATACCACACAAAACTATGTGTGCACCAATTCATACCTATGTTTTCATCAAATTAACATGCCGACTTAAAAATACAAAATTTGAACTAAACATATACCAAGTAATTTCTATTTGTATACACGTTGAAGGAATCTATCACGGATATTATCCGTTATGTAAATACAAAAAAAAACAGGAAAATAAAAATGTAAGGTGTTTTACCAATTTCTCCGGCATCCGTGCGTCTTGCTGCAGCTGGTACCACCATCTGAAGAAATTATCCAAATGTGATAGTACTTTTCCTATGTTGACAATATCACGAACAAGTGCCATCCGTTTATAATAGGAAGAAGAACTAGGTAGCATTCAGGAAAATGTATACTCGTTAAAATTTACATATGAACTACAAACATGACATATATGTTCTAAAAAAGTTATACCATCTCAATGGCTGCGGATATTGGGTCCACAACCTCCAGGTCAACGCTTAAAATAATGCCCACCTCATTTTAACTTGACATATCTTGTGCATTTGATGCAATAGAGTATAAATGTATGTATGTAAACAAATAATTATATCAATTCCATGCTAAGACACATACAACATCAATTATTAAGAAAATGTTACCACATTCCATAATTCTCTATATACCAAAAATGTAAGAAATTTGCATCAAATCTGTAAAATGAATACAATGACTAATCCCCACTAAACTCAATGTCAAATATTCAAGAACACATCTAATATTACTACAACAATATAAGTACCGGATACCATGTCATAAAGTAACTTCATACTCAAAAATTAAATAATTGTTCAATACACCACCTTAAGTTAATTATACGAACCACTAAAAAATTCAAATACGAAAAAAATGTGCACTACAACTATGTCGACGCAAACTAATGAAAAACCCTAAGATAAACATTTTCAATTGATATATAATATGTTATCGATGTTGGGTAAAAATTCCTCTGGAGTGCACTACATACCCACAAAAATCGTAAAAGTAGAGTGTTTGTGGGGCAAACCTTGAAGTAGATTAACATAAGATTTTTGGGGGTTTTATCCCAATTGAATTCTCTGTTCCACGGAGGAGACCTTGGCTTGATTTTTCCAGGAAAAGAATGGTGTTCGGTTTGTGAGGAGTAATTTTGGAGGAGATGCGAGTTATTAAAGTCGTGTGATAGTGGTTTTGGGGGGAAGGGGCGAAAATTTTGGTTTGGGAAGAAGGGGGGAGATTTGTTGGGTGATTGAATCCCATAAAGATAGGAAATTTGTGGGGTTACCAAATTAGGCGTTAATTAATGTTTATGATTTGCACTATTTTGCCGCTTAAATGGTGATTACAATTTAAAAAAAAAAGCGAAAAAATAAGGACCATTGGATTAAACATGTTAATGGCCTGGATCAGTCCACCGCCACATATTAGGGCACTTGCCACATATGATCCTATACCTATATATATATATATATATTATAGAGAGATAAATAGATATATATTAAAGATTAAACAAGTATCTAGGTAAAGATCACTTTCAACCAAGCTATCATAACCCATCTTACTCTCTCTCTCTCGGCTCACTCTCCGGTCTCCACACATTTAATCATAATTCCAGGACTTTAGTCAAACATGACAACTCAAAACAGAGTAAGAAACAAGCACAAAGATAGATATATTGATCGATAGATAGAGAGGGGACATAAATGGAAAGTAGATGCATATAAATAATAAATGACCAACTCAATTTTGACATGTTTGATGTTTCATTACCGAATAGAATGATTAATGTTTTGCATGAACAAAATGAGTATCACGGAAATTATTGTAGAGTTGTCACACAAATACTTATGCTAGTAGATGAAAGCTAGCACTGCAACGAGCTAAGCTGCGGCAAGACAAAGTGATGGCGATGAGACTCGTTTATTTGTTACGCGACTCTAGATATTATTATTTTTTTACTCTTCATTAGTTAGTTTATATTTTCTTTATCTTAGTTTTATTAGATCTCTATGTCGGGTAGAAGTCTTAACATGATAGGATTCTTTGTTTTATTATTATTTAAAGTCATTACGCACATTGTTTTTTCTGGTTGATAAATGAATTATCTGAGAAAACCCTCCTGGTTCATTGGTTCTATTACTTTCGTATTGCTTGTTTACATGCTTTGCATCGATTGGTATTGAGAGACAGTATTGGCGATCGCCGTGATGCCGCCTCGTCCGCGACGATTCTTGATGCCGCCGGAATGATCTTTAGCGTGGTTTGGAGAAACTTCGAGATCGCCCGGCCAATTTGATTGATAACCACCGACCATTTGCTCACGATCTGCACACAACAACGCGTCTGACCGATTTGTTTCATCAAGTTCCCATTGAACGAGCCCAATGCAGGCTAACCAGTGCATGAGTGCGCGCCTGAGGCAGTTTCAAGTCCAACCTGCCGCGGCTTAGATGATGATGACATAATTTGATTGACAACCCTTTTTAAGCTTTGGAGTTCGGACTCCATTACTTTGTAATGGATGACAAACGCGGGGAGTCCTGGATTTAAAGACGACTTGGCCCGGACCTTTTGGTGGGGAGTGATCGCTAAATGAGTTTCTTGATTAGGTTTATCTGTAGATGAGTTAATCGACTTTAAGGATGCTCTTGATGATCGCCGAGGTAAGTTTGTAATAATGCAAAGAATTTAAGGACGGGCGCTATGTGGTGGGCATCAATTAAAAAACTACGCCGTCATCGAGGGAAACTAAAAATTATCACCTGGAATAAATTCCTAAACATTTGCAAACTGTGAATTCTTGCCATTGATTATTCAGCGGTTATCGTATCAACGCCTTGAGAATCTTCGCCAATGCACTCTCTGTCAGCGATTTGCTACACTCAAGAATTTACGGTTGTCACTCGTAATGAATCTTCGCGAATACGCGAATCGGCTTGTTTCGCGTTACATCGGCGACCTTGGCGTTCCCGCTTCAGGATGCTCTAAAATATGTTTGCGCTGGTTACATTTACTCAAGCACACCAACACACTAGCGTGTTATTGGAGCGTTAATTTAATTGTCGGCAATCAGGTTCTTTCCGCCTAAAGGATCGTCATGACCATTCAACTCGTCTGACAGTGCCCGCCGAATGCTTCTAATCTACGGTTAATGGGCGCCCAACCTCGTTGGTGTGTCTAATGCGGTGACATTGGGATCTCATTACTTTTGTGTGGCAATCCCAGGTCATCGTCGAGGCCTCTTTCCCAAATTTCCTGGGGGGCGAGGTTATTAATAGTTGATCCAGAGGCTAAGCAACTTATGATGGCCCTCCTATTTTGGCACGAGATTAAACTCGATACATACCGAGAAGAACATCTCTTGGACAACATTGGTGCTTCGCCACATGTTTATCACACTGACAGGGACCACAGGATGTTCAACGACATCATATCTTTGAGTCCTCATGTACATTCAATAAAGTGTGTAAATTTATCATATTGACGATTGGTCTTGTGAAAATTTGATTGCAAAAGATGTTGTACATAGTTGTCTTTGGGAGAGGTGCACCCAAAACCTTATTAGTTGGCATGGTTGCAACGTGGGCAATACCATTACCGGGATCGGCGTGTTTTTCTTTGCCTTCTCCATTGGATCTAAATATCTTATCTCGGTTTGGTGTGAAGTTGTCCCGATGGACACATGCCATATTCTTTTGGGGTCGCCTCTGTAATATGAGTGTAATGTGGTTCTGCGACGGATGCCACAACACACAGATTTCTCTTTGGAGGGACCAAAATTTTGTTGCATCCACATGTTCCGCCCGGCCCTTCACTACGCCACATGTTCTTTTTCTATCACACCTGAGACTGCGTCGTGAATTCTCGTAGTCGTCTCGGTCTTCATTTTGTTGGGACATGAGTTTTCAACTTTCTGGTTCAGCTGATAGCACACGTCTCTACTTGATGAGTTTTCTAATGTGTTTCCATTGAATTGCCAACCGGCTGCCTCCACTTCACGATATCCAACATCACATCGATATATCGGATCTGCCTACCAATCGGCCCCATTGCTCGGATATGTCTACGTTGAACATCTTGAGCTTCGATGTCAAGTCAAGAAGAGCTACAGAACAGTGCAAAGAGCTTGCACAGGCTGCTCCGACCCTTCTTATCTAAAAACAATATGGCGCTTGGAGAATATGTGTCGATAATCAAACTATTAACAAGATCACCACCGGTATGGATTTCCTATTCCCCGCCTCGATGACTTATTGGATCAACTTAGTGGGGCGACAATTTTGATAAACTCGATTTGCATAGTGGCTATCGCCAAATCCGTATTCGCCCGGGGATGAGTGGAAAACAACGTTCAAAACACGAGAGGATTATTTGAATGGCTTGTTACACCTTTTGGTTTATCAAATGCACCAAAGCACGTTTATGAGAGTTATGAATCGTCTTTCTGATCTCTCATTGGCTTGTGTCATCGTACATTTTGATGACATCTTAATTTATACTCATTCTGCTTCTGAACATGTTCTTCATCTACAAGAAGTTCTCTCTATTTTGCGTCTTTGAAATTTTACGCGTCACCTCATAAATGCTCTTTCTTTGTTGACAAGATTTTGTTTCTTGGCTATGAGATTTCTGCGAGGAATTAGCATGGATGTGACTAAAGTAGAGCGGTCGATCATGGCCTCGCCTTACTCTAATCTGTCGTCCGAAGTTTCAATGGACTCGCTTCCTTATATCGTCCGTTTATTCGCATTTTAGTTCAATCATGGCACCGATAAGCGGCTGTATACGGGGTAAGTCTTTTGTTTTGGCGCGCGACGGATGACACCTTTCCTGATCAATCAAGCACAAGTTGTCACAACATCCCTTCTCATCTTGCCCGATTTTTCTATGCCATTTGAGCTCTCATGTGATGCCTCTAAGGTGGGTATTGGGGCTGTGTTGAGTCAAGTGAGCCATCCTATTGTGTATTTCGTGAAAAATTCTGGCCCTTATCTCCGCTATAGTGCATATGACATGGAATTCTCGTTGTTGCGGCTTGTAAGTAAGGTATTGGCGTCATTATCTCTTTCAACGAATTCATTTTATTCTTGACCATGAAGCACTTAAATATATCACAACAGCAAGCTTTCTATTTTGTACGTCATGCGGGTCGGGCAACATTCTTACAACAATTTCTTTGTTACGAAGCATAAGTCGGGTTCTTTGAATCGCGTGGCGACGCTTAGTCATCTCCATTTGCTCTTTCGACTTGCGGTTTCCATTCACGGGTTCAAAGTTTCATTGAATTATACTCCACTAACCCTTTTTCGGTGTGTTCTTACAAAATTGGAGTCAATATGCATGGTGATCATCTTACGGTTGATGGGTTTTGATTCAAAGGGTTCAATTGTTGTCCCTTCTTCATCTACGACCACAAACTAATAGCGAGAATTCCATGGCGGGCATGTCGGGCGCTATAGATCCGTCGAACTAGTATAACCCTCCTCCTTAAACCCGGTGCGATGTTGCTCGTTATGTATCTCGTTGCGAATTTGTCATGTGGCAAAAAAACAACCACTAATCTTTACCTTTATTCTCCATTACCAATCCCATCCCATCCTTGGGCCTGTCTCTCTATGGATTTTTTAATAGGATTGCCTC
>JABTTQ020002984.1:0-50000 GCA_016081115.2 Rehmannia glutinosa | reverse complement strand
CAAAGCGGTATCTGTCCCCGTGAAGAAGCCGAGTCGTGCGAGAAGCCAGCGCGTGACCAAAGGCATCTCCCAGATCGAGTCCCAAAGGATCAAGTCACCGTGTGTGATCAAGACTTGTATCTGACTGTTACCACTCGTATCTTGATCAATACCTAGTGGATTCCTCCAGGAGTTGGAGAAGAGAGGAGTAGAAGAATTACCCCATCTTCGAACCTCTATAAAAACTTATCGTGTCATTTACATTTCAAAGACTTTATTTCCTCGCATCTTATTTATTTAACTCTCTGATAAATTTGCTATCCACTTGATAATCTCTAAGTACTAAAACCAAGCATTAAATCAAAACTAAACCAAGTTTAAGGGTGTTAAGTCTTCCAATAAAAACAAACTACATTGAACTAAGTCTTTAATCTTGGTGAGTTATTCTATCAATAGCTCAATCGAGTTTGTTGAGTGACTAACTCTCTTGATTAACCAAATTAGTCATTCCACCAAGGACACAAATGTGTAGTATCAACTCAACATTTAAAAGGACTAAATCGAAAAGTTGGTAAGGTTTATTCAACCCCCTTCTAAACCTTACACTCACACCCTTGGGACCTGCAAGTGGTATCGAGCGGTTGGTTCATTGAGCATTTCTCGTGATTTAGTTCTTGACTAGATCTCCAAATTTTTCAAAGTCTGTTTTAGTACTTAAGTTTTTCAAAACTCTTTTTATCATTAAAAGTTATTATCATGGAAGCAAATTTGACACGCATCCCTATGTTCACAATTGAAGGATTTGATGATTGGAAAATTCGCATGCGAGCTTATCTATCAAAGATTACATGATGAGATGTGGATAGTGATAGAGGATGGGCCACTGTAAATTTTAAAAGTGAACACAATTGTAAGGAGAGTTGCACTTTGAAGGTGAAGAGGATGTTGCTCTAGACCACACTATGGTTGAAAAACCAAGAGTTTGAATGGACAAATGATGACAGAAAAAGATATAACCTGGACAATGTGGCCAAGGACATTCTTTACAAAACCTTGGACAAAGCCATGTTCAATAAAGTCAAATCATGCAAAAACGGCTAAAGAAATGCGGGACAAGCTAACATTGATTTGTGAAGGCTCGGAGCAAATCAAGGAAAATAAATTATTAGTGGTTGTCACGAAATTTGAGAATTTCAAAATGATCGCAGAGAGACCTTGGATCAACTGGATGCTCGGTTCACAAAAATTACCAACGAGCTATCTCGCACTTGGAAAATAATATACACAGAAGAAATATGTATGAAGATTCTAAGAAGTCTCCCAACCGAGTGGGATATGAAAGTCATGGCCATGAGACACTCCATGGACCTATCAAAGACATCCAACCATGAGCTATTCTCGGATCTCAAAGCCTACGAATTTGAGGCTGAAGAAAAGACCAAGAGGAGGCGCGAGTTGTGCCCAAAATAGTCATTCTAATTGTTAAGGATGGCAAGAGAGCCGAGGTCAAAGAAGTCATTGACCCGGAGGAAATAGCCCGATGGTTAAAAGGTTTAACAAGTTCTTCAATAAGAACTACAAGAGAGGCAAGGCGAATCCTCCAGAAGACACTCGGCTCCCTCCAAGTCAAGGGAAGATAGGCCAACCAAGAGAACATAGCATCAAAAGGCTGAATATCAAAGGGTGACAATCCAAGAATGGAAAGAGCTGATCAAAAGGTTGAAAATCTATCTTTGGGCTGTAGGCAACCAGGTCACTATGCCATTGATTGCCCATATCCTGTAGTCAACAAATACGAATGAAGAAGAAAGAAAGATCTTGAGAAAGAAGACAAGAAAAGAAAAAGGCAATGTTGGTTAGAGATCGCCGAGACAACCAAGTCAAGAGACACAAACGATTCGGAGAGTAGTGAAGCCGACTACTCAAGTGACTCGAAGAAGAAGCCTTGATCATTTGATGGCCAAGGAGCAAGACCAACCCTCGACCAAGAAGATGAGGTACACTCGACTCATCACACTCGTTCTAGTGATAGTGATCGTGACACACACACTTCATCACCCACTGATCTTTATGATTCATTAGGCAAAATGATGAAAGATTTTGAACACATTAAATCCTCACACAAACTCGCTAAATGAGGAAAACAAATTACTCAAGAGCTAAACTCACAAATTTACTAAGGAGCCGAGTACTCTAAGTCAAATATCTGATGAGAATGAAAGTTTAAAGACTGAAAATGCTAAGCTAATAGCAGAAATAGCTGCTATAAAAAAAGAGGAAAATGACCTCAAAAATGTGATTGCCTCATTCACTAAGGCATCTAAATCATTGGATGATCTTATTATGAGTCAAAGAGAATGTGGAGACAAGACAGGCTTAGGATTTAATTCCTCTGTGCTGTGTCAAGCTCCAAAAGTAATTTTGGAAAAAGGATCTTCAAGCAATGAAGTATCTCAAAAATCCAAAACTCCAAATGGTGCACACACATTTATTCCAAAGCACAATTACAAGCAAACTGGCCTTGGTTATAAAGGAAAAGGAAAATAACCCGATTGAGTGTCTTTGAGGACACCGAGAAGAAATCCGGCCAAGTTCCTCAAAAACTCCAAACAGAAATACTCAGAAAGAAGAAACAGAGCTACCAAAAACCCCAGAAGTTCTATGAAAGAAACACATATGATGGGAATGGTAGAAAATACCCAAGCCAAGCTGATTGGAATAATGTGAACTATCAGCAAAGACCTATGGAATATAAGCCCAAATGGCAAAGGCCAAGAACTCGAAAGGCCATTCCAAAGGTATAAGAGCTTTTATCGACACACATATGCACCTAGGCACTACACTCGGAGACATCACAACTACCCAAAGAAGGCAATTGCTAAAACACATACACAGGCATACGACAAAAGAGACAATTATATGAACCTAGAATCCCCAAGCAATTTGCCAAAATTAATTATGATTATGGCACGATAGATGGCAACCCCTTAGAGTCAAATCAATTGTCTATAGGTTGGTTGGATCATCTTACAATACTAACCCCTCGGACCTAGACAAATATGGGTACCTAAAACTTAACTTCCTTGTTTGCGGGTTCAAGGAATTGAATGCCAAGGAACCTGGTACATGGATAGTGGTTGTTCCGCACACATGACAGAAACAAGAAAAATCATCAAAATTCAAGGAAGTCAAAGGAGCAAAAGTCATATTTGGAGGAAATGAAGCTCCAGGAGAAATAAGAGGCATTGGATCCATCAAGAAAAACGGATTAGAAATCACGGATGTTGCATATGTTGAAGGACTCAACTTCAACTTGCTAAGCATCGACCAACTCGTGACAAGGGTTATAATGTTGGATTTAACATGGGTATATGCCAAATCAAGATACTTGAATCAAATGAAGTTGTGTTGCAAGGATGCGACAAAAGAACATGTATGTCGTGGATTGGTCAATCGCAACACCCAAAGACTTTGTCTTTTAGCAAAACGCACAATGAATCAAGTTGGTTGTGGCACAAGGTAGAGTCACTTGAATTTCAAACGATTAACAAGCTTGCGGTAGCAATCTTGTGGAAGGACTTCCGGACTCGGTATACAAGAAGGAGAGTATATGTGACGCATGCGAGAAGGAAAACAAATCAAATCATCATTCAAAGAAAAGACATGTCCATCTTTAACAAGAATATTGCATCTGCTACATATGGATCTATTTGGTCCAATTGAACCAAAGCATAAGTGGGAAGAAATACACCTTGGTGGTAGTAGATGACTACTCAAGATATACATGGACAATATTCATGTGTAAGAAGAAAGAAACTCTCACGAAAACTACCACAAATGATGAAGAGGATTCAAAATGAGAAGAGTCAAACCATTATCAAAATAAGATCGATGGAGGAAACTGAATTTGTAAATAGCATAATAACTCGGTATTGTAGTGAAAATGGCATTGGTCATGAATTATCTCATGAGCAAGGACTCCACAGCGAGAATGGAGTTGCGAAAGAAGGAATAAAACTCTCAAAGAAGCGGCAAGGACCATGTTAGGTCAAGCGGGGCTACCTAAAAGATTTTGGGGTCAAGCATAAACACAACATGCTACACTCAAAATAGATGCATGATAAAAACACAAAATGACAAAGACTCCCCATGAGATTTGGACGGTGAGAAAACCAAATGTTGCATATTTTAGAATATTTGGATGTAAATGCTTCATCCATAACAATGGCAAAGATAATTTAAAGGCTTTTGATGCTAAAGGCTGATGAAGGTATCTTCTTGGGATACTCAAACAAAGCAAAGCCTCTGAGTACTCAACAAGAGGACTATGGTTACGAGGAATCCATTCATGTGGTGTTTGATGAGCCAAATGTAAATGGAGAAGACATGGAAGAATCACTGATAAGTGAATCAACCAACCATGCGAGAAGAGTCCCTATCTTTGGCTAAAGCTAGAATTATAAACTCGATGAAGATGAGAAAGTCGCGAGTCTCAAAAACAATGGAAAATCTGCGGCTAAGTGATGACGAGAGAAGCTGATCAAAGCAATATAGCTACAAGACGATCAATCCGGCTAACTTACTCCAACCTGATGTAAGATGGGTAGAGACCATCCACGAGAACTAGTCATTGGAAATATAAGAGAAGGTATCAAAACAAGATCCGAACTCAACAAGAAGCTATGTTCACATGCTTTATCTCACAAATAGATCCTAAAGATGTGTCATAAGCATTGGATGACACACATTGGATTCAAGCTATGCAAGAAGAGCTGAATCAGTTTGAAAGAAATAAAGTATGGGAATTAGTTCAAAGACCCACCCATCAAAATGTTATTGGCACTAAATGGGTGTTCGAAACAAGATGAACGCGAGGAAGGTTACGTGGGTAAGAAACAAAGCAAGATTAGTAGCCAAAGGATATTGCCAAGAAGAAGAAGGGATAGATTTTGATGAAACATTTGCCCTTGTAGCAAGATTGGAAGCTATAAGGATGTTTCTCGCCTATTATCGACTCACAAGAATTTCATTGTATATCAAATAGATGTAAAGAGTGCATTCCTTAATGGTTTATTGGAAGAAGAAGTGTATGTTGAACAACCTCCGGGATTTGAGCGGAAGACTCTTAGAGATAAGGTATACAAACTCAAGAAAGCTCTATATGGATTGAAACAGGCACCCGAGCATGGTATGATACTTTATCACACTTCCATTGAGAATGGATTCACAAAAGGAAAAGTGGATAGAACACTCTTGAAATTCAAGACAGGAAGAGCATACTTGCTTGTTCAAATATATGTGGATGACATCATTTTTGGATCCACAAACAAAGAGTCATGTGATAAATTTTCAAACCTCATGCAAAGCAAAATCGAAATGAGCATGATGGGAGAGCGACATTCTTCCTTGGACTCCAAGTGAAACAATGAAGGATGGAACCTTCATAAGTCGGACAAAATACACGAGAGATTTAATGAAGAAATTTGGTATGGAAGAGAAGTCTTACGTGAAAATACCAATGAATACATCGATCATAATGGATATGGATGCGGATGGCAAGCCTGTAGATCAAACAAGATCTGAGCACTTATTGGATCATTGCTTTATCTCACGCAAGCGAGGCCGGACATCACCTTTCTTTGTAGAGTGTATGTGCAAGATTTCAATCGCTGCTCAAAAAGAAAGCCACATGATCGCAGCCCAAGAGAATCTTGAGATATTTGAAAGGAAGCCAAGAAGTTGGCTTATGGTATCCAAAGGAAGGTGGATTCAAGCTAATTGGCTATTTAGACTCGACTATCTTTGGATGTAGAGTTGACAGGAAGAACACCTCGAGCACATGTCAAATGCTTGGAAACAAAGCTAATTTCTTGGTTTAGCAAAAAGCAAAATTCAATAGCCACCTCTACTGGTGACGAGAATACATAGTTGCGGGGGGCAAATTGTGCCCAAGTCCTATGGATGAGACAACAAAGAGAGACTATGAAGTTGAAGAAAAGGAAATTCCAATCATGTGTGATAACACAAGTGCAATTGCAATCACTCAAAATCCCGTGTTGCACTCAAGAACAAAGCATATCGATGTCGAGATATCACTTCATAAGAGATCATGTTGAAAAGAAGGACATCACCTTGGAATATATTTCAACGATAAACAGTTGGGCGACATATTCACAAAGCATGAGTTAGGGTTAATTGAAATGTAGTGACAATCGAAGACTCAAAGAAAAGAAATGAAACACGAAAAGGGAAAAAGAGTCAACTCTCAAAATCGGCTAAGTGAATCACCATATCGGAAAGACAGTGTGTCGAGTTAGGTGACAATTTGAGTCACTAGGAGAACTGTGAGAAGAAGAGTTAAATCGGCTAAGGGATAAGTTTTAGTCATTTATAAGCAAAGTGACAAAAACGCCGTTTTTTTACTAAGCGGGAATGTTTTTAAGAATGACGTCGGCGTAATTATGACGTGTCTGAGGCAAAAGCTGCACACCAAGCTTATGATTGGATATAAATGTTGCCGCATTAAATACGAGACATTAAATGCTAATCGGCATGCAAAATCTAAGCCGTTGATTTCGATCACATTTCAAAAACCACCCGCACGTCCTTTCATGAACCATACTTAAACCATTTTCGTCCGTTTCTCTCACACATTACCAAAAACTGTTCATTTCTCTCTCAAAAGCAAAGGCAAAAACTCTCTCAAAAACCCTATCAATCTTCAAATCATCTTCTAAGTTTCATTCGGTGAAATACTGAAAAATGGCATCTACTCACGATTTTGTCAAGATGGGAAAGCAAATCCACACCGGGTCTACTGTGGATTTCGAGGGAATGGTCAAACAGTCCGATGATGCCCTCATAAAGAAGATCGCTGAAAAAACTCGACACGTCTGGGCTAAAACCATTTACGACGATGGAGTTTCCGATGACCTATGTGGAAGAGGTCGCACGGTTCTACGTGAATGCTGAGATTCAAGATAAGGGGATCAAATCCTCTGTTGTTCACTTGGTTTTATACCATTGATTGGGCTTCCAAGACTTGAGTTTTGTGTTGTTTTTGAGTATTTTGAGTATTTTGAGTCATTTGAGTAGCCAAGTCATGTTGAGAGCCAATTATATTGAGTTTATAGTCATAGTAATGAATCGTGTATCAAAAGAAGTACAAACGAGCAAACAAAGAGAGATTGATTTGAAGAAACGTCCAAACGCGTCTGAAATTTCCATCACTGGCAGCGTTTCGTATTTTGGCCATAACTCTCTCTACAAAATTGATATTGAGATGATTAAAGTGGCTATGGAAAGCTAAGAGATAGAGCTACAACTTTGAAGAAGGGCTCAAAAGCAAATTCCAACATTTGGTGGGTGAAAAACTCGGGCGGGCGCTGCAGCGCTCGTCCACGGGCAGCTGCAGCGCCCGTTACAGCGCAAGGCTATTGATTTTTTTTAGGTGGGCGCTGCAGCGCCCAATGCCCGGCGCTGCAGCGCCCGGGCGGCTCAGTTTTGCGAAATTGCTGGGCGCCGCAACGCCCATCCCGGGCGCCGCAGCGCCCCGGGGCGGAAATTACTATGTTTCTTCACCTTTTTCTTGGACTTTTTAGGGGCTATAAATACATACATGGGAGGCTTGATCTAGGGGATGGAGGAAAGGCTGGGAATACACCCAAGAACACAAGAAACACATCAATTTCATCAAGGAAGAATCAAGGGAAGAATCGGGTCGAATCGGAGCTTGAGGATTGAAGATTAATCGAGAGATTATCCATTTCCCTAAGTTTTCTCATTCTTTGTGCTTTAATCTTTCATTTTAGTTTCTTATGAAGATGAACAATTTGTCTATGAGTTGTTTATTTATAATGGGTAGCTAAATTTCTTGTGATTTCCGGGTTTTGGAAGTAGATTAATTGAACTCTTGTTGATTGTTTTAATCTTAATTGAAGTTATTGTTTTGAAGCCTATTTGAGTACTTTGTTCTTATTCTTGTTTTATCATTTGGCCAATGATTTAACATGTTTGATATATTGATTCATAATTCGAGAGATGAGTTTCAATATTAGATCTTGAGTACTTGACATGAATATTTGCATAATCGAGAGGTTTGTGAATATTTGTGAGGATATTTGATCTTTTGTGCATTTGGGAGTTGTGTATCTTATGTTGAGTAGAGATACTAGCATAGATATTTCAATTACACTTTATATACATCTCGAGATGGAGGATAAAATACCGATGTGATCGTCTTATAGGTGTATTGATAATAACTTTGGCTTTGATTAAATCTTAAAACAAGAGGAATATTAATTGAAACCATAACCCGGAATCCATTTCATTTCCCTTGATAATTCCACTATTATTTTTATCTTGTGTTTTTGTGGTTATTCTGTCTTTTCTTCCACAACAATCATTCAATTTTAATCGCCTAAATAAAAATAAGGCTATCTTAGTTCAATACTTAGCGCATTAATTTATTAGTCTCCGTGGATACGACCTTGCTTACCCTATTCTATAAACTACACCGTACACTTGCGGTGAAGCTAAAAATAAGGCGAACAAGTTTTTGGCGCCGTTCTTGTCAGGACTAATACAATTTTTGGTGCTAATATTGCGATAGATAGAATTATTCTTAATTTAGACATTTTTTTTTTTTTTCATTTTTCTTTTGTAAATTCTACTTCTACAATGCTTGATTTGTTTCTTTGAATTGGTGCGGTGCACCCGTTCAGATGGAAGAGGCGAAACCATCTTTGGAAGACGCCCTCATTTCATTCATGAATCAAACGACTTCATTTATGAGTCAAATAAATTTATTCATGAGGGAAATGGGAAATAGCCTTACCAAAAACGAAGCAAAGATGGACAAGATGAAGTTGCAATTGACACATTGGCCAATACTATGGATTCACAATTGAAAAATCTCGAGACTCAAATGGGCCAATTAGTTACAATTGTTGGTGGGCAACATCAAAAGAGCCAATTTTAAGCACCACTTTGAAGCCAACTCGAAGGAACAATCTAGTGCCATTCATCAAATGAGTGGTACCGAATACGAAAGATGAAGATCCTGGAAAAGCAAGAAAGTTCGGAACCAAATACGGATTGTGTGTTTATGCACTTTCAGCCGTGTGTGGTACCGAAAGGAGCAAAAACAGGACAAGGAACACACGAACCATGTGTGTACGCCCGTGCATTGTGTGCAAGATATAAGAAAACTATTCCATAATGAGACAAGCACGGAATATGCGTACACACATGGACAACATGAGCATAATTCAAATCAAAGTGTTCCAACATTAGGACTCCAATACTTGTTTGGAAAGCCTAAGTATGCATTACTAGATGCAAACAGAGCAAAAATGGTTCTTGACCACGATCCAAAACAGCTAATATATGCATTCAAAGGTGGTACGAACTGAAATAAACAAAGGCCAAGCTAAAGACGTTAAATATAGCGCTTGTTGGGAGGCAACCCAACGGTTTGTGGTGTGATTTTTGTTTTTGTTTGTTTTCTTTTTGTAAAAAAAAAAAAACTGAGTGTTGTTGTACGGCATCACGCACGGGTGACCTGTGTGCTAGGCGCATGTGCATGCCTAGAGGGAGGAATAATGTGGCTTCGGCATGAAGCACGGGCAGCCGTGCGCAAAGGCGCACGACCGTCGTCCTTCAAATGAGATAATATTAAGGTACAAAATTTGAAGTGATGGTTGAAGGAAGAAGTCCTAGCGATATGAGGAGATGCGAAGGAGGGCCACCACCCGCACAATGAATCAGGTAAATCCACACGATTTTATATTGAAATTCTATTTTCTCTTACGTGCGATATAATTTCATTTAAGTTTGGGGAGATAGTTATTTTGATATGAAATGTGTGGATTAAAAAAAAATTGCATTTTTGTGTGTTTTCATATAGTTGCATGTAGAGCATTTTAGGTTGCATTGCATTAGAAGCACGTTTACATCTTTAGCACGTTTATTGCTTTCATAGAGTTTAGAGAATGAGTTGACCGATATTGAGATTCTCGTGCTTTATTTTTGAAAATTTTGTATTGTTTGGATTGGGTGTCGAGTATGAGTTGATTGAGCCATGAATAGATGACTTTAAGCATATGGATATTGAGAACGTGGTATGATGCTTTAAATTACATATTTACAAGCTTGTGAGATTTTGAGCCTTTTACTTGCTTCTATTTTGTGCGATCTTGTTTGTAATTTGAGTGTATCATTCATGTTGTTAGAATTCTATAACTTGCTCGCATCTCTGTCAAGGTCACATGTTGTATGCGAATGTGAAAATGATCAAAGGCCATTTTGTTAGCCCTTCAAGCCTTTTGCTTACCTAATGATGATATTGAAATCCCTAGTTAGCAAACTTGAGCCTATTGCCTAATTTTTAATAGCCACAATTCAAGCCTTAACTTGATAAATCTTTTACCCAACACTTGAGCGTATAGCATTGAGTAAAGGAATTGAATAAGGGTGAATGGGTGAAATCAAAATGTTAGAAGGTGATGTTATAGTTGGTTGATGAGAACAAAAGAAAAAGAAAAAAGAGATATGAAATGTTGAAAACTCATATAAGAGTAAAAAAAAAAATAGATCGATGAATGAGTTTTCTTTGAATGAACTTGGAGGTTAAGAATTGTAATGTGAATGGTTGAGTTTACAAAATAAAGGGGATGGAGATAAGAAGAGTTGGTGAAAATGAGAGGTGATTTGAGTAGCATATTGAGCTTTAATGTAGATGAATTATATGCTCACCGGTCTATACGCTCGAGTTTGAGTCACTCTATCCATATTTTCCTACCCCAACCAAAGAGCCTTCATTACAACCAAAGGAAAAAAAGTCCTTTTTGATTCACAATTTTGCATACATCCTAGTGGCGGAGATATGAGACGATTTGCAAGCCTATGGTAATTCTGCAATAATGAATTGAATTGAGCGTAAACACGTCCTATATTCATTCGAGATGAGAGTATACACTTGATCTTTGTGAGGTGTAATTCTTAGCATTTACCATGGTTTCTTTAATATGTGCTCTATGTTAGATGTTTGAGGCTTGGTTAATTCGTTGCTTGATACCTACAATGAACAATACAAAATTTTATGGAGTTGTTGTGCGTTCAACTTTTCATTACTCCCAGTCATGTTTTGTCTTGTTTTTAAAAGTGTTGACCGGGACGGCCAACAGTTTAAGTTTGGGGGTATTTGTTCACTTGGTTTTATACCATTGATTTGGGCTTCCAAGACTTGAGTTTTGTGTTGTTTTTGAGTATTTTGAGTCATTTGAGTAGCCAAGCCATGTTGAGAGCCAATTATATTGAGTTTATAGTCATAGTAATGAATCGTGTATCAAAAGAAGTACAAACGAGCAAACAAAGAGAGATTGATTTGAAGAAAGCGTCCAAACGCTGCGTCCAAATTTCCATCACAGCAGCGTTTCGTATTTTAGCCATAACTCTCTCTACAAAAGTGGCTATGGAAAGCTAAGAGATAGAGCTACAACTTTGAAGAAGGGCTCAAAAGCAAATTCCAACATTTGGTGGGTGAAAAACTCGGGCGGGCGCTGCAACGCTCGTCCACGGCGGCTGCGGCGCCAATTCTGGCCTAAGGCTATTGATTTTTTTTTTTAGGTGGCGCTGCAGCTGCTTGCGCCCGCTGCGGCCGGCGGCTCGATTTTGCGAAATTGCTGGCGCCACAGCGCCCGTCCCGAGCCCCGCAGCCTCCAGGCGAAATTACTATGTTTCTTCACCTTTTTCTTGGACTTTTTAGGGGCTATAAATACATACATGGGAGGCTTGATCTAGGGGATGGAGGAAAGGCTGGGAATACACCCAAGAACACAAGAAACACATCAATTTCATCAAGGAAGAATCAAGGGAAGAATCGGGTCGAATCGGAGCTTGAGGATTGAAGATTAATCGAGAGATATCCATTTCCTAAGTTTTCTCATTCTTTGTGCTTTAATCTTTCATTTTAGTTTCTTATGAAGATGAACAATTTGTCTATGAGTTGTTTATTTATAATGGGTAGCTAAATTTCTTGTGATTTCCTAGGGTTTTGGAAGTAGATTAATTGAACTCTTGTTGATTGTTTTAATCATAATTGAAGTTATTGTCTTGAAGCCTATTTGAGTACTTTGTTCTTATTCTTGTTTTATCATTTGGCCAATGATTTAACATGTTTGATATATTGATTCATAATTCGAGAGATGAGTTTCAATATTAGATCTTGAGTACTTGACATGAATATTTGCATAATCGAGAGGTTTGTGAATATTTGTGAGGATATTTGATCTTTTGTGCATTTGGGAGTTGTGTATCTTATGTTGAGTAGAGATACTAGCATAGATATTTCAATCTACACTTTATATACATCTCGAGATGGAGGATAAAATACCGATGTGATCGTCTTATAGGTGTATTGATAATAACTTTGGCTTTGATTAAATCGTAAAACAAGAGGAATATTAATTGAAACCATAACCGGGAATCCATTTCATTTCCCTTGATAATTCCACTATTATTTTCATCTTGTGTTTTTGTGATTATTCTTGTCTTTTCTTCCACAACAATCATTCAATTTTAATCGTCTAAATAAAAATAAGGCTATCTTAGTTCAATACTTAGCGCATTAATTTATTAGTCTCCATGATACGACCTTGCTTACCCTATTCTATAAACTACACCGTACACTTGCGGTGAAGCTAAAAATAAGGCGAACATCTGTTCACGGGAAGGAGTTCATCATTACGCCAAGGATTTGGCGAACACTACTCATTACCGGCGGAAGGAGCACCGAGAAATCAATGAAGCTGATGTTGACTTGGCTGCTGCTTGGAAGGAAGTAGGCAAGACCGACTATCTTTGAAAAGATAGTCTACACACTAACTAACAAGAAGGCTGCTTTGAAGGAGGACTACCACAAATTGTTGGACATCGTTGCCAAATGCATAGACATCAAATTTGGCGATTTGACCAATTGTCCAAAGTGAAATTGATCGTAATGGCTGCGATCATTGAAGAAAAGAAAGCGGCTAATCAGGCTGAGTTTGTCTCACAAAGAGACTCTGCCAGAATGTAGGAATAAATCCTTCAAGGAGGGCGGAATGTTTGGAGGTTCCCTAGGATACGATCCAGTGATTGGCCGGGTGATGGACGTAAAGGAGTCCCTCTTCTACATGGAAAGGTGTTCCATGTAAACAAGAGGATGTTCAGATCAAACCTCTCTGGCGCACAGAAGAGAGCCTACGCTAAGAGAGCTGATACGAGTGAGGGGAATCAGCTGACCCTGAAGATACAGATTGTCCCCTCTCCACCTAAGAAGAAGGCTGCCCCTGCAGCTGCTAAGAGAACTGTTGCCCCTGCAGCAAAGAAAAACAAATCTGCTCCTGCCCCTGCAGCCGAGTCACCTGCCCCCGCAGCCGTGTCTCCTGCCCCTGCAGCCGCAGTGGAGAAGGAACCATTAATCCCTTCTCCAGTGATCAAGAAGAAGAGGACTGCCACAACAAGGAAGGCAGCTACCTCTAAGACATCTGCGAAGGCATTCACCTTCAATGAACCAGAGGAAGTGGAGCCAGAAATCCCTTTGGTTAAAACAAAGAGAAGAAGAAGACTTTCCAAGCTCTCCGAGCTTGAAAAGACAACTGAGTCTGTCACTCAGCTGGAGAAGATACCTGAGATTCTTTGAGAAGTAGAGTCTCGAGTGATTGATGAAACAACCAAGTCTGCTGAGGCCGATCAGGATGCAACTTGAAGACCCAGTGTAGTCGAGCAATGAGGAACAAAGAATGGTTGAGGCAGCCGAATCACCTGTTGACAGGGTTGTTTCTCCACCTGTAACAGAGGCTGCTTGAAGGTGTTGAGCAGCGAAGTCTGCTACCCTCAATACCTGGAAATGAGGGCCAGCAAGAGGATGATGAAGACGATGTAATCATGCACTCTCCATTGTATCCAGACATCCAAAATCGTCTGCGAGAGTGGAGAAAATGGAAGGCTGAGCATGTCAGTGCGGTTTGAATATCTAGAGTTCATTCTTTGAGGAAGAAGAACTCTTGATTTCTTGAGGTGGACACAGATCTTTGTAAGCCCTTGACGAGGATAATTGCATAAATATACTTGGAAATTCGAAAAGAAAATGAACGGGCTAAAGCGGTGAGGAGCGCGAGAGGCACGTGAGAAGGCATCTCGCCCTATCACCGGCACCCGAGCATACACATCCTCGGTTTGACGCGTCTATCGTAAAGTGATGAGGATCGGACCCCGTTCGCCCGCGGAAGAATTGCAAATGCGACGCAATGCGAGAATCGAGAATCCTTCATGAACAAAGAATGATAGAGGACCAGGAGAGTCCTCCAAAACACACCGGAGATAGACCCAATGGGAGTGGTGCGGCATATTGCCACCGTTATTCTTTGCCACCACTTCCCCACTCACTCGGAAGAAGGAACTAACTAAGGAGGCGGCGATGAAACTGGGATAGTGGGGACCCAGTTGAACCAACCCCTAATGAAGGTGTCTTACCACACCCCAACGGCTGAATACTCAATGGGAACAGCCGGGTCCGGAGACGAGTGACCCCATTCCAAGTCACTCACCGGTGTGTGCCCGAGGGGGAAACTCCTCCACCGCAGCGGCAGGTCGAGAGGATGTTGCGGTGACTCCACAATGAATCTAGGAGGCGAAGTGGAGAAGGAACAAACACAAAGTACACACAAGTTGTCATCGGCGAGGCTCGAGCATTGAGATGTCTCGGTGAGGTGCCAACCGCTACGAAAAGTAATGACGCCGCTATGCGATGCGATCAAAGGCACGAGAAGGAAGGCCACAGGAGTTAACACTTTGGGCGGCGAAAGTGCAATCCATGGAGTTGAGACTCCAATGGATGCAACATGAAAGACCCTAAGGCAGTGACATTGTCGAAAGGGATGTCCAAGGCCTCGCTGCGATTGAGACTGCAGAGGTAATGAAGGTCCACGGGAGATTGAGACTTCCCTGGGTAAAGAAGTCAAGTACTGAGAACATCCTCCTCGCTATCATTGATCCATCGAAAAAGGAGATAAAAAAGCGCATCACGATTCCCGGGATAATCCTGATGTAACCTTTAGGGATCGAAGGAGACGATGAAGGTAGTCATCCCCGTGATCGATCCAAAAGACTCGGTGAGGATGTTCCAACCACGAGTAAGTCGACCTCAAGTCTACTCGTCAAACTTACAACTTTGATGATGAGCCACCCATGGAAATCTCATCATCGTCCGATGATGCTTCCGATAAGGCCGAGGACCGATCAACTCACGTGGAAAAACCAAATGAGACCAACGAAGGCTGTTGAGACAAACGAGGCTCGGCAAGTCGGGTCAACTTCACAACAGACCCAGTGAAACAGAGTCCATCACAAGCGAGGCTCCCAAGTCGCAAAGGTTCGACTCCACAAGGAACTTCACGAGCACCACTCATCATTGAACAAATCCCGATTTGCCCGTGATGATCCCTTTGTAGAATCATTTCCCTTCTCTCGGGAGGTACCCGACCTCCCACGAAGAGTCGAAAAAAAGAGATCTCGAGCGCTTCCCAGACGGATCTGTCATTCCATCGAGATACCATCGTTCGGTGACTATGATTTTGACGCCGCTTGGCCGTCACCGCAATGAGGGAACAACTGAAGTTCGGGAGGTGTTCAAAGCATTATTTCTTGAAATTGAGCGGATGGAGAGGCACCAGGCCTCGATGGACATGAGATCGGATAATAGAGATGCCAACCTTACTAGGCGACTTGAGAGGCATAATAGTCGAGTCGGGAGTGGTGGCAACAACAAAAACAATGCGTGTGGAACAAGCTAGATATTTGAAACATTGTTCAACAAGCTATTGGTATGGCGGTGAGAATGCCGATGCGAAGACAAAATTGAGAGAACACATTGAGCACATGCATGAATCTCACATTTCTTGAGATAAAGGCTGCTGCGTGAGCAAAATAAGAATGAGCTCCTGCGTATGGAAGAAAACATGGATCAAAAATTCAGCCTTCTCATGGCTGAGATGAAGCTAAAAAGGTGAATCCAACGCTACTCGCTCCGAGTTTCGCGCGGATACTCCGCAGCGGACTCGAAGCGAGAACTTGGTCAATGCAGACTCGACTTCCTGCTTGCTAGTTTGTTTCGGGGTTCATCTCTCCTTTGATGATGCCAAAAAGGGGAAGAGGAATACCTAAAAGCGGCTGAAGGGATCTCGAAGTTGAGAAGGATGGAGCAAATGTGAAGGAAAATACAAATGAGGAAGTTTTAAGAGAAAAGAAAGGGAAGTTTGTTAAGGGGAAGGATCGAGAGATGTGACCTTGATGATTGCACAAACCCCCAACAAGGTCTTGTCACGGTGATATTATCAAAACTCCCGATGACTCGCCACTCCAACACTCTGCTGTACCTATGGGCGATAAGAGAAAGACAAATTGAAGCGAGGATGAAGGAAGTGGAAGGAAGGATGAATGCCCGATTTATGGATATTTTGAAACAACATGGAGGCATTCCAAAGAGACAGAGACACTTATGCCATCTCGGATGCTCGGAACTAAGCCAAAGATCGCTTGATGAATTTAAAACGCCGCATCCCGAAGGATACTTCGCAAACATGTCCATGGCTCAAGCACGGACTTGTATCTTGAAAAAGGGTCTCTCACTACGTGAAGAAGGCGACAGCGACGGACTCAGCGATCGCTCTGCTGGTCACTCCGCTAGTCACTCAATTGGGAAAAAGAAGGCCCCAAAGATACAATACACGCCCGAGAGGAAGAGGTAGAGGAAGAAGCGTGGTGGAGGGAGAGGTTTCGGACCTAGACCTCCGCCCCGAAAAACATTGAGTACATAGATCCGAGGCAAAAGAGGAGGGATCTCTTTGGGCTGGTTTTGACGTAGCCAATATGCAAGTGGCTAAGAACAATGCTGAGTATGTGAAAAGAATTGAAGAAGAAAATAAAAGACAAACTCAGGCTATGGGAGGAGAGACAAGAGAGAATAAGAAGAGATGAGGCTGCCGGAAGGCGTATGAAAAGAAGAAGAAAGCGGTGAAGATGAGAAAAAGAAAAGAAGACCGAGAAGATGACAGAGTGAAGAAGAAGAAAAGAAGGAGGAAGCGAAGGAGATGAAGTGTTGCTATCCACCCCTTCATGTATTTTACTATGTAAATACACTTTTATGTAAGTCTTCTATAATAAATTTGTAAATTCTCTTTTTTTGCGTAGACATAGATGTTTGCTCTCGATACACTTTGTAAACAATTGTGTAAAGGACAAGAATGTTATGATCAATAAAAGAATTGATTCTACGCATACATTCTCTCGTGAATGCGCTATCCGTATGTATCTTTGCTATTTACACTTTGAATGTATAAGTTTTGGCATCATCAAAAAGGGGGAAATTATTGGGAAATTTATTGTTTAGATTTTGATGAATGCCATGTAAAACTTAGAATAGGAAGTTGGCACCCCATTTTTGTTGTAAACTCGCATTGTAATAAATAGGGCTGGTCAAGTTGAGTTAAGTCGGCTATGCCTAAACATGCAAGAAGACAACTCGGAGACTAGAAGGACGACTCCGCCCAAGACAAATGAGTATGGAAAAGAAGAGAAGACGGAACTCGATCAAGGTACAAATTGAGATACAACAGTAAAGTATCGACAAGTCAACTCAAGATAGCCAGTCTCAAATTGAAGTGACGGAAGAGTCATCCAATGATTGGAAGGCGACTCTAAGTCACCTGGGAAAGCAAGGAAATGCGGTCAAGTCGAGATAATCGAAAGAGATCCGTTGCCGCGAAAATCAAGAGAATTACTTAAACAAGTAATACCTCCATGCTACCTTTCTTGAAGTGCTCGATCCCGAGCGTGCAAAAGGAATAAACCAATGGGAAGCACTAACGCACCATGTCGAACTACGAAAAGTCAAGAACAATTCATACGAGGAAGTGGCAATTCCAAGGATCGCAACAAGACAAGCCAACGACTACAAGTGTCTTTTGAGAATAAGCTATCTCTTCAACGGGCAAATTTTCAAAAGAACACTATAAAAGGTTTGAGGAGTTTATTTGAGAGAATGTTGGTTACCTTGACATTTAAAAAACAAATACGAGCTAGAAAAGCAATATTTGTAACCAAAAATATTCTCAAATCATTCAAGTTCAATCCTCAAGCCTAAACTACGAAGGAAATCAATCCAACACTCACTGTGAAGGAAAGATAACTTCAATCGGTTGAAGAGGAAATTATTGAAGAATCAAGGGGTCTACATTCCACGGAGGATTGTAGGAAGGTTCAAGGTCGAACCAGTCTCAAGTTTTTGGAGGGCTTCATGATCAAATCCAAAGCTTGAGCAAGTGGGCTAGTAGTAGCAAAGCAAATTGCCTGTGAAGAAGGCTCAGTCGTCGCGAGAAGCCACCTGCGTGACCAAGGCATCTCGGTCGAGTCCCAAAGGGTCAAGTCACCGTGTGTGATCAAGACTTGTATCCTGATCATTACCACTGTGTATCTTGATCAATACCTAGTGGATTCCTCCGGGAGTTGGAGAAGAGAGGATTAGAAGAATTACCCCATCTTGAACCTCTATAAAAACTTATCGTGTCATTTACATTTCAAAGACTTTAATTCATGCATCTTATTTATTTAACTCTGTGATAAATTTGCTATCCACTTGATAATCTCTAAGTACTAAAACCAAGCATTAAATCAAAATTAAACCAAGTTTAAGGGTGTTAAGTCTTCCACCTTGAAAACAAACTACGAGTTGAACTAAGTCTTTAATCTTAACAAATGAGTTATTCTATCAACAGCTCAATCGAGTTTGTTGAGTGACTAACTCTCTTGATTAACCAAATTAGCTATCCACCAAGGACACGGATGTGTAGTATCAACTCGAACATTTAAAAGGACTAAATCGAAAAGTTGGTAAGGTTTATTCAACCCCCTTCTAAACCTTACACTCACACCCCTTGGGACCTACAAGGAGGCTATCACATTTTTGAGGTCATTCTCCTATTTTCTATAGCGATTATCTCTGCTTATTAACTTAGCATTTTCAGCCTTTAGACTTTTATTCTCATCGGCTATTTGACTTAGAGTACTCGGCTTCTTAGTCACCGTGAGTTTTGGCTCTTAAGTAGGTTGTTTTTCCTCATTTAGTAGTGTGTGTGAGGATTTAATGTGTTCAAAATCTTTCATAATTTTGTCTAATGAATCATAAAGATCGGTGGGTGATGAAGTGTGTGTGTGTCACAATCACTATCACTAGTATCTCGAGTGTGATGAGTTAGAGTGTACCCCATCTTCTTGGTCGGGTTGGTTTTGTTCTTTAGCCATTAGACGGATCAATGATTCTTCTTCGTGAGTCACTTGAGTAGTCGGTTTCACTACTCTCCGAGTCTGCCGTGTCTTTTGACTTGATCAGACGTGATCTCTGCAGCCAACATTGCCTTTCTCTTTTCCCCTGTCTTCTTTCCCACTCGAAGACTTTTCTTTCCTCTTCATTCTGTATTTGTTGACTACGGGATATGGGCATTAAATGGCATAGTGACCGGGTTACTGCGGTTCCAACATAGATTTTCAACTTTTTGATCATTCTTTCCATCCTTGGATTGTCTCGCTCTTTGATATTCAATTTTTGATGCTCGCTCTCTTGGGTGTTCTTTTTTCCCTTGACTTGGAGTGAGTGAGTGTCTTCGGAGGATTCACCTTTGCTTCTTTTGTAATTCTTATTGAAGAATTTGTTAAACCTTTTAACCATCGGTGCAATTTCCTCTTGGTCAATGACTTCTTTGACCTCGGCTCTCTTGCCATCCTTAACAATTAGAAGCAAATTGCAGGCACAACTGTCTCCTCTTGGTCTTTTCTTCTTAGCTCAAATTCGTAGGCTTTGAGATATGGGAATAGCTCATGGTTAGATGTTTTTGATAGGTCTCATGTCCATGACTTTCATATCCCACTCGGTTGGAAAACTTCTTAGAATCTTCATACACATTTCTTCTCGTATATTCCTTTCCAAGTGCATAGTTCATTGGTAATTTACGTGAACCGAGCATCCAAACCATCCAAGGTTTCTCCTGCAAGCATCTTAAAGTTTTCAAATTTTTGTACAACAACAAATAGTTTATTTTCTTTGATTTGCTTCGAGCCTTCGCAAATCAAGGTTAGCTTGTCCCATTTCTTTTGCCGTTTTGCATGATTTGACTTTGTTGAACATGGCTTTGTCCAAGGTTTTGTAAAGAATGTCCTTGGCCACATTGTCCAAGTTATATCTTTTCTGTCATCATTTGTCCATTCAAATTCTTAGTTTTTCAACCATCGCCGTCCGGGAGCGAGATCCTCTTCTCCTTCACCGCAGCAGCTCTTCTTCTTGCAAAATTGTTCACTTTTAAGATTTGGAGTGGCCCATCTTCTATCACTATCCACATCTCATCGTGTAATCTTTGATAGATGAGTCATGCATATGAATTTTCCAATCATCAAATTCTTCAATTGTGAACATAGGGATGCGTGTCAAATTTGCTTCCATGATAATAACTTTGCTTTGAATAAAAAAGGTTTTGAAAGATTAAGTACTAAAACAAGCTTTGAAAAATTTGGAGATCTAGTTCAAGAACTGCGGAAGGCTCAATGAACCAACCGCTCCGATACCACTTGTAGGTCCCAAGGGGTGTGAGTGTAAGGTTTAGAAGGGGTTGAATAAACCTTACCAACTTTTAGATTTAGTCCTTTTAAAATGTTCGAGTTAATACTTCACAAATTGAGTCCTTGATGGACAGCTAAGTTAGTTAATCAAATGAGTTAGTCACTCAACGGACTCGACCGAGTGTTGATAGAATAACTCAAATGCTTTTTTGACTAAAGACTTAACTCGACCGTGATATGTTTTCAGCGGAAGACTTAACACCCTTGAATTTGGTTAAGTTTGTTTTAATACTAGGTTTTAGCACTTAGTTGATTATCAATTGGATAGCAAATTAATCAAAGAGATATAAAAGTAATATGCATAAATTAAAGTCTTTGAAATGTAAATGACACAATAAGTTTTTATAGAGGTTCGAAGAAGATGGGGTAATTCTTCTACTCCTCTCTTCTCCAACTCCTGGAGGAATCCACTAAGTATTGATCAATATACAGAGTGGTTAACGGTCGAATACAAGTCTTGATCACACACAAATGACTTGATCCTTTGGGACTCGATCCGGAGATGCCTTGGTCACACAAATTGGCTTCTCGTATGACTCAACTTCTTCACAGGGTAGTTGCCTTGCTACTACAGCCCACTTGCTCAAGCTTCTTGGATTTGATCACGAAGCCCTCCAAAAACTTGAGACTGGTTCGACCTTGAACCTTCCTACAATCCACCGTGGAATGTAGACCCCTTAATTCTTCAAATATTTTCCTCTTCAACCGATAGAAGTTGTCTTTCCTTCACAAAGAGTGTTGGATTGATTTCCTTCGTAATGTAGGCTTGAGGATTGATCTTGAATGACTTGGGAATATTTTTGGTTATAGTTCGAATGTTAGCTTGAATGTTCGTGGTTCGAGTAACCTTCTCTCGAGTGATTCCTCAGCTTTTATAGTGATCTTTCAAAAATTTGCCCGTTGAAGAGATAGGCTTATTTTTAAAAGACACTTGTGGTCGTTGGCTTGTCTTGTTGCGATCCTTGGAATTGCCACTTCCTCGTATGAATGATTCTTGACTTTTTCGAGTTCGACACAGTGCGTGCTTTCCATTGGTTTTTTTCCTTTTGCACGCTTCTCGGGATCGAGCACTTCAAGAAATGCGATGGAGGTATTACTTGTTTAAGTAATTCTCTTGACTTACGTACAACGGATCTCTTTCGATTATCTCGTCTTGATGCATTTTCTTAACTTCCCAGTTGACTTGAGTCACCTTCCAATCATTGGATGACTCTTCCGTCATTTCAACTTGAGACTTGGATGTCTTGAGTTGACTTGACCGATACTTCACTCGATTGCATCTCAATGCACCTTCAATCGAGTTCTGTCTTCTCTTCCTTGCCACACTCACCGCTTTGCAAAGGAGTCTTCCTTCTAATCTCTAGTTGTCTTCTTGCATGTTCAGCATAGGCGACTTGACTCATTTCGACCAACCCTATCTATTACAATGCAATTTACAACGAAAAAATGGGGTGCCAAATTTCTATTCTAAGTTTTACATGGCATTCATCAAAATCTAAAAATTAATTTCCCAACAGAAAGTTAGCAAAAGAATGAGGGATAGGCAGTGCTTTGGTAAATGAAAGAATAATGAAGCTCGAAAAAGAAAAAAAATTCTCTGAAAAAAGAAAGAGAAAAATCGAGCAAAAGAAAAAAAATATATCTCAAAAAGAAAGAGAAAAATCGAGCTAGAGCAAGAAAGAAAGAAGAGAGAAAAAGGAAAATTCTGAAATTGTGAGAAATTGAGAGTTTGAGGCAAAAAAAAAAAAAAAAAAAGAAAATAAGGCAAAAAGGCCTAAAATGAAAATAAAAAAGAGAGAAAAAAGGGTGGAGTTGAGTTGAAAAAGAAAATAACTTGAAAAGATGAGTTTTATGGTGAAATTGGGTTGGTGAGTTGCAAGTCTATGTACTTAAATTCTATTTGCTCAAGTCAAGTCACTTAATCCATATTTTTCCTACCCTTACCAAAGAGCCTACATTACAACCAAATGAAAAGTCCTTTTGACACTTAAGTTGTGCACACTAAAGTGGTAGAGATGTTAGATGATTTGCAAGCCTATGGTAGTTCTACATTCATTGAATTGATGTTGAGTGCATACATTTCCCATACACTTTGAGAGATGAGTGATACACTACTACTACTTATGAGTCGCAATGTCAAGTATCATAGAGAGTATTAATTATGTCGGACTTATGATTGATAACTTCTTGATAATGAATTACATGGTTTACTTAGATATGGAGTCGAATGAGATTGAATGTTTATAGTGTTCTTGTGTGTTCTTTGTACCCCTTGAGATTATTTTTCTTAATTTTCTCGAGGACGAGCAATGGTTTGAGTTTGGGGGATTTTGATACGTGTAAAATATACATTCATTTAGAGGTTTATTTGGATACATATTTGATACATTTGCATGTATATTCAATGTGTTTTGCTTGGTTTTCTTTGTTGGGTGTGATACTGTGTATCTTGTATATTTTTGTAGAAAATAGAGCTAAATTGAACAAAAACCAATAGCACGTTCAAAAGGATATGCCAAGAGTCAAGGTAGAAGCGAAGATGTGAAGGAAAGTAGCATGGACGGGCGAACAAAAGGGAATTTCTTTCGAAAACGTCAAAACGCGCCAACAATTTTTAGCAGTGGCAGGGTTTAGTATTTTGGTCATACCTTTCTCTACAATTTGATATTAAACTGATTCAAGTTGCTATGGAAAGCTAAGAGAAAGGTCTACAACTTTCATGAAGTACCCAGGAGCAAATTCACACATTGTACAAGTCCCACGCCCGTGTGAATTCACACGACCTAACCGTGTGAATGGTTCTATGTGAGTTTATACGTCATTGCGACTTGCTTAACAGAGACGGATTATACGACCCGCCCGTGTGATTTCACACGGTTGTGTGAATGATCCTGCGGCTGATTCATAGTCCTAATCCCGTCAGAACTCTGCCAGTAATCTCTCAAATCATGTATATAAATGGGACAAGGGCTTGCACGAATTTATCGCTTCATATATCATATCATACCACAAAATACAATACAATACACATGATTACACAAATCAAAGATCTTCTAGAGAGGAGGTCTAGGTTACGAAGAGTACCATAAGGCCTTTCACATCTACGAAAGCACAAGAGTTTCGAAGGCTTGGAAGGAGGATCCATCCTGACAAGAAGGGGTTTTCTTTCTTAGTTTGGATCTCTTGTTTGTACTTAAACGATGTCAAACTGTTGATTTCAAATTTGTCTAATGAATTTGTTATCAATGTTAGACTAATCTTTCGGATCCTAGGGCATAATTAAAATTGTAGATTCATGTAAAATCTTTATTAATTGTTTTCTTAATTGATTTATGTGTTCTACTTTATGAATTCAAGTGCTTGTTTACTTATTGATTATTTGGCCAATAATTTTTATGTCATACTTGTTAGTCCATAATCCGGGAGGTGAGTTCTAGCAAGACAAAAATCGAATTCAGATATAAACAGGGTAATGCATCGGGAGACTACATCTGTTTTTGATGAGTTTTTCAATTCAAAGATCTGTTGGGAGTTAATAATAGTTGTGATGCATCGGAGACCTCAATTATTATTAATCTACTTTTTATGCGCCACCCGGGAGGGGGAATAAACTATTATAGGAATTGAACCCATAGAAACACATGAATTGGTTTTGAAACATTGATTGGATTTAATATTGAAGAAACATGTTGAGATTATGTGCATAGGGTTGCTTTCGTATTTGTTGAAAAGACTTGTGGAATTCGGGTTTTTACAAATTTACATCTTTTATTTTTATTTGTTTATATATTCTTGATTTTTGGTCATTTCAATAAAATTGGAACACGATGTTATTATAGCCTAAGTGTTTCGTATTCAATCCCTGAGGAATACGACATTGCTTGCTATTATTATATAAACTACGTTGTATACTTGCAGTGTCGCGATCAAGTTTTTTGCGAACAACAGGTGGCTGCGAGAGTTGGTGACAACGGGGATATTATTTTCAAAGGAACAAAACTGATATTATTTCCTTATTTAAGAGTATCACATTTCATTATAAAAAATATCAGTTTTGTTTTAAAACTACAAGTTTTCACAGTAACAAAATTTAAATAAAAAAGTATAATTATTTATGTGGAGTCACTGCCCATCTCTAGCACTATATTTACAAGTATATTACTTCTTTTTGTTTTGGGTTATTGATTTTTTAGTACCTGAACTATAGACACTTTGTTGGTTTGGTGCCTGCGTTTTCGATTCACCAATTTAATACTCATATTTTCTTTTTTTTATAAATTTGTACCTATTCACTTTTAAGGACGAAAATGCCCACAAGAAACATAAGTATCTCAAAATAAATTTTTGAGTAATTTATTTAAATTATAAAATCAATTAAAATTTTAATTAATTAATTAATAAAAAAGAAATTTCTAAAAATATTGATGAATTTTTAGAAAAAATAAAATTAATTACATTAAATGTAATTAAAAATAACTTATTTCTTAATTAAATTTATTTTTTAAATTTAATGATTCTAATTAAAACTTAAATTCTTAATAAAATTAAAAAAAATGGGGGCATTTTCGTCCTTAAATGTGAATAGGTACCAATTATAAAAAAAAATGTTAAGTATGAGTACTAAATTGGTGTATCGTAACGTCAGGTACCAAACCTGCAAAGTGCTATCAATAACCTTTTTTTTAAATCAAAAGTATTACATGTTTCTAATTAAAATATTATTTTTTTGCTCAATTAATTGCCTAAAAGTATTACTTTCTTTAAAAATATTACTTTTTTCTCAAAAAGTATTATCACACTATTTTTGGCGGACTGTTGATTATTTGTTGACCCAGATTCCTTGTTGACATGTGAATTTCCTGTTGACCTGATTCGACCCAACCCGTCACATATAGAGATCCGTGAGATAGTCTTACAAGAGACATTCTCTTTACCAGAACTGACCTATTGTTTCTAGTTTATCCAAAATAATTCTTCAGCTTTTCATTTGCATTCAAATTACGGGTCCTAATTTTTTTGTAGTCCAAAATCATGCTCCCTTGTGTTTCCAATACTTGACATGCACGGTGTCGCTACTGCTTTAGGAAAAAAAAACGAAATTTATGCTAATCTCAAGGAGAGGTAGACTTTGGATTTACACCATAAAGTGTGCAGACACACGACTATTAGAACACTGACTAATTATATATGTGGTGTTTATTGTTAGGAATTTATTGTATAGATTTGATGATGCCAGAAAAGTCATATCAGAATGTTGGCACCACCAAAATGTTGTAAATTATCTACTTGTAATTTCTTGTATAATAGATATGAACTAAGCTGTGAAATACAACTCGGTGGAAGATCAGAAAACTCTCAGAAATGCAAGAAGACGGAAGAGTTCCAACTGAATAATCCATCTTTTAGAAGACTCTCAGCTGATTTCGTAATATTCAGAAGACTTACAGCTAAGTCAAAGCAAGACATAAGACTGACAACTAACTGCAGTTTACAGAACTTTAGAAGAATCAAAAGTGTCAGTCAAGTAAAAGTTTGCAACTGTCAAATGGAGGTGTGTCCATTGCGAAGAGATCAAGTAACATTTTCATTTGAAGAAAACCAAGTACAATGTTTAACCAAAAGAAGCATTCCATTTAATGAAGACCAAAGGAATATAGCCAATGGGAAACACTTGCATTGCTGCAGATTTCAGGCTCATGCTATTTTGAAACGTGACATGAAAATTCAACAATGAAAACTGCAAGAAAAGACATGTCAATTGTCCAACGATTTTTTTGAAATTTCCCTATCTTTCCAATAGGCCAAATTCAAATTTTACCTATAAAAGGTTGAGTAATTTTTGTGGGAGCATTAGCTGCAGCGGTGTACAATCAATTCATATTGAGGGCTGCCGTTATTAGGCTTTGGAATCCTTCACGAGCAACCCAACCAAGCAAGCCAAAAAGAATAGAAAAAAAAAGAACTATATGCAAGAAGTGGAAATATGAATTAATTGTGTTGTTATTGTGCATGTTAATTAATTATCAATTTATTGGCTTTTGTGTGTGATGAGATGAGAATGTCTAATTAGTGGCGATTGGATACCAAAATTTTTTCATTTTCATTCCACTAGGAAAAAAAATTCACCCCAAAATGTGATTGTTTGACAAGTTTTTTATTCACTCAATTTCATCTTTTCTCTGGTGTCTACACACTTTTCTAACAAAAATAAATTATTATCACACACTTTTCCATAGATTTCACTATTTACCCACTCATATATTTCTAAGTGTCAATCATTATTTTACTATTCGTATATCAAATCAATTCTCATTGCATTTTCATCTCATATCCAATCACATTCTCAAATTCATTGTTTTCCCCTAAAAACCTTTTCACTATTGTTTTCCAGCAGAAAAAAATATTTCTCCAGCGAAAATGTATCCAATCACACTTTTTTCCCGAAATGATAGAAATATTATAACTCGGAAATACAATGTTTACAACGGATGCCAACTGGAAACAAGATTCAACCAAGGGGGATACCCCAGCCTAGGATGAAAAAGGCAACCCAACCTAAGAGGTTCCCAACACAAGCCAAACACGCCAAAACAACAAAGCTCCAAGAGCAAGAAGGAAAAAATCCAAAAATAAAAACAGAACAGACAGCACAAAAGAAAGACTAAGAGATGCCTAAAATATTACAATAATGTAATCTTGAGTAATATCCTTAGCATCTTCAAGTCTTCAAAAAGTGGGGTACACACAAAGAATTCCAAAGACACTTGACAACAAGTGAAAAGATGAGCTCCACTAAAAATCTTCCTAGAGCACATCACCTCAATACAAACCAAGTAGCAGACCCCAGCAACAATCACTTGTTATGAGAAGGTCCTGGTTCTCTAGCCACTTGAATTCCACCCATTCGGCCACAGCAAAGTCCACTAAATCTTTATCTGGAGTCTTGATTTTTGAAACATCCATAAGCTTTTGCATGTCAACAGCCACCACAAGATATAAACATATAATTGTATTCAATCAATGACACATCATTCCCTCCCCCCCCCAAGCAAATCTTCTGCCACCAGACACAAAAAGATTTAGGCTCAGAGGACAAAAAATCCCAGCAAATTGGGGCAATTTTCCACACAGCCTTGGCTCTAGAGCAAGAGAAAAAAATGTGATTAATGTTCTCTTCAACCTCTCCACAAATGCAACAAATAGGGTCCACCTGAATCTTTTTAAGTAGGTGATCAAGCAGTAGGAAGAAAACCATGAACACATTTCCACAAAAAATGTTTAGGCTTATGCTTAATATTAAGTTTCCAACTTTTATTCCACATCCTATCCAAAGACTCATTCCTAGAGCTAGATTCTTGGTTATCAGCTGCCACATTGTTAGTATTTTGCAGGGCCCTATAAGCAGACTTAACAGAGAAACTACCCTTCTTATCAAAGTGCCAAAAGAGTCTATCTCTAGTATCAGGTCCACTGATAGGGGTGTCAAGAATTTTAGTAACATCAAGGTGGCAAAAGTGGGAAGTAACAAGACTGACATTCCACTCCTTACCACTAAGAACACAGGGGGATAGGCTTGAAAGAAGAAGACTGAGGGAGCCAAGGTGACTCCCAAATTTTGATAGACTTGCCATCCCCAATTGAAAATCTGGACCCTAACTTGAAAGTATGAAGAGAAGACACCTACCCTTTCCATAACCAAGAGTCCCCTCCCTTAGAAGAAATAGAGAAGATACTTTGATTAGGGAAATACCTAGCCTTCAAGAGTTTACTCACCAAAAGATTGGGTTGTGTAGCCAATCTCCAAAGCTTTTTTGCTAAGAGGGCATAATTGAAATCTTGGATGTCTTGGAATCCTAATCCCCCTCGTCTTTAGCCCTAGTCAATTTATCCCACGAGGCCCAATGAATTTTATTGTGCCCCTCCTTGTTAGAACCCTACCAGAAAGTGAAGCCACATTATTAAGAGCCTTACAAATTCCCAAAGGAAGCATAAAGACTGACATTATGTAATTGGGAAGAGCTTGCATCATAGACTTAAGGAGGACCTCCTTTCCAGCAGGATTAAGAAAGGAATTTTTCCAGTTAAGAATTCTTTTTTGGGCAACATCAATGACGTACTGGAAGGTTTCTTTTTTAGATTTTCCAATAAGCATGGGGAGACCAAGGTACTTAGAGCTCAGATGCTCTTTGACATTGCCTAACAGTTGACAGATCTCAGCCCTACTGGCTGAAGGAGTGTTTTTGCTAAAGAAAGAAGAAGACTTGTCCAGATTGACAGATTGACCAGAGGAAGAACAATATCAATCAAGTAGAGACTTAACAGTTCTGGCTTGAGAAGATTCAGCTTTGCAAAAAAGGATAGAGTCGTTAGCAAAAAATAAGTGGGTAATGACTGGGGCACTTCTACAGATTTTAACACCATGAAAAACAGATTAATCCTAGACTGCTTAATGAGGTTAGAGAGAGCCTCAGATAAGATGATAAAAAGATAAAGAGACAATGGGTCTCTTTGTCTTAAGCCTCTACTAGGATTAATATAGCCAGAAGTTTGCCCATTAAAGTTAAAAGAAAATGAGGTGGTATTGACACAAACCATTATCCATCGAACAAAATTGGATGAGAACCCCATTTGCAGAAGAATTGCAGAAGAATGGAAGCCAAGAAATCCCACTCAACCTTGTCATAGGCCTTAGCCATGTCAAGTTTAAGTGCCATAAATGAGTTTTTATTCTTCCTGAGGTTTTTTAAGATAATGGAAACACTCGTGAGCAATCACAACATTGTCAAGAATTTGTCTCTCGGGGATAAAAGCTGACTGATTTGGACTGATACAAACATAGAGCATGGGTTTAACTCTATTTGCTAGAATCTTAGAAATAATCTTATACAGCACATTACAAAGGCTGATGGGTCTGAAATGGGAAATAAGGGAGGGGTTTTTAATTTTAGGAATAAGAGTTATCAAAGTGTGATTGATATTTTTAGGCATTCTAGCACACAAGAAAAAATCCTTAACAGCCACATAAATATCATTTTCAATAACAGGCCAGGCAGTTTGAAAAAAGAGAGAGTCATACCATCCATACCTGGAGCTTTAAGCGGGTTGAAGTCAAATAAAGCCTTCTTGATTTCTTGGTCAGTCACAGGGCAAGTGAGAATCATGTTCATAGCTGGTGTGATTGAGGTTGGCATCCCATCCTATGAGAATTATGTTCATAGCTGGTGTGATTGAGGTTGGCATCCCATCATCCCTCTGAGGTTTTGAGGATTCAAACAAATGACTATAAAAATCAGAAATTTCCTTGCATATCTCATCTCTTGTGCTACAAACAGCCCCATCACTTCGAACAAGTCTCTTAATGCAGTTGATTTTCCTCCTCATAGATGTGCATGCATGGAAGAACTTGGTATTTTGGACCCCTTTCTTAAGCCATTGTAATCTAGACTTTTGTTGCCAAAATCTCTCTTCATCAGAATAAGCCGTTTTCAGTTGAAATTTAAGAGTCCTCCATTCATTCCAATCCCTATTACCACCCATCACTATCAGACTATCCATCATGCTCTTAAGATTTTCAATTCTAACAGCTGCATTGCATTTTTTAGCTTGATTCCATTTAAGCAACTCCACTCTGCAATTAGCAATCCTTCTATGTATCTGAATGAGAGGAATACCACCCACCTTCTTGGTCCAAGCCTTTTCAACCACTTGATGAAAGCCCTCCATTTTAGACCATCTGAGATCAAATTAAAATCTCTTTTTCCTATGGGTTCCATCGCCCAGAGTCAATCAACAAAAGCGGTGGTCGATGAATGTTTAGGCATGTGTTTCACCACCGTAGAAAGAAATTGAAGCATCCATCAGGGGCAACCAAAGGCTCATGTCACCTTTCTTCAACAAATCCCTCACCCAGCCTATTATTAACCCAAGTAAAAGGATGCCCAGTAAAGCCAAGATCCCCCATCATCATAAAGCCAATGAACCTTCTGAAACCCTGAAAGCTGTTCTCAGATATGATAATACCCACTCTTTTCTCATGCTTAGTCACCAAATCATTAAAGTACCCACACAGGATCTAAAGGGTGCCCCACCTAGCTCTAGCATGTAACAAATAACCCACTGATGAAGTCTCATATGCGAATTAGTACTAGCATGGACAAGGATAATCAAAACTTTACAACCGTTCCCCCTCTTTTCAATGAGCAACTCAATACAAAAGTTTGTACAAATAATTTCATGTATAATAATCCCAATATCCCAAAAAGCTAAAAGCCCCCCGCTTCTACCATCTGGTTCAACACAAACCCATCTCTCGTCAAACTTAAGTTTCTTACCAACAGTACCAATAAATTTTTTGTTTTTTTTTTGTTTCTGATAAAAGAACCACATCGGGATGGTGGAGTCTTAAGGACTCCTTGAGTTGGGAAATTTTACAGGGCCCACCCAGTCCTCTACAATTCCACACACATACCTTCATATTGACTTTGGTGACCACTCGAGGCTGGTCCACTCCACCATCTCCATATCAGCATTAGAGTATTTTTCCTCACTCTCCATTTTGCTTTTCTTTGAATCAGGGCCCTCATTTTCTAATTCCTTTGTTTTTTCCCCACTACTCATTTTCTTGCCACTGATATTACCTTTATTAGCATTGGATCGGACCCTCTATTATGTTGCCTTTGCTCTGCACTTTTCCAACGTTGTTCTTACCCTTTCTGCCTTTCACATTCGGTTTTTCAGCATTGGTAATATCCTGGAAGGGAACTCTAGCTTGGCTGATTTGGATAGGCACATTAATCATTAGCTTGTTCTCCCCTACGTCAATTGCCATCTCCACAGCTTTTCCTTTATCTTTAATCAACCTCTGGTTATCAAAAGATTTTGGGATTTCTTTGGTTTGCACATCCAGCCTGGTTGATTCCTTGCCCAATTGAATCTCAAAGGTCCTATCATTCAAACTTGGAACATAATTAACCTCAGTTGGTAGGTTAGCCTTAGGGTTCTCCTCCTCTCTTTGTTTCGAGCATTCTCCTACATGTGACCCCAAAACCATAACTGCTTCTTGATCCTTTTCCAATCCCTGGATATCCTCTGACACCCTACCCACTGCTTCCTTCTTAGCAATGTTCGTTCCAGGCTGAGGTTGAGAAGGCGCCCTCTTACCCATCTTTCCCTCACTACTTGAATTAGTAGCTCTGAGCCACTCACTAAATTGCCCCTCTTTTAGCAACCCTTCTTGTACATCATTTTGTCTACCCTTATAGGTTCTTTCTATGTGACCAACACGCCCACAGTAGAAACAGAAGTTAGGTATAACTTCATATTTAAAGTCGACCCATTTCGATGTCTCTCCCAGAAATATGTTGGCACCCCTCAGAAGAGGCTTTTCAAGATTTATTTCAGCTAAGATTTTCACACTTTGTCCTTGATAGCTCCATGTTTCAGGAATCATAACATCAAGAACTTTTGAGAACATTTTACCAATGCACATTTCCGTTTCTGTTGATACCCAATGAACCGAGAGGTTCCAGATCTGGACCCATATTTCCACCGAACAGATTTTGTTCAATCCCTCCGTAGCATCCTCGGACCATTCCTGAAGGATGAGAAACTGGTTGTCAAACACCCAAGGTTTTCCTCTCAGCACTTTCTGTTTATCAAATGTATACTTGAAGACAAATTGAAAGCAGTTTATTCCTATTTCCCTCATAACAAATGGTTCCCTTGTTTGCCATATTGAAGCCATGGTGGTTTTAAGACTGAAGAAGTTGGCCCATTTTTCTCCAAAGACTTTTCCCAACACACTTTTTTTACATTCCTCAAGGCTAAGGACCACATCTTTTATATTCAGTACGATGCCTTCTTTTTCCTCTGAAGATAATAGAATTTTTTGGAGCTTTTCTGAAATGTCACATTCTTCACTTCTAGGGACCACACACTCAATCATCTTCCAACTATGAACACGTGCACACACCTGAGACTAAAGAAGAAAAGCAAGAAAAAAAAACAAATAAAAAGGTAAGAGGGGAAAGCAAGGAAAAAACACAAAAAGCAAAGGAAAGGTTAAAGAACAGGGGAATGTGGGGTGTAGGAGCAGAGAAGTAAATGATAGTAAGCAATAGAATAGTGGTTGGTAATGGCTGAAGTACTGTAATAAATATAAACGGCGCACTTAGGTTTTTTATAATCCACACTCATGGAACTATGACACATTCTTAAAGAGAGAAAAAACACACTCCAAGAAGGAGACTCCCATCTTTTTCTAAGTTTTTTTAAATTATTCCTAATTATATCCAATCACACTGAGCTCTATCTTTTGTTTTCATCTTCTACTTTTGAGGACAGTTTCATTTTCTTTTTGTTAGGTTTGGATCTTTATGCTGTCAAAAAAAAAAGTTTGGATCTTTATTTATTTTGGCAAAATTAGTGCAAGTGGTGGTGTTCCAATCGACTCTCTATCTTTATCACATCAACACACAGACACACATGTTTCATACAACTAATTTACCATTGCGGTTAATTCTAGTGCATTCTTTTTTCACCTCTTACCTTTTAAAACCAAACCTAAAATAGTATTTTTGGTCTACATACACTTGGGAAAAAGAGCACTATCTGGTTCAAGTTTTAAATCGGTGCATATGAAATAGTGAAGTTTTTATTACTAATATTTAATAGGGGAAATTACAAAATTGGTCCTGTAACTAAGGACAATGTGTAATTTCGGTCCTCTAAGTATTGAGTGTGCAGAATTAGTCCTATAAGTTTAAAAAGTTTGCAAAATTGGTCCGATAAGTTTTACACCTGAGCGATTTCAGTCCTATAAGTTTTACGTTGTTGCAAAATTGGTCCACCGGGTTTATTTCATATTTTCATAATACCCATTATACCTTATTCATACTAATGGCTGATTTGACTAAGTATTTTGCTCAAAATGGTATCAGAGCCCAGGTTTATTAAGAACTTTTAGTTATATTTATTATATTTATATAATTAACAATTGTTGAGGAGAATTTCTCCGAGAATATGGATCTGGACAATTGTCCAAGATGTTTACCATACAGGACATATCGTCAAATTTTGACGATGTATGCACAAGAACACCAGGACAAGATAGCATATTGGAACAACCAATATGTTGAAAAGGAACGTGCAGGAGCCGATAGGGAAACCTTGAGACACTGCGAAAAACAAGCAGCATATTATCGGAGTTTCCTTACGGTAAATCAGATATTATATGTTGATCTGATGAATCATCAGGAAAGTCCATGGAAATACTCATCAAAATCATGGTTCCCGATGGAGTACCAAAGATGGAACGAGATACTTCCGCACACATATAAGATTTCAAAAGATATTAGGGAAGTCCAGAAGACGGTGCAGAATTATGGCAACCACCATATTCATTTACCTACATAAGTTCATCAGATCCAAAACCAGATGGAGACAATGGTGAAATATCAGAAGGAAACTCTTGAAATCCTTCATGATATTCAGAAACGAGTAAAGAACTTGGAGGACAAACCGAGTTCTTCCAGAGGAAAGAAGCGTATCGATTTCAGGACAGTATCCTATTTACACCAAAAGGGAAAACCAACCAAAGTGGTACGAAAAATGACGGACGATGAAAAGCTCATTGCTAGCATCAAAGGAAAATCCATCATAAATTAAAAGGATGGATATGGAAAAGATAAATCTTAAGGATCTACATGACCTGGCAGAATACTTCGCGGGATTAGGTATTGTAGATTTAAAGATGAACGCAGGAGATGGAACAGCTTTGGTTACCTATGACCCACAAGGTAGACCAATTCCACCACCGCCACCAGTAAATCCCAATGTTGCAGAAAGTGCGGGTTCAAATCATGGAATCCAGGATGAGAGAATGCATCACGTTGGAGATTTCACAACAGGGAGTGAACCACTTTCGGGAACAGGAACTCGACCTCCTCTTGTCGAAACTCGACAACCTCCTAGAAGGCCAAATGTTTATCAGACACCTTATGGGAGATCACATCTAGATCCAATCCATCCATATGGATTGATGCTAAATCTGGATATCCCAGATTTCAAAAATCGAGAAGTCCTTATTGGTGAATGGGCATCAGCTATGAGGATTGCAGCAGTACCCTCGATCTTATGAAAGAAGGATTCATTTTACTTCTAGAAATGAGTCTTGAAGAATCTGTAAGAATTGCATGGGATATGACCGAAGCAAATATGAAAAGCACAGTCACAGCTGGAGAATCATTAAAAGGAATTGTCGATGATATGGCAAAATTATTTAGAATCCATTTTATCGGCACAGGCTACTTTGAGGGATTAGAAGAAGAAAAAAAAGATATAAACAAGCCCTCTACAGCCTCGAGTTGCATGATATTTGTCATATTGACGAATATATCAAGTTGTTTACTGAGTATCGGTGGAAATCCAAGATTGGAGACAAAGAAGCTTCGCAGCTATTCTTTGCAAAGATTCCGAGTCCCTGGAGAGAAATGCTTATCAAGGAATACAAGGATGCAGCTGATTTGGATATAGTGGCTAGAAGAATATCTTTCCTAAAAGCCAAGCTATCTGAATGGTGCTATCAGGCAGCACTATACCGGAATTACAAGAGGCTACGAGGAATTAACAAAGCAGTACCTCTATGTTGCGTAAACGATGATATCCCAACAGTTGTGGGAGGTCAACCAAGGCGGCATAAGAAGAAGATGGAGAGAAGCCATCCATACCGCCGGGGAAACAACAACAAAAGAAGTAGGTCTTCATGGAGACCTAGAAGGTTTTGGTCAAAACAAAAGGCCCGCAGTTACAAATCAGGGCAAAGATCAGCACTAAGCAAGAGTAGAACCTCATCATCAGGTTCAAATCAAGCAAGTACCAGCAGAACCCTAGGGAGAAGAACTTTCAGGAGAGCTCATACTAGAGCTAATGAAAGTTTCAAAGATTGTAATTGTTGGACATGAGGAGCAAGAGGGCATATCTCAACTGATTGCCCGGACAACCAGAAACGAGGAGTCAAACGAGTTGAAGCAACACCAGAAATCGAAGAAGCTGTCTACTATCAAGATCTAATACAGGTGTATCAATTTGAGGATATACCCTCAGATGGAAGCATCTATGAAGAAGAGATTTATTCTGACGATGGAAGTGAATCCAGTTCAGAATCGGAGTGAAGAAGAATTTCTTCAGCAAACGGTTAGGGAGGATATGTCAGGATTTCTCTCTCACACTACGGTTTCTCATAAGACTCTTATGAGAATTATGAAGGAGGATCCAAAGCTTTAGATATACAATGGATTTTCAATAGGAGCTATGGAAAAGGTCTTGGATAAAATTGGGTTTCATAATAGAAAACACCAAATTATCCACAGGGTAACTCATGGAGAATTTGCCATCCCAATGGAGTTCACTGGTAACCTAATTAAGATGCGATTGGTCCCTTACAGAAATCCAGGAGATCAAAAGCACAAAAAAAGAGACGTTGCCAACACACTTTCATGGATTCATATTGGAGCCATAAGAGTTATAATTAAGGCAACATTCAAGGAAGGAATAAATTCGCCATTAAATTTGGCTATCTTTGACAAACAAATCTCACATCTTAAGGATTCGTGCCTTGGAGCGGTTAAAGAAAATTTGTATGCAGGAAAATTGGCATTTAATGTCTATCCTAGAATTGCATACAATTTGCGAGATCGAGATTTCAACAGAGTTCTAACCCTTCATCAAAATTACAAAAGAGTCGATTTGATAAAAGAGGGAAATGGACCTTACTCGATCACATATAAGATTTCCTATGCTCTCTCGAATACACATCATTCAGGGGTATTCTTGAGAAAAGAATTTATTGAAGTCCCAAGAATCTTTGAGGACTTTGCCAGGGTGGTTCTACCAGAAATCATTGAGTCTCCAACTATAAAGGAGATTGATATGATAATTCAAGATCAACCAGTCTTCAACAAAAGTCGAAGCCTCAGAGTTGAGCCAAGAAGGATGTCTTTCCAACAAGACAGAATGATAAGCAGTAGCCGTTGGGAAGAAAAGAAACCGATTACAGTTCAGCGCATTCCAGATGTTTTCAAAACACAAGGAGAGCTGAAATGCCCAGAAGGATGGAGAGAAGTTGAAGTAATATTTGACATCACTCAAAAGGATAATATTTTTCCTTGTGATGTTTTATATTATATCCAACAACCTATAGTTGGAAGGTATCAAGGAAGCCTGAAGATATGAGAAATTGAGCCGACTATCGCAGGAGTAGCAGGAAAAATCCCAGAGCAATTAATACTGGGGATTGAGTTTCTTGAGGATCATAAACCTTGGGAAAGATTACAAGATCAATGCGAGTTGAGTTTGCGGTCGATAAAAGATATAGAATCGAGATGACCATTAGCCCATTCTGAATATATACATTTCTATCGGAATGTTATATTCTGAATACAAGGCCGAGTATTTTGCCGCCTATTTGATTCAGTCTTTGGAATATATCTTGCAAAGCGGGATGTTTTTCCTAAAGAAATTGGAGAGGATTTGCCAGATATTGTAGGAAGAGATTTCTCTAAAAGAATCCTTATTCTTAACAGAGGAATTAAACAAGCAGAAATCATGATCGGAGGCGCAGGCGGTACCCCATGGTACAAAGTGAAGACGCCACCAATCTATTTCTATGATACAGGAGCAGATGTTTTGTTAGGAAACAATTTCCTACAAACATTCAAGCGATTTACACAGGAAAATGAGACAAGAATACTTATTTTCACAACTTTATGTGATCATAAGATTATTGTTCAGAGACTGGGGGAAGCATTTTACAGAAAAATGCCTATTAATTTTCGCGAACAAGCGTGGTGATGAAGCCAAACTCCAAAATCGAAAAATGGTGGATCGAAGGAAATTTGGTGAAGCATTATTATCCTATAGACAATTTGGTTCGAACTACAAGGATAAGAAAATATGGGATAATAACTTGTATTCATTCAGGATACAAGGAGAAGAACGAGTAACTCCAGAAGCCATTGCAGAATTGATGATGAGCTTAATGGAGAATCCACAGAGTGATGTTACCATAGAGAAGCAAATATCACTCGAAGATATCAAGAAGAAGATCCAAATGAATTATAATGAAAATCCTTTGGCATGGTGGAATAAGAACGAGCTCAAAGCATCCTTGAAAGTTAAACTAAATAGAGTACAGTCCGTGCGATTCAAACCAATCCTTATGAATCAAGAGGATCGTGAGGATATGCAGAAAATACTTAAGGAACATCTTGACCTTAAGTTGATTTCACCAGGAGTTTCTCCATACAACAGTCTAGGATTCTTAGTTAGAAACCATGGAGAAATCAAAAGAGGAAAGCCAAGGCTTGTTATTAATTACAAAGGGATTAATAACATTTTGGAGTTCGATGGATGCTATATCCCAAGCAGAGAACTTCTGGTTAACTGAATCAAAGGTGCCAAGATATTCTCAAAGTTCGATTGCAAGTTTGGATTCTACCAGATTAAGATGGAGGAAGAGAGTAAGAAGTTCACAGCTTTCTCCACACCACAATGAAACTATATTTGGAACATGATGCCTATGGGATTGGCTAACGCACCCCAGATATATCAGAGGAAGATGGATAATCTTTTCAAAGATTATTTCAGTTTCATGTTCGTGTATATCGATGACATCCTTATCGCATCAAAAAACATGAAGGAGCATCTCAAGCATTTAGAAATATTTTCAGATGTTTGCCACAAGGAAGGATTAGTGCTTTCATAAAAGAAGGCAGTGATTGCTACAAGACAGATTGAATTCCTCGGAATTGAAATCAATGAATCTGGAATCATCCTACAAAGTCATATTGTGGAAAAGATACAAGGATTTCCGGATACACTAAAGGACAAGAAGCGACTTGAGTTTCCCCGAGTTGTTAACTTTGCTTTGAATGTTCATAAACAATCTAGCACATTACAGAAGGTGTTTAGCCCATTCCTAAAAAAAAGATGCTACATTCAAATAGGAAGATGAACATCAAAAAGAATAAAGCGAAATTAAAGTAGTTTGTAAAAAGCTTCCAAAACTTGCAATTCCACAAGATGAAGATGAACTGTTCTATACACGGATGCCAGTGACTATTGGTGGGCGATTTTCTTACAAAAGCCACACCAAATGGCGAAGTGCCATGCAGATATTGCAGCGGTCTTTTTACGAGATAGTGAAGCAAATCGATGGTATATCAATGAGAAAGAATTCTTTGCGATGAGAAAGGCTTTCAAAAATGGCCTCTATTTTTATCAAGCTAAAAGTTTACTTTAAAAATTGATAATTCAAGTGTCAATGATTTTCCAAAAACAAAATTGAATCAAAACCGAGAAAAGGCTAGATTACTTAGATGGCAAGCTGAATGTCAATATTATGATTATGATATTGTCATTATAAAATCTCATGAAATTGTTCTTGCGATTTTTGACACGAGATGGAAGGACGCGTTCGCATTTGAGTCCTTAAACAAGTAAGACATCTCGGGAAAACCTGGAGAGTCTAGAACGAGATTTTGGGACGTTATGTCTCAATGCGTGTTGTTGGGCGACTTCAACAGTGACCAAACTCCTTTCTATCCAAATACGAGCATGCCGGTTCGCTCAAGGACAATTATTCTTAGCGCCGCAAGGACCTCTCCTCCAGTCGCATCTCCTACGATGCAAAAAGGGGCGAATAGAGAATGGGGCTCTAACCCCGGTTATGGATTCAAGTACCATAATTACAAGTGTTGCGGGTGATGCATCCCCGAGGTGTACAAACCGTAACGAATGTTGAAGCTCCTGTCACAACTCGAGTGTTGTTCAAGTCAACCCAAAGACTCTGGGGTAAAGAGGGAGAGTTGGATCTTAGGCCACAGACAGGCAAATCTAAGGTCCAAACTGATGAGATTAAGATTTCTCCAGTGCAGGTATATCAACGACAATGGGAGAAATTGGTTACAAGAAGAAATATTAACCCTGAAAAAACAATGGTTGATATCTCAGACAAATATCCCAGAGTTTGGATGAAACCAGGAAGTCGTCCAAATGAAGTACAGGAATGGTATACTTTTGGAGCTCTAGCTTCGATCTATATTGTATCACCAGGATTCCCAGAAATTTTGAAATTACCGAAATGGATTGGGGAAGCAGTTTACGAGACTTGGGCCAACAATCCACACTTGGCCAGAGGAGATATTCTGGAATTGTATTTTATCAAGTCTCCCGAACTCACAAAGAACTCACAAAGAAAGACTTTAAAATGAGGCTTTTCACTTCATCAAGGGGACTTTAGAAGACAAAGTCAAATATCCTTTCAAGATGAAAATGCTTTAAAATATATAAAAGATTCGGACTTTTCAAACAAAGAGAAGAATTCTTCGGAAGATTCTCGTACTGATATTAGTAGGAGTAATTTGCAAGATTAAAGCTTCTCATGACCATAACCGAAAGGACAAGGGCCGAGTCACAAAACGTGTTATCCTCGGGAAAAACCAAAAAAAAAGAAAAAATATCGGGCGAGGCAATAATACAGATATGACGTAAGCGAGGATGTCATAAAAATTCAACAAGATTTGGAGTCCGCCTTTCAAGTCCTGGACTTACCTCTATAAATTGCGGGAGTTGAAGGAAGGCCGAGGACATCAAACATTTTCCTTAGTTTTCTTATAATAAATTCTGAGTGAAAATTTGTATTAGCTGAGTGTTTTAAGTTTTAAGTTTTATGTGTTTTCGAGAGCAAGCCTCATCTATGAGAGGCTAAATCGGTATTCTCCTCCCAAAAGGAGATTACTAATGTAATAAATATTTCAATAAGTTCTTAATAAAAAGGGGCTTTTTTGCTTCAACATGTCTTCATAATGTTCTATTAATTTATCTCGTTTAAAGATTACTTATACGCCTGGAGTAGGAAACGAACCAAGACTGTGCTGAACAGTTGCTGAAGGAGTCGGATAACTTGCAGATCATCTTCCCTGAGGGTGAGGTTGAACAGTGAGGAGCTGTTTGTCAAAAGATCTGGGGGCAGTAATTTTCCGATTGGTGGTGTTGCGAGCCATCTCACCCGGTGCTGATTCGGTCAAAGAAGGTATGAATTTTAAGGGATTTATTAATTTTACGGAAGCATGTTGGGCCTGATATGGTCGTGATGGACTATATCCATTTTATCAAAATCTTAGTCTGAAAACAAATTATTTAGAATTATGAGAATTTTACAGAAGTATGCCCTATTGAGTTTATAGGCTGGAAACCTGACATGATCCATTTAAAACCTCTGAATAGAGACTGGATCTAAGTAGGTGTAACAATGCCACGAACAAAATAGATGTCAGAAAATGCAAATTCCTATAATCTATGAAATTTGGGTTTATGTTTAATAGCTATGGTATGAAAGGATTGATATTGCTAATTCTTGAAAGTTATAGGACTATTTTGCAACGGGTTGAAAGATAAAGGACCAAAAATGCTATTTAGCCATAAGGGCAAAATTGTCCAGAACCAAAATCGCAACTTTAAAAGATAAATGACTAAAACTACACATACCCAAAGTTACTGAGGATAAAACTCGTAATTTACCCTATTTAATATGTGAAGCAAATTTAGTTTAAGATACTGAAATAAATGTTGTTTTTGCATAAAATTAGTCGAATATATGCTAATTTTGAATACTTTAATTTATTTTACTTGTACTTCATATTTCTTTTATTAATTTATTTCTTTTATGTGTTCATTATATAAATATTTTAAACACATTTATTTTCTTCTTCTTTTTGATGCATAAACACGTTTATTTTCTAGACAGTCTATAATGAATATAAAAATAAAATAAGTAAACAAAAATCAAAAACCATCACAAGCTTGTAGCTCAAATGGTATCTTTTATGTTTTGTAAAGGTGTTGATCGGGGTTTGAATTCCTAGATCTTTCGGTTTCTTTGAAATTTATTCGCTCACTACAATCAATCTCCAACTTATTAAAAACACCAAAATTTGAAGACCAAATTTGAGGATCATTTAATTTAGCCAAGAGGGGCCCGGTTAACTTGTTGGATAATACGTAATTCAGACGGGATGCCAATACAATTGCAAAATTGCTTTGGTCATAGTAAACCTCGATGGATAATATGCCTTTAGACAATTAAGACCTGCAAAAATATAATTGAGATGTTGACTGCCCTTCTCAAAATTTAAAATGGCGGTAATATTGAATAATATTTTTGCTCAGTTATGAAAATATCACTGTTCTTACTATGTAATAAAAATTAGATATGCTGATTTAAGTTGATTAATTTCAACAATAAACAAATGACAATTGAATAATTTGTTACAAAGTTTTCATATATTAATCATAAATTCATTATGTGATAAGACATTAAACTATTAGTTTATATTGTATATTGCTCAGGCTATGCACGGAGTGTAATGTAATAAAGTATTGTATAATTTTAATATAAAAAGAATTATACGTCTTGACCATTGAACTGATGGATGATTGCAGGATGATACATCTTGACCCGAACAAAATAATTTAAGATTTATTAAATTATTATTATTATTATCATTATTATCATCACCATCATTATCATCATCATACTAATTTAATATGTTTTCAAAAATATCATGTTAAAAATCCAACAAAACTTAATATATCCAACAGTAATAATAATTATTATTATTATTATTATTAAGCATAGTACTATCACTTTTTTCTCTCAAACTCTCTTTTGCTTCTCTTTCTTGTTCTTCATTGTTAAGGGGTAATTATTGGCCATTTTTGGCCTGAAATCACCCCCACCTACATATTTTTATTTTTATGTTTTAAATAAGTGGTTTCTCCACGTAGATCTGGGTTATTTGTTTTTCTCATGTTTGTGATTTCGCCGTCTGGTGCGGTGTTTGGTTTGTAGCCGTCTTGGTGCGGTGTTTTTTGTATTTTAGGTAGGGTCAGAAGTGAAGATGCGTTGAAAGCAAATTCTCGTGAATATGCTCGGATAACGTTTGTTTATGTTCGTTTATTTAGTTAAACGAGCATAAACGAATAAATTTTAGGGCTCGTTTAATAAACGAACGAGCTTGAATAATTCTATACTCGTTTACTAAAAAATGCTTTGAACAAGCTTGTTTAGTGTTCGTTTATAAATGTTCATGAACAAGCTTGTATAATATTGTTTTTAGACTTGTTCATGAACATCTCATTATGACTTGGCTAATAGCTCGATTATTTGAAAAAAATAGAATTAAAAAGATTTTGTTTGAATAAAATTAAAAAGATTTGAAGACCCTACAATTGGCGGTGTATTTGGAGCTAAAGGGTTGGAGGGCGATCTAAATTTGATTGATCTTTGGACACAAAAAAAAAAAAAACATTACTATTTAGTTAATATTTGTTTTTTTGAATATTTTTTCAACTGTTTTCTAATCTAGTTTGCATGCTTGTCACTTGTTTGGTCAAAAATTTTTGTGTTTATTTTTTGACAATAATTTATGTGTATTCTCATCTATAGGTTTGAATAAATGTTTGTTTGTTTCTTTTCACGAAAAAAGTAATTATTTTTTGTTTATTTATTATTCGCGAACAAAATTATTAATTGTTCGCGAACATAATGAACATGAACTCCAAACGAACACGTTCACGAACATGTTCACAAACACATTCAAGCATTAAAAAATTTATCAAGCCGAACACGAACAAGTTTTCTAAAATGTGAATCAAGCTCAAGCCAAGCTTGAACATGTATAAAATTAAACGAACATAAAAAAACAAGTTAAAGCTCGGCTCGGCTCGAATCGTTTTTGTACCCTAATTTTAGGCGATTCAAACGAGCAAGTTTTTGATCCGACAGAGATAAATCAGATTGTGGTCTTCAACATGTTGCAGATCTGGAATCATATGTATTCTAGACATTATAGATTTTTCAAAGTTGTAGGCTTTAAGCCGATTTTTGTTATTAACCTAGATGCTATGAAATTTTTCATAGTTTCATCTTTTATGTTTTTAACAGATTTGTTTATGTCTTCTATCGATGTATTGCTAGTTTGGATTGATTAATAAAATTGTATTTCTTGTCAAAAAAAATGTTAAATATCCAACAATAAATTAAAACCTTAGAAAAATAAAATAGAAAATAAAGAAAACAAATTGATTAAGCAAGTTTATACACCTACTTAAAAACACTTGTTGAGTTGTCTAAAACTTTAAAAATTGTATGTTTACTTAATAATTTTCAACAATTAAGTTAAATTAGATCAATTGATAGTTGAAATTTACACCAATAAATTACTATATAATATAATCTTTTGTGTAATAAGTATTTGATTATTATATATTCAAAAAAGTATGGACAATATAATTATTAACTTATATATAATTTGAATCTTGTTTACAATTATATATATATATAGATCATTTCAATATTTCAGGCATTTCATACAATATTTATACATTTAATTAATTTATCAGATATAATACATAGGTAGAAGAATTATATATATATATATATATATATATATAGAATTTTCATATGTTAGGTACTTCATGTAACATTTATGGTGCATTATTTTCTCAAATATAATACATAGATATATACAATTATATATATATGGTTAGGATCAAATGTGGCAGGGGGCTTACCGTGTGGCAGTGTGGATTAATCCAATCCATCCACACCTTTTTATTCAATGGTCCAGGTTGCTATTAAAAATAATTGATTTATCAATTATTAATAGGTGGAAAGGGCATAATAGTAACTAGCAAAATGCCATAAATCACGCCCTACAATCAAAAGATTGATTAATATCACGTTTCCATAATTGAATTATGTACTATTTTAATAGTTGAACTGTACATCATTTAATAACTGACTGTACACCATTTTATATCTAACAATGCATCATTGTATAACTAATTGTACACCATTCAATCCCAGCGATTTTTATGGGATTTGATTTTACGATTGTTCCCGCTTTTCATTCAATTATAGTTTACTCACAATGATGTACAATTAGTTATACGATGATGCACTATTAGATGTAAAATGGTGCACGTGACAATTATTAAATGGTGCACACTTCATCTATTAAAATGGTGCATAATTCAGTTATGGAAACGTGATCTTTATCACATCCATGATTGTAGGGCGTCATTATGGGAAGGTGGTTATACCGTTTTGTCTTTATAAGGTTTTTAGATGATGTACAATTAGTTATACAATGATGCACTGTTTAGATATACAATGATGCACTGTTTAGATATATACAATGATCTTCGTTATTTTTTGTAGATGAAAATATAAAATTATTTACTGTAAATTAGAAAAGTATGAATTATGTGAAAGTCTAATTTACTAAAACTAAGAAATTTTTATTTTTAAAATTAATTAAGTATAAAAGTTGTCAAAATAATTTTACATTAATAATTATAGCTGACCAATTTATGTTGAGGGTAAAAACACGATTTACTACAAATAAAACATTACAATGGTCAAAATACATGGATATACAAATTGTTCAATAGCCCGAATGTATAATTTTTTTAAAAAAACTCATTACAAACTAAAATTTTGAGTAAATAATTTTTTTGTATATTATATTTACATTTATTTTTATATATGTAAATATGGGTGTCAAACTGAAGATCGTAAAAATATTATTAATTTGATATATTATATATCAAAAAATAATCAAACACGAAAAAATTATTAAATTTTGAAAAAAAAATAAAAAATTAAATATAATAATTAATGTAGTACACACATATTTAGAAAACCAATTAATGCAGTACACATATTTGGAAACCATAAAATTACAAATATTTTTTACCATTTTATTTAAGACTTTTGTTACTTTTTATAGCAATGAAAAATGGGCGGAAAATTTTTATGGTTACTATTGTGAGAATAGTCTCTCTTTTATAAATTCTCGTAAATGTATTCTTTTATAAATATAGCAAATTAATAATCTAGCATAATGTTCCTAAGTTGGGAGGTAATTTGCTTAAATATTGTAAAAGTCAAATCAAATTGTGAAAATATGGTAAAAAAGGGGTTGGTTGTGGTATTACTTGGTGGCGCACTTGGTGTGTGCGTCAGGCCAACTGCTGGCGCATCTCACATGTGCGCCTAAAAATAAACTTTTTTTTTAAAATTCCGAAATGCTGGCGCGGTCTTATCTGTGCCAGCATGATTAAATTGAAAAAAAAAAAACTTTGACTGGCACAGAAGTTGATGATAGAAATTAAAATTAAATTTATTATCTGAATCTAATTAAATTTTTTAATTTTATCCAACTATAACCATTAATTATAAATTTACATCCAAAATTAAAATATATTAACAAAATTAATTACTAAATACATAATTTTGACTAATGCTAATCATAATATCTATGTCCACCGGTGCCACATCCCGGAGGATGTCTCTCTCGCTGGCTCTACCTAAAACTGTATTCAACATTATCAATATCATGTTGGTCGGAAGTAGACGGACTCGAATCCATGTCCATATAACTCCCCTGAAATCCACTGGGAAATGGTACAGCGAATGCTGAAAACTTGGACGCGCATATGTAGATGGACCTGTCATTCCCACATCTATATTGAGCAGATCAGTAAATGATGTGAACTGGGGTGTTATAAACTGATCATAATCCACAGGTTGTGGCATATATGGTGTATTATGCGAAGTCGAGGGTGTTATAAACTGATCATAATCCACAGGTTGTGGCATATATGGTGTATTATGCGAAGTCGAGGGACCTGGCGCATATCCAGATGGACCTGGCACATATCTAGATGGACCTGACGCATAAGCAGATGGACCTGCCGCATATCCAGATGGACCTGTTGCATGTGTGAGGTGTATGTGGCGCATTAGTGGTCATCCAAGTGTTGTGTGCCCCAACATGCTCCTCTGACGGATCAGCTATCTCTGGAAATGGCTCTGGTGGAGGCATCCCTAGAAGACGCCGCACACTAGTCATCTCCTCAATAAAGTTACGTCTCATGTGATCAACAGACTGCGGGTCCCAAACACTAATCCATATCCGATCGAGTAGATTAGTCTGTAACACACATATATTATAAATATATACATAATGATATAATTTAAATGTGCATAATAGTAAATTTATAGGTAAATTACCATGGCATCCCGAGTTGCAGTGTCGCCTGGCTGATACCCTACTGTCATGTGCATATTCTATGGACTTAGTAATCGTCGTGTAATACGACTGTACCATGTTTGATATCCACGAATTGTGCTCCTACCATGACCTATTGTGTCAACTCCAACAATGGACGGATGTGCCATCGCCCAATATTGAACCCAATCAGCATGAACCCGTGGCCAATCCCATCCGGATCGCCCTTTGCGAGTAAAATCATGGAGTGATGTGTGTGAATGTGAGGGCACATCTGGAATATGTTGTCTAAGGCCAAACTGCCTCACCACTCGCTCTGGATGGAATATGTTGTCTAAGGCCAAACTGCCTCAACACTCGCTCTGGATGGTGACACTCCACGATAGCGTGATTTATCAATGGGCACTGAGACCTCCACAACTATGAAATACATCGTGGTCCCAACGCCATTATATCTGCTGACTCCATGTCATATGGCTCTCAAATCCACTGAGATAAATTCAATTATGAATTAATAAATTTGAATATGTGGTTAAAATTACTTAGTGTGAATATAAATTCTTACGTGTCTATCGGTAAGTCTGTCGAGCAGGTCCCTTATGATACGTACGACATGACTAGCAGTGTGTGTATAACTGCAGTACTTCATCCACCTAAATGTGAAAATAGTACATATTAATTACATATTTTGTTGTAAGAAGTTTAATGTTGAATATATGCAATGTTAGTAGTGCAGTACCTAGCACCGTACGGCGGAAAAGGTAGCTCATCTACATCAGCCGATGGATCTATAAAAGACCATAAATCTTCGTCATTTGCAATAGATACAATTCTACACATATTGTTATAACAATATTTAGCCGAAACTTTCAACTTCCATTGACTTATATCAACCCCCATCATCGTTCACAAAATTCATTCTGCGAGAAATCCTTCTAGCACCAATTGCATTACGATCATATCTCACATCGCTCCTAATTTGCACAATTTGCCCTCCAAAATATACGATTTGGTGATCATGTTTGACATTGCCTATATATATTGTAATGATAATACAGTTAAACAATTGAAATCATGTTTGACAATGTCTACAAAAAATTAACACATACTTAATAGTAACAATTACAACATATTATGATGAAATTAACATACAATATATTATGAAGTAAATATTAATTTAAGACATACTTGAAAAATGTCGTTGTTTACTTCCGCCACCAGAAACTACTGCAAAACTACTGCCACCCGAAACTTCGCCGGAAACCGCTGTCGCCGTCGTCGAAAACTACCCCGTGTGTGTGTGTGTGTGTGTGTTTGCTGGGTGTGTATGTGTAGTTTGTGCTTATTGGGGGGATGGGTGAGAGGGATTTTGCTTTGGGGGATGAGTGAGAGGGAAAGAGGAGTCGTGTGTGTGCAGGTGTGTGTGTGTGTGTGTGTTTGTGATTTGGGGGGTTATTTATAACCTAGGAGAGGGTTTTTGTGGTCTTTTTTTTAAATATTGTTTTCACGGTTGGTGCAACTTGCAGGTGTGCCAGGACAATCAAATTCTTTTGATTGCTTTTTCAAACACCAAATCTCGAGAATCCGTGTTCTCGATTCGGTATTGTAGGTGCGTCATGGGTTTTTTATTTTTTAATTTAATCATGCTGACGCACATGAGACCTGCGCCAGTCTTTATAAATTTCAAAAAAAAAAAGTTTATTTTCTGGCGCACATGCAATATGCGCCAACAGTTGGCCTGGCGCACACGCCATGTGCGTCACCGAGTAAAATCACAACCGACCCCATTTTTACCATACTTTCACAAATCCATAGGGCAATTGTCATCGCATATGGACTGAACCTGGATGATCTATCCATGACCAGGATGAAGCTTGGGTGAAACTAAGTGGAGGTCTGAACCGACTGATATTGAAGAATCAACGGATGCGTTGTGGTTAGGGGTGAAATAACCTCTGGTTTTTTTCAGATTTCGCGAGCATCTGGAATAACTAGTGAATTACAACTCTATTGTACCGCAATCGGGGCATTGATGTTTAAGCAAATTACCCAAGTTGGGACCAGTCAAAAATATTATTTAAACGATGCCATTAATTAATTTAAGAATTAAATTATCAAGGATAGTCTTCAATTTAAAGATCAAATCAAATGCTCAGTAATCATTCCAGTATAGAATAAGCGTGAGCTAGATCCATATCTTTTGTTCTCTTTCTTGGTCATCCCAAAGTCCTATAACACATATCCACGTGTCACTTGAGATCAGGAAAAAGATGCCCTATCTATGAGAATATGATACAATAACCAAAACCAATTTCTGAAAAGGTCCCTGAAATTTTATGGTGGAGAAATGACATATCATTGCCTGCTTTACACCTCAAGACAGCCAATGAGACTAAAGAGAGGATAAAAAGGATAAAAAGAAAAAGAAAAAGAAAAAGAAAAAGAAAAAGAAAAGAAATAATAAAGAGAACTAAGGAAAATATATTTGTATCATTGTATGTCTTAAAAGACATCAACCAATCATTATATCTCCACTGCTCGAGCACTCAACATTTTTCTTTTTTTGCCAGATAACAAATGGATCATTCAAGATATAGAACTCCATTTACTCAAAAAAAAAAAAAAAAAAGATATAGAACTCCAGAAAAAACCGTTAGGGATGGCAATGGCGAATGGGGACCCCGCCCGTGCCTAGAACAGGGCGGAGTGTTTGAGTTTGACTCGTTTATTATCGACTTAACTCGGGCAACTCATCGCGGGTCATAAGACGGGTCGACCCATGCAATCTCATTTTAAATTAAAATAAATACAAAAAAATAAAAAAACAATATATTTATAAAATATTATTTACAAAAGTTATTATTATCAATTTATAAATATTAGATATTATATAAAAATATATAAAAATTATATTATAATATATATTATATATGCAAAATATATATTAAAAATAAAATTCTTCAGGCGGGGGATATCTCTAAGTTTGAGTTTGGTTCGTTTATTTTAACGACCTCATTAAACGAACTCGACCGACCCTCGAATAGCTCACGACGGTCACGGGCGAGGCGGGCGATCCAAACAAGGCGGGACGAGTACCCGCAGGTCAGGTCAAAATTATCATCCCTAGCAATCATGTTCACCAAAATATCAATATCTCAAAGGCTCGTTTTGATTGAA